>JBAIZL010000002.1:202832560-202882560 GCA_036971475.1 Prosapia bicincta
ACAGGTATATATACCCTACACTGCACATACATACAGGTATATATACCCTTCACTGGATATACATACAGGTATATATACCCTACACTGCACATACATACAGGTATATATACCCTACACTGCACATACATACAGGTATATATATATTATTTTATTAAATTTAATATATTACTGATAACCACTGTGTTAAACAAATGTCTATACCCATGCGTTTCTACTGGTAAGAATTAGCTACAAAGTAAAATATAGCTGTTAGACTCTATTTTCTTAATTATTTATAAGAAATATAACTCGTTCCTTAGAAATTTTTGTGTTTACCTCGCAAAAATAACTGACAAAGAACAGTCGGAACAAACAATGGCCTAAATCTATTATAGCATTAAGAAAGTGAAAATACGGGTAAACTGGAGGTTTGTGGCGATTGTTTCCGGCATTACCACCCCTTCAAACAGTTCTGAGTTGTGCGGTAACGAAAGCCAAGTTGACGCGGAGGAAGTACACACGAAGTATTGCTGTGCGTAACTTTGAAATTGATAATTGGTTGGTAATCTGTTGATAATTTATAGAAACCAAATAGTGATCAATTTTGATTTTAAATTTTATTGCATTTGGATTTTGGTCGAAATATACAATCTTTTACCGTGATATTTGTTACCTTGAATTTAACTCTAAATTTTTGAGTCGCGTATCATGAAACCTAGGACGAATGTAGTTCACTATAAGTCATAGGAACTACAACCTTCAATTATTATAGAATATTACTCATATATACTGGGCCATTTAATAAACCTGTTTTATTATTATTTAAATTTTTTTTAATTATTAATACTATTTCCGAAATTCTTAACACTTCTCTATACAAAGGTTGAAAGCAGATCTACTGCAGATAAGCGATATTATCCACGCGGTACCATATTATTCCCCTATATCCAAGACCCAGGGGTCACATGGCATTCCCTTGATCTTTGCTAGCTCCATCTATTATTTTTCTTACAAGTGTAGTGGGTAGACTCCTCTTTATGATCTTGATAAAAAGTAGGTGAGCTTCAGAAAAGCAATCGCACCCATCTTTATGATCCCGTCTAACTTAGGTGAGCTTCTGATAAGCAACCCTCGCCTATTTATAACACCGATCCTTCAGAAAGTGCATTTTTACCTTCATACCTTTATGCTACGAATTTATAATCGTTTGCAGGTCATAATAGTTAAACTGGTCAATCGCCGTAAAACTTTAAAAAAAATATTTATTACTTATAATAGAGACATATCATTAATAAAAACCTTTTGTTCATCAAAAGCAAAAACTTTAGGCATACGTATCTCGACTAGCCTTTGTTTTTTTTTTCAAAACATGTGCATGTGTTACTTTAAAGTCTAATTTAAAAATATTCTCTCCAATAATATTTACGATTTTGCTCTATGGAAGTATTTACATAGTAACTAACCTCGCGCTTTTAAGTTAAAACTTAATTTAAATATTACTAGGTTTTAATTTAATGAATACCTTTGTTACTTAAATGAAATTAAAATGAATGGTTTAGAGAAGAAAATAATAGCTTCAACTGAAACTTTCTTGCATAATTTCAAGGGTGAAAGGTCTTCTGAATTTATTCGAAGTTTACACTACAAATTATATCCAAAGACTAATGGAATACTTCTTTACTATACGTTTAAAAAAATTATTAAAACTGTTTTAATAATATCTTTAAAATTATTACTTAGCTGTTATAAAAAAGTACAAATATAAATAATAAACATAATTTTACTAGAGACATTTGTTTACACTTTTCCTAAATATGTCAAAAGCGTTATTATATTATTGTAGAATAAACTTTCTACAATAAATAAGATAAAACTGACAACAATATATTTTATCAACAGGTAACACTTAACAATAACTACACAGATTCTCTTAGGAAAACGTCTGAATGAGACCACAGATACAACTTACTGTGCGTTGGCTGGAGCAACACCACTGTCGGAACTCAATACGCGACTGTGGCTCGAAGCCTCTTTACCTTGAACCAAATGGCCGTCAACGCCCGCCGACCAAACGGTTCGTGAGACGAACTTTAGGAAATACCCATTATATTTAGTTTCGCGCAATATTGGTTACAATCATGTTTGCATTCATACTTTCCTTGTGCGATATCGTTTGTGTCCGTCGCATTACTCACGCCAAAAGATCTTTAATTTACTTCCTTTCCTAACGATGGAGTCGGATACTCTATTTGTAGACTACACATACTTAACAAATATTTAAGAATGCCAGTTCATCTGAATTCTTACAAACAATTGATAACACGCTGCAGCAATAAAATTGCCTTCTTACGTGATCCTTCAAGCTAATACTGTAACTGGGTAAGGATAGGTCGTTTGTAAAGATCACTAAAGAAGATATATCTTTGTATAATTATCATTATTAATCATATGTATATTATCATTATTAATAATTCTCAATATTTATTCATAAATGGTCACTAAAAAATTCAAAGTGTTCTGAGAATTTAGTAGTATTCTAATAAGTTTCTGTAGATAACATTTTACAAATTTTAATATATATATATATATATATATATATATATATATATATATATATATATATAAATATTTATTTATTATTACTCTTCCTTTCTTCTACCCCTTCTTCTTCTTTTAATTATTATTGTTATTATTATTATTATCTAACTGTACCTTATGATTTTTTTGTTAAGGCAGACTATGCAAAAACTTTAAGAAAATAAACTCTTTAAAATTACGAAAGTATTTAAAACTTTTACTTAAAAAAATTCAAGTAATTGAAAATAAATGAAAATATTTTTCGCTAAGTACGATATCCATATTTTAGGTAAAGATAAAATAATATTTTTTTAAACTGGTGCACGAAATTTATTAAAATGTTACAAGTCTAATTTTTAATTTGACTTTTTTCAAATTGTAATTTTACTTTTATCACATTGTGATTTGACTTTAATCACATTGCAATTTGACTTTTATCACATTGTAATTTGACTTTTATCACATCGTAATTTTACTTTGATCACATTGTATGTTGTCTATTATCCCATTGTAATTTTACTTTCATCCCATTGTACTTTGACTTTTATCACATAATTTGACTTTTATCACATTGTAATTTGACTTTCATCACATCGTAATTTGACTTTTATCCCATTGTATTTTGACTTTTATAACATTGTAATTTGGCTTTTATCCCATTGTAGTTTTGTTTTTTTGCGTTGTAATTTGACTTTAAACCTTTACTGAATAAATTACAAACATTTCTCAAATAGAAATTCCTTTGGTTCTGTTATGCGTGAAAGTTTTACAAATATATTTCATTGTATATTATCTTTTAAAAAAAACATATAATTTTGTTTAAGAAACAAATTAAAGTTTAATAGGAAAATTAAAGTTTATTTTACCTAAGATTGAACTTATATTTAACATACATAGACGTATATTCATATAAGAGTAGTTTTTATGAAATAAAAAAACCTTAATACCTTAATAGGGCTCTCTTTAGCTGGAAGTATATCTGTCTCCCTCAGGATTAAACTTGTGGCCTACTACTAGTGGTAGCCAATATAGCAACTGGTCGGTGGGAAAATGTTGACAATTTGCTCTAAAATCACGTTTGTTATATGATATTCTCATGTTAAAGCTTCAAACAACTTTTGTAAAATTATGGAAACATTAGTATTATTTTCCTCTGAAGATGAAGGTTTTCCGAAACTGAAAGAGGCGAAAATAACGAGCCTACGGTAGTACAAGAAATACATGTTTCAAATCCTTATCGCCTTTGCAGATTCTAGGAATTGAAATAAAATAATTTCTATTACTTCTATTGATATCACTTGGCAAAAAAAACCACTACTTAATGATATTTTTGCAGCAAACGCGTTTAGCACGAGATCATTGCTTTGATCAATGCTGTGAGTCACGGACAAGACCGTGATACCAATACAAGTCATTTAAAACAACCGCAAGTTGCCCAACCCAAAACCTACAAGTACAGTATTAATTTCTATCGTTAATTCACTGCTTTTTAAACTAACAATGATGAATGAATCATTCGGTATAGCAACGAAGGAAATTTAACGAATAATAGGTTTCAAATGCCAAATATTTCCACACATATTTATAGTTCTATTTGGAGCAGAAAAATGGTTTGGAACTACCCGAAATCGAGCTCGGAACTTTCAAGACAAATACTATTACAGACAAATATTTTAAAAGCTTGACAAAATTTGTATTCACTTCACTCTAAATTTCTTGTTTTAAATTTAATGTCAAAAAAGACAATTTTCATTACAAAAAATGTCATTTTCCCATATTTCTTAAATTCATTTACGTACACAACAATAAAAGCATTATTAAGTCAAATAAACCAAACTATTTACTTACAACAGTGGCATTTGTTATGCTTAAAGCAAGTTATGCACCTTACGAAAATAAATTATTTTTTAAATCTAACAATATGTGAAGTTATTTCTTCGAATATTGTTGAAAACGTAGATAAAATATTCAGAACAAACAACGTAAATGTTATTGAACAGTTGAAAAAAAGATGTAACACTAGAGGCAATCGCTGATGTGTTACTAGAGGCAATCGCTGATGTGTTACTAGAGGCAATCGCTGTTGTGTGACTAGAGGCAATCGCTGGTGTGTTACTAGAGGCAATCGCCGATATGTTACTAGAGGCAATCGCTGATGTGTTACTAGAGGCAATCGCTGATGTGTTACTAGAGGCAATCGCTGATATGTTACTAGAGGCAATCGCTGATGTGTTACTAGAGGCAATTGCTGATGTATTACTAGAGGCAATCGCTGATGTGTTACTAGAGGCGATCATTATGTGTTACTAGAGGCAATCGCTTAGAAATCTTTGAAAATGTAATGAAGTCTTACAGCTATTTCCAGCCCATCTTTATTAAGTCAAAAGCGTGTAAAGATTATATAATTTGATTACAAGATAATATATATTCAAATATTATGAGTGACAAAACTTTAGGTAAACAAAAACTAAACCAAGAACCTCCATAAGTTCTAGTCATCATTTTATTACTATAAATTATATACTTATACAGTTTATTATATTATTACCATATAACGGAATAATATAAGCAACGAAAATATCATTAAAATATAACTGAGTAGTGTTTGTTTTGTAACACCAGAGCTCGTACCAGCGCTCATTCAGACTCCATCAATGAGCGGCTACGCCCTTGTGCTACAAGCCTTAACCTTTACAACTTGGACCAGGACGTCACGCATCATGATGTCACTGCTTGCGAGATCGCTTCCTTACTTCGTGAGAAAATATTGTACTTGAAAATAAATTTTACATTTTTATGTATGTAGGCCTATATTTTCATAGGTTTACAATTTATAATGGACTCACTTAAGCTTTGGGACACGCAATTTTGTTGGCATTTTCAAATACTGAATATATTTGATACCCAATCTTAGACAATCTGATTCTGATAGACTTTGACCTTTAAAATTTAGTTTTCAAGAGGATCTGAATTGTATATATCTATATATGTATATATATATATATATATATATATATATATATATATATATATATATATATATATATATATATAATAAAAGAATAATTATAATATAATAATAGAAATAATCTTACTGGGTATATATGCGAGTTATCTTTCGAAGATTAATGACGTGTCTTCATTTTCGAGCATCAATAGAGACACACACACATATATATATATATATATATATATATATATATATATATATATATATATATATATATATATATAGAATATCAAATGTGTTTTCCTGTTAGAATATTTTTAAGATCAAATAATATACACGAATACAGGAATATTCAATTTATTGAATAATAAACTCAAAGCTTTTCGTTGGTTTACATTACCAACATCTTCAGGAGTTACAATATTAAGAATGATAAAACAATGTTTATCATTTTACAATGATAAACAATGTTTTATCATTCTTAATATTGTAACTCCTGAAGATGTTGGTAATGTAAACCAACGAAAAGCTTTGAGTTTATTATTCAATAAATTGAATATTCCTGTATTTGTGTATATTATTTGATCTTAAAAAAATATATATATATATATATATATATATATATATATATATATTGAGTTTTAGCTGAGTTATTTAACTGTTAAGTTATAGGATGCCCTTGAGAATATTATTGTGTTACATTGATGAAAAGCTTCCATCATATGGTTTTTTGTGTAAATATTCTTAGTGATGAGATTTATTTACTGTATATATTTATTTTAAAAAGTGTCATTTATAAATCATATATATATATATATATATATATATATATATATATATATATATATATATGCTGATACCTATTACTTCACGGAAAAATATGATGAATAGTTATTATCCGGAGTACATCTGTTCATTCTGCAGTGCATAAAATCGCTGTTCCGACGTTCGCTAGAATCGCTAGCATTGACTAGTTGCCCAACTGTTCAACTGTTGTTGAGTTCACCTCTTTAGTGCTAGATGAGATTCTAGCGAAAGCTTTGGAACTGAGGTGAACCCAACAACAGTTGAAGTGCGGGACTGCATTTCTAACTCTCATCTGTTTTCATAAAAAAAGGCTTGTGAAATCATATCTCAACCAGTAATTCTATACATAGAATTATAATTTACAATTTTTATTTTTAAACTAATATCTCGGTTTTTTCTGTTGCTGCTGTAATATGTAATAGTTTTGCCTAAAATAATGTTACAATTTATGCGAGTTAACTTTCGAAGATTGATGGTATCTTCAAGTCGAGCATAAACTGAACTGGATGTTGTAATACGTTGCCAGGTCTGTGGAATTTCCGATGTCACGTGGTATACAGGTATTTGTCTATTTTCGGATTTACTGCATTGTGGGAACCTTTTTAGTTTGTCTTGGGGTTAATTTTGTCTATTAGGTTGAATAATTTATCTTTTTTTAATTTTATTTGTATTTGTTCGTTAATGATAGTATTTTTTTCGAACGGCTACAAATTTATAAGCATACCATCAATCTTGGGAAGTTAACTCGCATTAATACCAAGTAAGGTTCTTGTTTAAGTGCATATAATGAAAGTTATTTTCACGACGGGCACAAAAGAGTTATGACGTAGGTGCTATTAAGGTAAAACCCCCTCATACAGAATAATCTGAGAACTAAGCACTAGGAATGATATCAAACGGTGGAAAATATATCCATTGAGCTATTTTGATGGAATAAACTACCCTGTTTATACACACTCTGCTATTCAGATCTTTATCAGTTCTAGATTTTAAAACAAAAAAATTTACCTACAAAGAAGGTAGGAACTCCCATTTCTCATTTAGCAAAACGCCCTTTCGAGGATTGAAGTATACAAACATTTACTCCTAGGACTGTTCTGAGCTCTTACTCTCGAGACATTCGGACGTTGGTAAACGAAAAATCAATAATATCCATTAAAAAACTGATTTATATAAATTAAACCTCCTGTGCTTGACTTTCTGCGTCTTCTTGAAGGGTCAATTATTCTTATAACTGGAAAATATTTCCAATATCAAATGAAATATAGTTTTTTTTAGTGTAAATTGTTATGGCGCAGCGTATAAGCAACATTACATGTGACTAAATTGGTAGGACATAGTTATCACATAGAAATTAGCTCAAAAGTGTGTATCGATTCGGAGATCAACGAATTGTCCCGACGATTTCCGAATGCAATACATGGAGTAAATGCTAACAGCTGTTCGTCTTCACTAAGAGATTGTTTGCAGGTTATGTTCAATACACAGAAAAACTTTATTCATGATCAAGTTATGTGATATCATATGGTTTCATACAGGAACTGAAGTTGAAATAGATTTTTAAAGAAAGCTATATTACTTCCTAAAACACTAATATAGAGTTTTATCGAAACACTAGTTAGTTAAAAAGAAAATATATTTATCTGATATACTTATTAAGTTAATTACAGCTTTATCTAGTGAAAACAATTCACAATGGTAAATATTAAAAAAAATTCACTCAAAATCTCACTACACACTAGTGTAGACCTTATAATTAATACATACGGACTAGTTTCGACGACGATGTCACCTTCATCAATGATTGACGCTTAATAAACTAGTGTGTGGTGAGATTTTGAGTCAACTCTTTTAATATTTACCTAATAAATGATTTGTAAATAATTTAACCTATATTAAATCACTATAGTTCATTTACTATGGGTTATTTAATGAACGGTAAAAGTAAAATTTAAATAACTATAAGTATGATAAATTGTAAAATTGATAATAAATACAGTGTTATTGCGGTCTGTGTTGTTGAAAGCTTTCTATACACTGAAATATACATAAAACTCGAAGGAAATGTATACCGCAAATACTTTTATAAGTTTAGGGTTTATTCCTGTTGGTTTATTTATGACTTACATGATTTTGTTTTTCATTCATTATATTTAAAGTTAGAACTTTTATCGGTAGTCCCATGTAGTCATGTTAGTACATTGCTTCTTTTTGTTCGAGGATCTGCCATATTATTACCACGAAGAAAAGAAAAAGACTAAGTGGGAAGATATAATGGAAAGACTGGTAGTAACAAAAACCCCCTAACAGGCCTACATGATAAAGGCGGAATTATCACATGGAGTGAGCTTTATAGCATAAGTAAATCTTCTGTGCGTTAGGGGTATAAAGTCTCGGTATAGCCTGAAAAAGCCTGGTGTAACATACAGGATAACAATAATATTATATATTTAAACGAAAATGTCAACTATAGCGCCCTGTAATATTAACTCCCTGTTAGTCAAAACAAGTTCAAATTTTAGAAACGCTTAAAAAATAATTCAAATATAATTAGAGCATAATTTCCTCAACACAATATTACATTTAAATGCTAATAATAAATTACAGTTGAATAAATTATGTTGCAAATATGTTTATACAGTTTTTGACGGCCACAGGAGGCCGCTCATCAAAAAGTACAAATTGACTAATGCCAGATCCCAATAAAGAGCTTTGTATAAATGCCGTTTTCTGTAAGCCTACTGTTCGATTGGGACCCCTGGGCGGGACGTCCGCGTTTCCCCTGCGGTAATACACAGTATTGCGTACCAAAATGTATTATTGTTCACGTAACGTTAATTTAGGGAACAGGTTGTGCCATGAAGCGAACAGTAATTAACTCAATTTGCCCGTAGCCGGGCTCCGTTCCGAATCCGATTATTCAGTTACGTATTGTAGTCCTTCAAATATCTTAATATAGTCAATGGTTGAAATGCGCAGCTCAAAACGTTTTTTGTAATAAATAATTTGAATTATTGATTGCTTATACAATATCAAGTGATACAAAATATTATATTGGAAATATGGGAAACAGCCTAATACCACAAAAATAACAGATAGTACAAGTTACTTAAGACTGACCGAAAGTTACAAACTAGAGTAACGTGTTACAAAAAACAATCTAGCAAACAAGAAGTTACAAACTAGTGGCGTATTACAAAATTACAATCTAGCGAACAAGAAGTTACAAACTAGTGACGTATTACAAAATTACAATCTAGCGAACAAGAAGCTACAAACTAGAGTGAGGTATGACATAATTACAGTTTATCGAACAAGAAGTTACTAGAGTGACGTATTACAAAAAACAATCTAGCGAACAAGAAGTTACAAACTAGTAACGTATTACAAAATTACAATCTAGCGAACAAGAAGCTACAAACTAGAGTGAAGTATGACATAATTACAGTTTATCGAACAAGAAGTTACTAGAGTGACGTATTACAAAACCATTCTAGCGAACAAGAAGTTACAAACTAGTGGCGTATTACAAAATTACAATCTAGCGAACAAGAAGCTACAAAATAGAGTGAGGTGTGACATAATTACAGTTTATCGAACAAGAAGTTACTAGAGTGACGTATTACAACAAAACAATCTAGCGAACAAGAAGTTACAACCTAGAGTGACGTATTACAAGATTACAATCTAGCGAACAAAATGTTACAAACTGAAGTGACGTATTACAACAAAACAATCTAGCGAACAAGAAGTTACAACCTAGAGTGACGTATTACAAAATTACAATCTAGCAAAAACATTTTACAAACTGAAGTGACATATTACAAAATTACAATCTAGCGAACAAAAAGTTACAAACTTGAGTGACGTATTACAAAAAACAATCTAACAACAATAAGTTACAAATTAGAGTGACGTATAACAAAATTATAATCTAGCGAACAAAATGTTACAAACTAGAGTACCCACACAACAAAATTTTGTCACTAAGATCACTTGCTAGATTGTAATTTTGTAATAAGACCCTCTGATGTTGATGACGTAGTGGAATTGAGTTTAGAAGAGCTTAATCAGACAAAACGCAGCGTTAGTCATCATCAGTCTCGCACTACAAGTCGTGATACGTAACTGTGTCAACTTCAAGATGCGCCGAGCGTCATTGACAACGAACACCTACGAGCATTGTTTTATAATGTTCAATTTGGAACTTCTCTAAAGCAATATTTATTAAACGTTTAAGGTAGACACAATTTATGATTCCATCGGAGAGTCATTTACTTGAGCTACGCGACCCTAAACATGTCATACTATTGATCTTTCCTCCCCTACTAGGGGTTAAGGTTCACCTTAATACCTAATACCTATACTCCAAATCTTCGTAGACAATAAGTGACACACTGGGAAATTGCTTTAAAAGTACAGAATGATAATAAAATTAATTTCGCAACTAAAGCGAAGTTACGATTTCCCAGTTATTATTTGCTTGTTTTAATTGTATAGTTAAAATCGATTTAAAACACATTCTTATAAACAACAAGTATCAACAAAAGTACATCAACTCCTACTGAGGTTAACAAAGAAAAATTTTATTTCAGTAACTTTTTATTAAATAATTACAATTATTAAAAGTAAAGTAACATAACCTATGCTTTAAAACCGCTGTTCTACCACATAACCTATAACATATCAGCTGTTTTATGAAATCGTATGTTATTACTTATTTTAAGCCAAATAGAACTATGTAGGCTCATAATATATAGGCTCAATCTGCTGATGTTAAAATTAATGGCTTCTTAATAAAGCGATTTAAATATGCCAATTACAAGCTTCTTGTAGAGAACACACGAAGTACCTTCAGTGAATAGGCTAGAGGACTTAGGTGACGTTAAGGTTATCAATAAAATCATATCCATGCCAATATGAAAAACGACATTAAGTGTTCCAGAAATATGCATAGAAGTCAAGACCATTGCACTATGAGAAATACGACCAAACATGTTCATCAAAGAATACAACGATAGCTTTGAATAAATCAATGAGAGGTGTATGTATGGAAATGAATCGAGTGTTCTGTAGCAGAGATCTGATTTAAAAGTTCGTTTTGAAATGAACTACGACTTGTCATAATATTTGTGCTGGTTTATATGTTAAGGTGGTTAATAAATAACTGTACACGAGCTGAAAATTAGAGACTTTAGACGCAGTTTTGATTATGTAGTAGACTTTGGTAAGGCTTTGATGAGCTTTTGAAAATTAAGTGTTTTTGTAACTGTGAGTTTGTGTACAGTTATTTAACAATGCTACAGTGATATCTGTTCTGCTCAATGGAGGAAATTATTGAAACATTGAGCTTCACAGAATGGTAAGTTAGAATTAATTAGTAACAGACATCAAAGAAAAGAAGTTCATAGTTACAGCTGAAAAATCTAAATCATAATAATTTACGCAATGAAGGTTTTCGATATCCAGGTGCCATTTTTTTATTTGTATGGGGAGTAAAATGTAGAAACGAGACGTGGTGGAGGTCAAGGTTAACAGCTGTTTTTTTAGCAGTTTATTTGGAAGTTATGTTTAAATCATTTTCAACAAAAAATTCCTGAAGTTAACGCTAACTGTTTTAGTCTTCACTTAGTGGTTATGTAAAAGTTATGTTTAAATATTATCAAATGAATTTACCTAAACATCCAGCTATACCGTATAATTTAGTAAATTATGTGGTAGGTTATGTTTTCATATTACATTTGTGGGTTTACTTTCCTATCTGTATGTTTCATTATTAATCGGCTGAAGTGATATTTATCAATTTATAAACATTTACAATTTCTAAAAATAATTTACTGTATGATGGTAATGTTTTAAACTTTAGCAGAGTATAAGATATTGGGTTATATTGGTAGGCTACTTCTGTAGGCTATTGACTAATGCAATGAAAAAAGTAAGATATTTTTTTTTTAATTTTAGAAACAATGTGAGGAAAAAATAAGAACTGAATCAAATCATTTAGCAACATAAGGCAGGAAAGAGAGACGTGGGAAGAAGATAAAACTCGGGTTTACGAGTTGCAACAGTAGTTGCGCAGGTCAGCAGACTAATAGTTCCGAACGCCAACTTTCGGAACGAAGATACCATCCAGAGAAGGTTACACAATCCGTCTGTCTTTGTTCGTTTGCTAATTTACAATAGCTATTGTTAACAAGTCGACCAAGAGCTCCATTCAGATCTTGAATTAACCTGTATTTGCCACATAATTACTTTTCTGGCTGCTACTCACAATTTTTATTATGTTTATATGGTGTGAACATCTGATGAGTCTAGGCTTCCCACTGATAAAGCTGCAAGTTTTGAATAAATTTGTGCACTACGAGAAGGTATGATCTGATGCTGCTAGTGTATATTTCTTGTATATCTTTAACCTCACATGCTGAGCTCTTAGTTCCAATATCGAGAATACGTTTGCAAAGTACATACTATTATAACTATTGTTACTTAAACTTTCATTGGCAACCACTTAGTCTACTACTACAAAAAGAGAATATATATATAATTAATAAATTAAAAACATTTCAAAAACAAGAATACTTTTAATGAATATATTTATTCAAAGCTTTTCGCCGATAAAATAGTACCAGCATCTTCAGGAAAATAATTATCTAATTTCGTGATTGTTAATTCTTTATAAACCTGAAGGTGGGACATTAAATAGGTAAGGTAAATAAATAACATTAAAATATAAATTAAATTATAACAAAAATTAAGTTATAATATATATATATATATATATATATATATATATATATAAGAGAGAGAGAGAAAGGGGGAGGGTACAAAAAAGATTGATTTAATTACTTAATTAGCTACTGACACAAACTTTAACTCACATCCTTGCTGAAGGCGATTTTACGAGGTTAGTATGTTCTCACATCATAGGAACACTCGTAATCAGAATTCACTGTAACTCTACAGTAGCATATTTCACATAATAATATTGAGTCTTAAAATGTGTTTCTAATAACTAACTGTATGAACATTGCCATTTATTTAAATACATAATATTAAGCCCATCCACATGAGCGTCAATCTTTTTATATTAAATTTACCAAAGGGAAAGGAAGTTTTTACTGTGTGTAATTTGCTGCACACTGCTCCATGTTCGAGTGTGTATAGGAAAGTCTTTCTACCAGTTAATATAGTAACAGGGCCTAGCGTATATTGCCTGCCCCAGATGTGTACAGTGCGTAGAGAACTAAAGCCCATAACAGGCCCCCTTAATTTAAGCCTATTGGAGAGCAATAAAAGAAATGTTTGTTCGCAAATATTCTAAACTTATAAAGTGATCTTTTTTTAAAACTCGTTTACGAAAAACTCTTTTACATACAACAAAAATTATAATACAAATTTAAGCCTAAAACTTATAATCGCAAAACAAATCTTCGCTAAGAAATACAAAATTTCTTATACAGCTTTTTACACATTTCGCTAATACTTTTAACATCATCAGCAGGTAATAGTTTGGATGTAACTTCTAGTGATAGGTAAATATGTTGGCCAAAATTCAAAAGATATTACAGCCTATTTTATATTTTATGCACTTTTCTTTGTAATAGTAATCAATATATTAATTATTTTCATTGTAAAACTTGTTTCCCGCTACTTTAAGGATTACGTTAGGACAAATTTACCATAATAAACTATTGGAAAAATATTTTAATCATTATAAAAGTACAAACTTTGTAGTTGTAAGGTTTACATAAGTAAAAGAAAAACATGGCAAGTGTCGGGATACAACAGATGTAGTTCACAATAATTTTGTTTATAAATTAAATCATCCAAGTTTAAAGACGTCACATAGCCATATAAAAGTCATTTTTACTGATATCGCGTGACACAAAACCACTACTTACTGATATTTTTTACTAGACGCGTTTCTCAGTAAGTCAGTGCATTGTTCCATGTTGTGAGCCTTGTCCGTGACTCAAATTGAACTGATATAGTGCGAAAGCGTTGTTGGAATATATCGGCCAGTAGTGGCTGTTTGCCAAATAATATTAATAAAACAAAACTAATTATTTAAAATAGTCAAGATGTAAAATACAAAAACCACATATAAAGGTCCCTTAGTACATCAAATTTCCTTATATATTTATTGTATCATGTCCTGCAGGAAGGGTACAAAACTCTCACACCACAGAGGGGAGCATAACTTTAATATATTATCTTTATTATTTAAAATTAAATGTTACAATCTTTTACATTTATACATTTTTAAATTTTAAAGTTTTATGATAGGCCTTAGTAGATAAGCTTAATTCTCCAATATGTATTATAATACTGCACTTGATAACCCGAGCTGTATTTACCATTGGTGTATTAAATAATTTAATTTTCTTTACATATATTTTAACTGAATTCTAACCTAAAACATAGAATACAACATAATTTACTATTAATAATCAATAAGCCCTTGATACAAATATTTACACAACCTTAATGTACATTTCGCTAAAACGTGAAGCATCATCAGAATGTTAAAATAGTTATACATACAAACTACCGCAAGTTCTCATTTGGTATAATAAGATAAGCTAAGGTTACCCAAGCTTATATATACCTAGCTAAGGTTACCTAAGCTTATATATACCTAACTAAGGTTACCTAAGCTTATATATACCTAGCTAAGGTTACCTATGCCTATGTATACCTAGCTAAGGTTACCTATGCCTATATATACCTAGCTAAGGTTACCTATGCCTATATATACCTACCTAAGGTTACCTAAGCTTATATATACCTAGCTAAGGTTACCTAAGCTTATATATACCTAGCTAAGGTTACCTATGCCTATATATACCTAGCTAAGTTTACCTACGCCTATATATACCTAGCTAAGGTTATCTAAGCTTATATACACCTAGCTAAGGTTACCTAAGCTTATATATACCTAGCTAACGTTACCTATGCCTATATATACCTAGCTAAGGTTACCTATGCCTATATATACCTACTTAAGGTTACCTAAGCTTATATATACCTAGCTAAGGTTACCTAAGCTTATATATACCTAGCTAAGGTTACCTAAGTACGTCATATTAAAAGTTGAAAAATATCTAATAAATGTACTCTCAACAATAAAACTACAGTGAAATGTTATTTTTAATAAGTTTTTTACCCTTAATTTAATTATTTTTTTCATTGTAATAACATTTTTCAAATACTGCTGTTAGAAATATTTCTACACAATTGAGTACATTTTTCAGCCTTTCCAAACATTAAAATAACTCCACTGTCAAAACGTTAATAGTACTAGGTAATAGTGCTCTAGGTACTGTTAACGTTTTGATAAAGACGTTATTCCAAAACGCGTCAATCAACAAAGAGAAATATTTTAATGTTGGGAAAGAAATAAAAATGTACTAAAATGTATATAAATTAAAATTTTGCTCTGCACACAGTCTTTTCCCTAGTTTTAAATGGCGTTTCTCAGTTTCAACAGTACAAACAATATTTTGGAATCACAAACTAATACAAGGGATTTGTAACTAATATGTGACGGACTTAATGGCGAGATATAAATTTACCCGTAGGCCTAACGTTTTCCAATGATCTAAGTTTTACGATCATAGCTGACTCATTGACCGGCAGAGTCCAACGCTTTGCAGGATGTACGAAGCCAGTGACGTCATGGGTCGAGGTTAGTTTGTCTGGGATTTCTGTATTGAGCTTGCCATACCTCTTTGATCAGGAAATAAACCGCAGCTGGAAGTAAACGAGCCACTCACTTTGTTACATCCGGCGGTCATTTACTACGTAACTCAATTGTTTTCTTTAGGCCCTATTTTTGGTCACTCTGTATGTTTTAGTCTTAGGTTTACTTTTGAGTTGTCCTGTTTTTAATTCTATTTTAAAGTAAATTATTCCAAATTCTATTTTAATTTTAAAATTTATTTTTTTAATCAACTGGGTTTACTACTAAGAATAGCTACTTCCTAAAACTAGTGTAATAAAGTTACTGTCACATTACGTCAATAGCCTATACTTACTTTACTTTACTTTATCCAACGCCTGCCCTTGGTAACTCGACCACAGCCAATACTGATTGGCTATTATTGTATTTTAATATGGAACTAAAAACTTAATGACAAACACTTCTTTCGATCAGAAAATAAAGAAATATGATCGCTTTCATTGAGTGGGAGGGTTTAGTTGGAATAAAGTCAGGAAGATGGGCGCAGAATGGGGAAGCATTGTATGCCTTATAAAGCGAAGTAATGATCCTCTCGCATTACGGTGACACTATGGGTCACATGTATTAGACTCGCTTAAGCACCCCTCCCCCCGAGATGTCTATCCATGACCCTACATTATAACAAGAAGGATAAAGATGGTGAGAATAAATTAGGTATGGCTAATGGAGAGACATAATGATCCTCTCGCATTACGGTGACACTATGGGTCACATGTATTAGACCCACTTAAGCTCCCCTCCCCCCGAGATGTCTACCCATTACCCTACATTATAACAAGAAGGATAAAGATGGTGAGAATAAATTAGGTATGGCTAATGGAGAGACATAATGATCCTCTCGCATTACGGTGACACTATGGGTCACATGTATTAGACCCACTTAAGCTCCCCTCCCCCCGAGATGTCTACCCATTACCCTACATTATAACAAGAAGGATAAAGATGGTGAGAATAAATTAGGTATGGCTAATGGAGAGACATAATGATCCTCTCGCATTACGGTGACACTATGGGTCACATATATTAGACCCACTTAAGCTCCCCTCCCCCCGAGATGTCTACCCATTACCCTACATTATAACAAGAAGGATAAAGATGGTGAGAATAAATTAGGTATGGCTAAGGGAGAGACATAATGATCCTCTCGTATTACGGTGACACTATGGGTCACATGTATTAGACCCACTTAAGCACCCCCTCCCCCCGAGGTGTCTACCCGAGGCCGTACCTTATAACAAGAAGGATAAAGATGGTGAGAATGAATTAGGTATGGCTAAGGGAGAGACATTATTATCATCTGGTACTGGGATTAGTGAATGATAGCTTTAATATGATAGACCTCCTCCCAAATGAAGAGAGGTTCTAAGTATTAAGTACGGATACAGGCATAACCTATATCATTTGTTAATTGAAAACATTATTTTATTAAAACATAAATATAGGAATGGGAATTTTATTTCGCAAGCGTTGTGTCATTTCAGAGAACGCCAGGTCACGCCAGCTGGCTTGCGTTGCATAAACACTATTTCTCTGTTAATGAGAACCGTTTTATGGCTTGAAACAACTGCCCGATAGTAAATCCGAACACAGTTCGGCTCGTTATTCTTTGGCAGGATCGAGAATTGTTGCCTCTAATATGAAAATCTTTACAGTAATATTGATTTCCTCCTTTTGTTTGTTGTGTCCTCGAGTTATGTTTACAACTTTAGCAATCATTTAAGACGGCAACAGGCAACAATGCCGAATAGCGAAAAGTTCTGAATTTTAGTAATCATTAAAGATGGCAACAATGCCGAATAGCGAGAAGTCACTATACAAATTTAGTAATCATTTAAGAAGGCAACAATGCCGAATAGCGAGAGGTATGTTTACAACTTTAGTAATCATTACAAATGGCAACAATACCGAATAGCGAGAGGTCTGCTTACAACTTTAGTAATCATTAAAAAATGCAACAATGCCGAATAGCGAAAGGTCTGTTTACAACTTTAGTAATCATTAAAGATGGCAACAATGCCGAATAGCGAGAGGTCTGCTTACAACTTTAGTAATCACTTACGATAGCAACCGGCAAAAATTCCGAATAGTATGAGGTCTGTTTATAACTCTAGTAATCATTAAAGATGGCAACAATTCCGAATAGCGAAAAGTCTCTTTATTGAGACGAGAATAGTGATTTTATTGCATACTACGGTGTCGTTTTATTTCTTACTTATACATGTTTAGCAATTATCTATTAACATTTATTTTTATAATGAAATCTGTTATTTTTTTATTTTTATCAAATGCGTGTTCTTGCACACACACTTACTCACACAGGTCCACACACAACTGTAATAGTTTATTGTTAGTCCACCGCCTTCGATGATTTTGCTTTACACATTTATAATTTAGAACAAACAAGAAAGAAATTATTTTAAACCTAATCATAAATAGTCCTTCAATGTTTCGTTGAAAATTATAACACGAAGATAGGGTATTTCTGTCTGAATAAATTGTTGAACAATTACCGCATTGTGTTATATTACATTACTATAAAAATATATATTAAAATGAAGATACAAACTATCTGGTTAGGATAGATTTGGTTTTTAAAACTTAGGTAACATTAAGACAAAAATTTTCTGTAACCGTAAGTCATCCAGATGTACAACGATAGGTCTACGTTTTATGAAATTAAAAATGTATTTGTTATCGTTTGGTTGTGTTGGAAGTGAGGTTAAATGTATTTTTCCTAAATTTTTAATTTTTGGGGTGTCAGGACGAGGTTTTATTAGTTTTTTGTTGTTCATAAAATATTTCTACATCAGCCGGTATATTTATTTATTTATTATTATTTTTTTTTTTTTTAGAAACATCGTTGACGTCATTACCAAAAGCAGTATTAATGTTAACTAAGACAATGTCTTATGTTTAAAGACAAAATCTATACTAACCCGATAGTTTGTAACTACGTTTTAATATATCTATGTATAGTAACATAGTGCGGAAAATTTTCAACAATCTATTTATTGTTTTTCGTATTTTCCGAGTGTTTAGTTTATGTTTGAATTTTTAAATAAACATTTAAGGACTGTTTATGGTTATCGCGAAGTTTTAAATAATTTTTTCTTGTTATTTATAAGTAACATTCTATAGCAAAAAGTAGTGTTCTATAGTAATATTTGAATACCAAAAAGGTGGGGGACCAACACTATTATAAGCTATTACCAGTACAATAGGTTTGAAGTGTTGTGACACCACTACCATCCGAATTTATTTTGTGGAGTGTTTTTTGGCGGAAAAACAAAAGTTTTTGTAGCATACGACGCTGCTTGTAAGCTGATTAAAATTTTGTGAAGCGATTGCCAATTTTATCACGTTTCCTTATGGCTCTTGAAGTTTGTCATTTTGAAATGTTATAAAAATTTGTAATCTTAAGAAGAGGGCGAAAACCTTTTCGTTCTAACAAGAGCATTGTCTTGTTTACTTGAAAATATACAAGTCATAGTGTAAGTTAAACACGCTTAAAATGTTTTAACAAATTAACAAACTCCAACTATGAACTTCAAGGTGAACTGCCTTAAGTATTATCAATGTTGGTTATTATTTATATTATAGTATTATCAATGTTATCTCTATTGATAATGATAGGTAACTTACTATAGGAGGTTTAGCCTTTCTTTTATTCAACCATAAGCTCAACTCGTCCGATCTTCCTAATCACCATCATTCAAGCTTCAAGCCTTCCATAGCCTCTTCCATCTCTTCTGTATATGTTAATTTGAGTCGTCCTCTCTGTTTTCCATTAGTCTCCACTCGGTAATTTTCCTTAGACTTTTTTCCTTTCCTTAAACCCATTTCAAAGTAGTTTCTTGATCTGTGTGTAGAAACGCCTTTTGCAGTTTCTTTATCTGTATGTAGGAACACCTTTTGCAGTTTCTTTGACTGTGTGTAGAAACAGCTTTTGCAGTTTCTTTATCTGTGTGTAGGAACACCTTTTGCAGTTTCTTGATCTGTGTGTAGAAACGCCTTTTGCAGTTTCTTTATCTGTATGTAGGAACACCTTTTGCAGTTTCTTTGACTGTGTGTAGAAACAGCTTTTGCAGTTTCTTTATCTGTGTGTAAGAACAGCTTTTGCAGTTTCTTTATCTGTGTGTAGGAACAGCTTTTGCAGTTTCTTTATCTGTATGTAGGAACACCTTTTGCAGTTTCTTTATCTGTGTGTAAGAACAGCTTTTGCAGTTTCTTTATCTGTATGTAGGAACACCTTTTGCAGTTTCTTTGACTGTGTGTAGAAACAGCTTTTGCAGTTTCTTTATCTGTGTGTAGGAACACCTTTTGCAGTTTCTTGATCTGTGTGTAGAAACGCCTTTTGCAGTTTCTTTATCTGTGTGTAGGAACAGCTTTTGCAGTTTCTTTATCTGTATGTAGGAACAGCTTTTGCAGTTTCTTTATCTGTGTGTAGAAACGCCTTTTGCAGTTTCTTTATCTGTGTGTAGGAACAGCTTTTGCAGTTTCTTTATCTGTATGTAGGAACAGCTTTTGCAGTTTCTTTATCTGTGTGTAAGAACAGCTTTTGCAGTTTCTTTATCTGTGTGTAGGAACAGCTTTTGCAGTTTCTTTATCTGTATGTAAGAACAGCTTTTGCAGTTTCTTTATCTGTATGTAGGAACACCTTTTGCAGTTTCTTTGACTGTGTGTAGAAACAGCTTTTGCAGTTTCTTTATCTGTGTGTAAGAACACCTTTTGCAGTTTCTTTATCTGTGTGTAGGAACAGCTTTTGCAGTTTCTTTATCTGTATATAGGAACACTTTTTGCAGTTTCTTTTTCTGTGTTTCTTGATAAAAAATACCTCCTTCACGTTCATTTTCCTTCTGACATCTTCATTTACGTTTTATTTAATTTTCTGACTTGAGATTTTCTTGATAATGCAATTTCTATAGCTTTTATTTTTCATAGCTTTAAATTTCCCTCCTCAATATTTACTTCAGCGTTAAATTAACAAAGGCGAAAAGGTCTTCCCTTCACACGAAGCTTTGCAATCGATTAGTCGATGATCTCTCGAAATCGAGATGAAACAGAGTATTTCATGAAAAGTATTCACATTTTAAACCATTACAAAAACCTAGTTTAATGACTCTTCTATCAAGGTGTTTATTGCGTAGATATATTTGTTACTAAATGAAACGCAATTTTTTTCACAGCATGATTTATTTATTTTTTATGAAACTCTAATTTCAGTAATTATTTCAAAAACCATCAGAGAAAATGCAACTAACTTGGGAACTTTTGAGTGGTTCAAAAGAGCCACATCAGCAATGTTAATCACCAGATCTTTATACTCGATAGGCTATATGACCAGTCTAGTGTATCTAAACTTCAAAAATAAATCATAACGTCTATTGTTCCTTTTTTCTATAAGAACCCACGTATAAAATATAATTAGGGATTCATATAAAAATAAAAGAGCCGAAATAACGTGTACGTTATAGCGTCTCCTGGGATATCCAGCTTAAGTTCGGTCGTGTGGGTGTTTTTGATTGTTTGTCTATATTTGGTATATTATTACTCAAAGATAAAAATATATAGTTTTTAATACAAAGGCTTCAAACACATTTTAATTTTAGAATATAATTATAATAATAAAGGTCATGATAGTTGACAATACAACGCAATAGATGCTCTCAAACCTGACATAAGGAATAGAGACTCTCGAACCTGACATAAACAATAGAGACTGTCGAACCTAACATAAACAATAGAGACTCTCGAACCTGACATAAACAATAGAGACTGTCGAACCTGAACATAAGGAATAGAGACTCTCGAACCTAACATAAACAATAGAGACTGTCGAACCTGACATAAACAATAGAGACTCTCGAACCTGACACAAACAATAGAGACTGTCGAACCTGACATAAGGAATAGAGACTCTCGAACCTGACATAAACAATAGAGACTGTCTAACCTGACATAAGGAATAGATGCTCTCGAACCTGACATAAAGAATAGACACTCTCGAACCTGACATAAACAATAGAGACTGTCGAACCTGACATAAGGAATAGACACTCTCGAACCTGACATAAGGAATAGCAGCAGGACAGAAACCAGTAAAAAACTTTGGAATGGAGAAGAAATAAGGAATTGAAATATTTAGTTTTAATGATTTTAAATTTGTGTACAATAGAAGAAAAAATAGCATACAATGACAGAGGAAAACATTATCAAACATTTAAACGCAATCTTATGGGAGACACCTTGCCTAAAATAGAAAATAAAACAATCTATAACACAAATGTACTAAACATATTGACTAACGTAGAAGTATGTATAAACATACATAAACGAAACAAAGAATAATATAAGCAGAACAAAATAAACAGAGTAATATTAACAAAAGAATATAAACTTATAATTAAAAAAATATTTTACATTTTTTTACCTATTAAAAAGTATGTGACTCATGGCATTGAACAATGCACGGACCTAGTGGGAAACGCGCTGCTGATAAATATCAGTAAGTAGTCGTTTTTTGCCAAATGATACCAAAATTGTAATTTATAAGAAAAACCTTAAGATGTACAACACAAAAACGGCTAGTTTTAAGGGAAATACAAGCAAGGAACGGATAAATGAGAGAGAACTAGAAGCTCACCGAGACTGGAAAGGATAACAGACGAAGACATCGTATAGCAAATGGTGTAGAAATGATAAAATAACTTTTATAAAACATAAAGGTCTATAGTGAACAAGCGAAAACCAGTGTGTAGGACTAGAACCTAGTGCACAGGACTGAGTCCACTCGGAGGGAAGAAAAGGCAGATCTAGACGGTGGTGTGTATAGGAAAGGGAGAATTAATCGACGGGAAATGGGAAAACAGAGGAGTAGGTAGAAGAAAGGTTTGTAGGAGGGAAGACAGAATAAAATTAAAGCCCATACACACGCACGCAAGCGCGCATGATGAAACAATAAGAATAAAAACTGGTTGTTGATGATACAAGCAATTGTGGCATTTAGTACAACGGTTTGGGCGTAGAAGACAGCCTTGGCGACCAGTCTTAGGACAGTGACAGACGTGCGACTGGCTTAATTTATCGCTTCCTCATTTCATCTTTTTTAAGAGATTTTAATTGTTATATTTACTACACTATAACTGTCTATTAAATTTCTTGTCTTTCACATGCGTACGTCTATTTAGAAACAAACTTTTAATTGGAAAATTTATTGCAGTCATTAGCCTATATACGAAATAATTTTGCATTACGCAATAACACGAGTTGACAACACTTGAAGCCAGAGAAGCGCTAATTTAGACAACAACCACTTTGATAAGTTAACAAGGCAAAGTTTCAACAGCTAATTCATCATTCCCAATTGTACATCGTTGAAACAAATTGTGAGCAACAGCTGTTTGGTAGCCTAAAGTTTGTTACCATGTACAGTGGCTTAAACACAGATTCAATATAAGAACAGTCTTATCTGTGGTCGCTATTTAACTTTATAAAAACATCTTTTGTTGAGGAATTTCTTTTGAAATCAAATTTTCTGTAACTGTTTCCGAGTTTCGCAGGAAAAGTCAAGAATAGATGTAAGACTAAACAGAAAACTAACGCTTCGGTTCTGTAGTTAATCTGATTATCTTGGTCTCGCACGTGCCTCAGGAAGAGACCGATAGAACCAGTTTTCTTAATGTCAAGGCAATCATCGGTTTGACTATTACACCGCAGAATTCAGCGCGTACAATGCAGCATCTCACGATTCTCCTGAAGCTATTGTGATTGTTTAGTTCAAGAAATTACAAAATATTTTAAATAGTAAGGACCTTTACGAACAACACAAGACAAAAAAATTATTAAAAAAATATTTAATAAGATATACAGATGTAACTTATTCAATATTCACGTTCGAGGTTTAAGCAAATCACGGTTTCACTTAACGCCGATTTCAAGACTTAAACATTAAGAAAAGTAAATTTTAACCAAATACGTTGACTCGTTGGAATATAAATGAGGAAATAGAGACCATCATCTTAAAAATAAGACATATTAGGGCAATAAAGTACAGTCGGCAGTTAAAAAAAAAAAGCCTATTAAAAAAGTGTCAAAAAATAATGTATAAGTGTTTTCAACGTCTAATTTGACTCAAGGAATTATTATTTCTCTTCGGTTCTTTATTTTGATAAAACATCTACGTGTTGTGTTCCTTCTAAGGTACTAGGACCAATGCTAATACCGTGGGTGGAATAATACCGTCTCATTAGGGTTTGCGAATGATTAAGTAGGGCTCAAGACTCATGATGGTTCATGAAGTGTACGCAAAAGATGTACATTTCAATGAAATGGTATATCTTGAAGCAGGACTAATAAATCTCAAAGCACACTTACCTTAGGTAACTTTAAAAACTAGAAACTGGGTATAGCATCAGATAAAGTGAAAAGTAGACTAAGCCAAGCCACAGATAACTAAATTTGATAATATGGAACACGCATATCTCAAAACCTACCATCGGAACAATCTTTAATACCATCGAATAACATGAAGGGCAGATATCTTGATGATAAAGACCAAAGAGAAGAGAACGAAATAAAATATGTGGCAAAAATATTTCGAAGAACGTGCTATAGTATTAAGAGAAGAATAACACCAGGCGAGGACTATCTCACTTATTTTTATAAGAAATGGCTGATATGGTATGGGTATGTTAGAAGTATTAAAGTCAGAGGGATCGGAGGAGTCCCATACTAGAGTCCGATAACCAGAACAAAGAGTTCTATTCAGGAAATGTCATTCAGGGATGGGGAAGATCAGGGTTTGGAGAGGAGGGTCTTGTAAGAAGAAAGCAAGGCAGTATGGAGAGACTAGAATAAAGCACTGTTACTGTATATAACGTTATTATTTACTGGGATAGTAGGCTAGAGCGAAAGGATTATAATAAGTATAGCAGCATGTGATTACAGCGTAATGGATGGTAAAGATATAGGCCACTAGTTGAGGACGAGGTAATTAGAGAAATGTTGTACAACCACTCAATGAGATGTATTGTTGACCAACAATTAAAGTAAAATCGAGGACGTACTATATGGAAGTTAACAACACTTCTGTTAATAGAGTGCTTGGAAGAATTAAACGTCCTTAATAAATTATAGTATTTTTAACCTGAACATTTCTTCCTGTAAGAGGCGTCCTTAGGGTGGAGCGAGTAGAGCGGTAGCTCCAAGACTCGCGCTGAGACGGCCTCGCGTTAAAATATAAGTAAATTATTTTGGTTAAATGAAAATAATATAATAATGTAGATATATATGGGCGTAAAATATCTGTCTAATTACCGCTCAACATGTTAAGTTATTGATTAATAACAAAACCTAAGATCGAAATATCGGCATCGCTACCAAAAGAATGCAAAACATCGTTTGATAAAGGCGCCGTTTCAACCTTGGCAAATAAAAGAAATCAAGTAAATAATTAGCGATAGATTGACGTACTTTAGACGAAATGAGTTAATCAAAATTGCTCTAAACAACAACATTTTCCACGACAATTTCAAAAATATTTCGGGGGGACCACTTTTTCAATAAATGCTTTGCAAAAGGTTTTTACCCGAGGCGTCGCATTTGCTAAGAACGGCTCTTCTTTTTTTCAATCTGCATGTGATGATTAAGCCGAACATTTCATTCTCCAGCAAGCAGGAATGCAAAGCCACATTTCATGTCCACAAGATTTTCGAAGAACCTACTTTATGTGTATATAATACAAAAGAACAAACATTTTTAAAAGTAAAATATCTTCTAACGGTCAACGCTTTTATTTTCAATCACACGAAATCTCATGCCTCCCAAACAACTGAAATAAATTAATATTTTTTAAAGAATATTTGGAAATAAAATTGTTCTTAAAATGTATTTTACATTTAATGGCCAACTATCTTCGGATGTCAAGTTTACTCAAGTATTGAACGTCTAAGAGTTTAAACTTGCATTACACAGGGATCAAATTGTCGTTTAGCTGCTCCTGTAAGGCACATTGATTTTATTCGACAAAGACAAATAATTTTGTAATTAGTCGCAAAACTAGATTCGTAGCTGTAAGGAACATTTCGTGCTACAGAATGACTCCAGTCATTGCCTTTTATTTTCGCTCTCCGCCCTCTCCGCGTTGCGGCAATGAACTCGGTAATTGTCTATTAATTGGCAGATAATTTTCTCTCAAGATTACCCATGACTGAACTGAGATGAACTAACGCTGACGACCAATCAACGATTTATTGTTTCTCGTAGAAAGCGTTCTCGTGCACATATTGGATTGTACGGCGCAGCGTGCAACAAATTATACGCAATGAAGACTTCCGCTCGACGCAGATTCCCCGGGAAATTTAATATAACTCCAGAATAATTCAGATTCATGGAACCAACTAAGTTCTGGATATTATTATTTCGTTTATTGCATTGTTGGGGATTTCCATATTTTACAAATTTACATTTCGTTTGACAACAATAAGCTCAATGTTATATATTACTAAAAGCTTTACTTTATATCTAAACACATCAGAAAACGCTTAAAGAAATATTACCTAACAGTGACTGAAATTTTACATTACAGAATGTAATTGTAAATGCAAGAAAATGGCATATAATTTGATGTTACATTATACATATAATATATTCTATTGACTATATGTTTACAATGTTAATTTATTACGAGAATTTAACAGGTTCAGATTTCTAAATTAGTTTAATTTAACCACATTCAGTAACATGAATTAGTTCACCCATGTATTATATTAGTTTATTCAATTCCTCCTATTAGTTCACAATCTCTTTACACACACATATGCGCGCGCACGCATATATATATAGGCCTATATATATATATATATATATATATATATATAGTATAAATTTATACAAATCGTTATTAAAATACTTTTTTTCAGCCACTCAATTTCAAATACTTCTTCTAGTGGATGACATTTGATGTTAATTCAGTTTTTTCCAAATATTAATTCATTAATTAAATTTAATAATTAACAAATTTTAGTTTATTAAAAAGAAATTATGTTTTATATTCTTTATTTTTTCATTTATTTCCTTCTGTTGGTTGATTTAATTACATCTTGTTCAAATTTTCAATCGTTAATAAATTCCTATTTATCCATTCACTCATGTTTAAATACATTTTTTTTTAAACTTGCAGTGGATGAAACTTGATGCTAATAAAGTTTTTTTCAAATAATAATTAATGAATTAATTTACTTTTATATATAAGAAAACTTTTCACAAAAGGGTCCAGGTATGCTATAGTTATTTCACCCCATATGGCTTAAAATAAGTGATAACATATGATTTCATAAAACAGCTAATTTTACTTTATAGGTTATGTTACTTTATTTGTATTAATTGTAATTTTTTAATAAGAAGTAACCAAAATAATTTTTGTCTTTCTTTGCCTAAGTAGGAGTTGACTTAAAACATTTTTCTTTATATTAATTATTTTTCAGAATAGTACAGTTTATGGTAAATAAAATAGTTCGTTCAGTAGTAAGTTTTATGAACTAGTATATCAGTAGTCATTCACTATTATGAACTAGTATAAAATTTTTCTATAGTTTATTGTGTCAAAACAATTTTTACCGGTGTCTGTTCACAGCTGTTTCCAGTAATACCAACCTAAATTCATATAAGTATAAATATGTACATTTCTACATAAATTTGAATCTTTAATTTCCGTCTTATCAATGTCCTTCGTAGCCCATTTCACTAATGAATTTATTCACTAATAAGACTATGCTTTCTTGTTTTTCTTTCTTAATAATTAAGGAAAATAATGTTTATCATTAAAATCCTTGCAACATTTCATTGCGCATGCGCCAATCCTACATAATTCTAGAATAACGAACGACAACGTTTCCAGACGAATTGCTCAAGCCAGCTAATGGCGATGCCCTTACAACGATCGCTTTCTATAGCTCCTCGCTTAGACAAGAGTTACCTTCTCATCGAGATTAATTCACTTTGACATTTCACGAATAAAACGTAAATAAACCCAACTTCAACCAATCAGAACTAATTACGGATTTTGAAAATAAATCCGTACCAAGAGACACAAAACCTACGGACTTTGTTTGACACAAAATCTTCGTCTTGTTCATAAAATATTCAGATATATTGTAATATATAAATATAAATAAATTCCCTTTTTTCCTTTATTACAAACTGTAAGGTTTTACCGTCCACTTTCACTGCCCATAATTCGCATCAATATAATTTACAATCTGTAATGACACTAAACTATATCAAGATGTACAGCAATACAAGTAATGAATAAGAAAACCTCAATAGTAGTTTGGATATTGTAAAGCTGTATATTCATTACGCCTTGTATAAATGTCATTACGGCTAAAAAAACGTTTTAATTTAACGAACCATGGGGAAGATTGTCGCTATAGCTTTGTGTGTGTGTCTGTGTGTAAGGGACAAGCGGAAAGGGGGGAGTGGGGGGAAGGAAGAAAGTGAGTGAGTAAGGAAGTGTGAATGCTGTATGTAGAGTACAAGACATAGAAATAGATACGTGAAATGACAGAGAGAGAGAGAGAGAGAGAATAGTGTTGTAGCTGTAAAGGGGTGAAGATACAGGAGATAGATAAAGAGAGACAGACAGATAGACATAGTTGGAATGGTGGGAATATGTGCTTGTGGTGGGTGTAAGAAATAAAGATAGAAAGCTAGATAGGTAGAATGAGAGAAAGAGAAAAATAGAAAATGTTTGACAGTAATATGGGGGTGAAGACACATTAATAGATGGATTGGTAGAAAGAGAAAAACTGAAACAGAGTGAATGAGTGTAATAGAGTGAAATAAATAGATGGATAGATTAGAGCATAGATTGAGAGATATAGAGAGCGAGAAATAGTATGTATGAGTGTGATTGTAGCTGTATGGAGATGAAGAGACAGAGGTAGAGAGATAGTTAAAGAGAGGGAGGGAGGTAGAGGGTAGAGACAGAGAGAGAGAGAGAGTGATTAAGTGTGAGACTGAGGTTATGTGGGAGATGTAAGAGGTAAAGAGTAAGATTGAGAGAAAATTTGTGTATGAGGAATATTGAATCTGAATGGAGGTTATAAAAGACAGATATAGACAATTAGATTAATAGATATATAAGTAGATTGATAGATGGAGAGATAAAAAAGAGAAAGAGAGAGAGCGTGACAGGCAGACAGAGAAAGAGAGAGAGAGAGACAGAGAGAGTAAATTAATGTGAGTCTGTAGCTGTGGGGGTGTAAGAGACAGAGATTGATAAATATATAGATTACAGAGAGAGGAGAGACAGACTGAGGATGTGGCTATGTATATTAATGTATGAAAGAGAGAAAAAGAGAGAGCGTGTCAGACAGACAGAGAAAGAGAGAGAGAGAGAGAGAGAGTAAATGAATGTGAGTCTGTGGCTGTGGGGGGTGTAAGACAGAGATTGATAAATAGATAGATTACAGAGAGAAGAGAGACAGAGAGAGGATAGACTGAGGATGTGGCTATGTATATAAATGTATGAAAGAGAGAAAGATAAATTGAGAGAGAGGGGGGGAGACACACACACACAAAAGGATGAGTTATAGGGAGTATGTGTTTTTGTGTGTATTGCAAACAATAGGCTAAAAGGGTTTTCAGCGGCTGATTAGACACTTTTAATTGCTAATCGGAATATGGAAAATATTTTTTCGAATCACGCACTTTGGTGAAATTATTACCCCAAAACTAAGAGTGACTAAAGACAGTATATAATAAAATAATAATATTCTGGATAAAAACATGCGTCCCTATTTAGGAGCTGTCAATTGTTCCAGACATTATATGGAGAGACTTGGCAGCGAGCTAAAATGTTCCGTCCTCAATATATGAAATATTTTGTTTTAATTAAGCTTTGGCTGCCTCAAATCCCTCCAGTCAGGAGGTGTTGGACGGGGATTCTAGTCAAAAACCGTTTAAAGCTTGCAAAAAAACAATGAATCTGCCAGCTATTATTTATACACCTTTAAACGAACTGTAAAAACTTACCGCCATTGGTGGATTCTAGTACTAAAGGCAAAAGGTATACAAACTGAAAACTTTGCGACCTGATTACACTTCTGGAATCCGAAATGTACTTAGATATTTAAAAGTAAAATGACTGACTGAAGTATTAATTTGAAGGCTATATATTTATCCTTTTTGGGCCGTCTAGCCGCACACTAATGCGACCAAAATAGATTTATTATCATAATGTATGACCTGAATATAAAATAATTTTTTTATAATCTCATTATACACCTCGGAAACGCCTCAAGGCCAGCTATGTCGCTCCAATACCATGCTTTCAAAGCGCAGTATTTTTAATACAAAGTCGAATTTGGCGACGACAGGGCCAGATTCCTAATAAACAAATTCATTTTATTTTTGCTTCTTGTTTACCTTGTTAGGTAAACTAACGCAGTAATGCCTTTATGCAATAATAAAATATGTTTTGTCAGTTTAAGTATCAATTATCGAATCTTTATCTCATACGAACAAAGCATTTTTCAAACAAATATTTTACCCTATTTATTTTCCTTTTTCTATTTTCCGGTGAGTAATTTTAAAACAATAAACTACCATAGACAAAGGAGAAGCTAATTCATTTTAATTGTTGTTTCCTCTGGTTGTTTTTATATAAATGAGGACTATCCGCCATTTTGTTTACCAAGCTGATGTATTTGCAAATGAATGCTAATGCAAACCTAAAGTCTAAAGTGTTATAAATGTCCAGAACCCTAACTTTATTGGCGTATTTACTTTGTTATAAATATACTCGTGCAAGCATTTTCCCGTCACAGCTTCGCCAGTAATATTTGTACATCGCCTGTTAGTACAATAACAACTTGCACCATCTGTGATGTAATATTTTATTTTAAATAAATAAAACTCCTTGACACAAATAAAACTTTTATGTGTATTCGTATTCAAAGCAATTTACAGCAATAAACCGTTATTTTTTTAAAAGGTTTTATTTATTTAAAATAAAAAACCTAATATTGTTAGAGCAAAATTATACAATATTAACAAAATTGTAATATTGTAAATTGATAATGTTTTATTTTAGCTCAGAGTATTAGAATATTATTAAAAATAGACAGGTATTGTCATAAACTTGTCAGGATTTGAACAGTACTATACGCTTCAGAATTCCTTATCTTCCCCTAATCTACATTATTCAGGCATCTAAATTGGTGACGCTCAACGCCGGTGTTAATGATTGAGACTAAAAGCTACAAATCTTTTTTTCTTCCCTGTTTATAAAGAAGTAGTTTCTACATAAGTAAGTAATACACAGAACCTCGCACCACAAATATTTTTATTCTAGTCTTACCATGTACATCTCATTATGTATTGTCTGTCTCTGAGAATGGTTACTTTGTAACCGAAATGAGCATAAGACTAGAATAAAAGTATTTGAGGTTAGAGTTTGTGTGTGATATTTATTAATAATAAACTGCAGTAAGTTATTATTTTTACATGTTCTTATGCGCAGTACAGTATCTATAGACAAAAACTAGGCCTTACTGTAAATACACGTTCAACTATTGATGTTATGTAATTATATTTATTCATCCCCGTTGCCAATATACTTACTACATTAAATATGAATCAATTATTAATATATTGTTGTACGAATTTGAAGTTGTAGATTTTCAACTTTTTGATATGCTAAATACACAATTTTTAATTTTAAATAGTTTTTAAACACGCAATAACTGTAAAATACCCTACGTAGTTAAAGGGCGTTACTCTTAAATTCCTGTAATTGAGTTATGGTTTCCTTCGAATTGAGTGTGTTCTCCTTAAAAATAAGGAAAATATGTTATTATTACTATTATTATTATTTTAACGAGGGAAATTTCATTTTTTTTAAATTAAACAATAAATTCGTATTTCAAGGGTTTATGTAACATTATGGTGAAACGTAACAGTAAACGTTCGTGCGCTGTACATCGGTATTATGTTGGGAATTTATTTCTTGCTATAACAGGGGTGATACATTGTTAGACCCCGTAATCAGGTCACAATATGTTTTAAAAGTTGTCTTAAGATGGGTTTTGTTTTTACGAACATAATAAGACAATGTAAATGTGTTTTCACAAGCACTTATTGTTCAATTATTCCTCCATATATTAATAGAATCCATATCATCTACCAAATTTACTTCCGAAATTGTTTTAAAAATGTTTTCTATTAGAATGAAATAAACTAATATATATATAACGAACTTCCGTAGTAAAGTTTGTATAAGTTACGTCAACAACCTAACCTTGGATTAAGGTAGCCTTTATAACCTTATGAAGGCGGTTACACCTTTGAGAATCCTCACTTATCCTTCCTTTACTGAAAGATATCACCGTCCGATGGATAGGAATGTAGGAAGGTATAGTTAACGTAATGTAAGGTCATTAAATAAAAGGGACGGAATATACAAGGAGCGTTGGCAGAGTTGCTACCCCTGGCCAATGAAAAGACTCGGTAGTGGATGTTATTTACATTGGTTACACAATAGCACACGATAGCTTATAAACTTTTTATAAAGTATAAACTGTTTAATTAAGGTTACAAAAAATTTATATAAAATCCGTCACTAATTAATAACTTTTCTTTTATAATGTTAAATATATATTATTTTATACTTCACCACTTGAATTGTTTGAAATTGGTTCAATGCCTAATTGGTTAGAAATTTAATTTACACGTCTTTGGTTTGAAGTTGATATAACGCTTAATTGGTTGGAAATCGGTTTACACTTTATTGGTTTGAAGTTCATTCATCGCCTAATTGGTTTCATACTGACCTAACACTTAACTGGTTTGAAATTGGAGTAAAATCTAATTGGTTTAAAATCTTTTGTTAATACTTAATTGGTTTGAAATTGGTTTTACACTTATTTAGTTTGAAAGTGGTTTACCGCTAAATTTGTTTAAAACTTTATTGGTTTGAAATTCGTTTAAACCTAATTGCTATTATATTGATTTAACGATTTACTGGTTTGAAATTGTTTCAACATATAATTGGTTTGAAATTGGTATAAAAATACAAAACATAAACTTATTTATTATGTTAATAACGATACTGATTTTAATAAAAAATTATTCCTAATTCGACATTTTACTTCCAAATTAATTAGTCACTTTTACCAACCACAAAACACTACATGTTTTCAAACAACAAAATAATTGATAAACATGTCAACATTTTAAGTTGCTATTACTGTCTTCCAAATTAATTAGTCACTTTTACCAACCACAAAACACTACATGTTTTCAAACAACAAAATAATTGATAAACATGTCAACATTTTAAGTTGCTCTTACTGTCTTCCAAATTAATTAGTCACTTTTACCAACCACAAAACACTACATGTTTTCAAACAACAAAATAATTGATAAACATGTCAACATTTTAAGTTGCTATTACTGTCTTCCAAATTAATTAGTCACTTTTACCAACCACAAAACACTACATGTTTTCAAACAACAAAATAATTGATAAACATGTCAACATTTTAAGTTGCTATTACTGTCTTCCAAATTAATTAGTCACTTTTACCAACCACAAAACACTACATGTTTTCAAACAACAAAATAATTGATAAACATGTCAACATTTAGGGTTGCTATTACTGTCTTCCAAATTAATTAGTCACTTTTACCAACCACAAAACACTACATGTTTTCAAACAACAAAATAATTGATAAACATGTCAACATTTTAAGTTGCTATTACTGTCTTCCAAATTAATTAGTCACTTTTACCAACCACAAAACACTACATGTTTTCAAACAACAAAATAATTGATAAACATGTCAACATTTTAAGTTGCTATTACTGTCTTCCAAATTAATTAGTCACTTTTACCAACCACAAAACACTACATGTTTTCAAACAACAAAATAATTGATAAACATGTCAACATTTTAAGTTGCTATTACTGTCTTCCAAATTAATTAGTCACTTTTACCAACCACAAAACACTACATGTTTTCAAATAACAAAATAATTGATAAATATGTCAACATTTTAAGTTCCTATTACTGTCTTCCAAACTAATTAGTCACTTTTACCAACCACAAAACACTACATGTTTTCAAACAACAAAATAATTGATAAATATGTCAACATTTTAAGTTGCTATTACTGTCTTCCAAATTAATTAGTCACTTTTACCAACCACAAAACACTACATGTTTTTAAACAACAAAATAATTGATAAATATGTCAACATTTTAAGTTCCTATTACTGCCTTCCAAATTAATTAGTCACTTTTACCAACCACAAAACACTACATGTTTTCAAACAACAAAATAATTGATAAACATGTCAACATTTCAAGTTGCTATTACTGTCTTCCAAATTAATTAGTCACTTTTACCAACCACAAAACACTACATGTTTTCAAACAACAAAATAATTGATAAACATGTCAACATTTCAAGTTGCTATTACTGTCTTCCAAATTAATTAGTCACTTTTACCAACCACAAAACACTACATGTTTTCAAACAACAAAATAATTGATAAATATGTCAACATTTTAAGTTGCTATTACTGTCTTCCAAATTAATTAGTCACTTTTACCAACCACAAAACACTACATGTTTTCAAACAACAAAATAATTGATAAACATGTCAACATTTTAAGTTGCTATTACTGTCTTCCAAATTAATTAGTCACTTTTACCAACCACAAAACACTACATGTTTTCAAATAACAAAATAATTGATAAATATGTCAACATTTTAAGTTGCTATGACTGTCTTCCAAACTAATTAGTCACTTTTACCAACCACAAAACACTACATGTTTTCAAACAACAAAATAATTGATAAATATGTCAACATTTTAAGTTGCTATTACTGTCTTCCAAATTAATTAGTCACTTTTACCAACCACAAAACACTACATGTTTTCAAACAACAAAATAATTGATAAACATGTCAACATTTTAAGTTGCTATTACTGTCTTCCAAATTAATTAGTCACTTTTACCAACCACAAAACACTACATGTTTTCAAACAACAAAATAATTGATAAACATGTCAACATTTTAAGTTGCTCTTACTGTCTTCCAACTTAATTAGTCACTTTTACCAACCACAAAACACTACATGTTTTCAAACAACAAAATAATTGATAAATATGTCAACATTTTAAGTTGCTATTACTGTCTTCCAAATTAATTAGTCACTTTTACCAACCACAAAACACTACATGTTTTCAAACAACAAAATAATTGATAAACATGTCAACATTTTAAGTTGCTATTACTGTCTTCCAAATTAATTAGTCACTTTTACCAACCACAAAACACTACATGTTTTCAAACAACAAAATAATTGATAAATATGTCAACATTTCAAGTTGCTATTACTGTCTTCCAAATTAATTAGTCACTTTTACCAACCACAAAACACTACATGTTTTCAAACAACAAAATAATTGATAAATATGTCAACATTTTAAGTTGCTATTACTGTCTTCCAAATTAATTAGTCACTTTTACCAACCACAAAACACTACATGTTTTCAAACAACAAAATAATTGATAAACATGTCAACATTTTAAGTTGCTATTACTGTCTTCCAAATTAATTAGTCACTTTTACCAACCACAAAACACTACATGTTTTCAAATAACAAAATAATTGATAAATATGTCAACATTTTAAGTTGCTATTACTGTCTTCCAAACTAATTAGTCACTTTTACCAACCACAAAACACTACATGTTTTCAAACAACAAAATAATTGATAAATATGTCAACATTTTAAGTTGCTATTACTGTCTTCCAAATTAATTAGTCACTTTTACCAACCACAAAACACTACATGTTTTCAAACAACAAAATAATTGATAAACATGTCAACATTTTAAGTTGCTATTACTGTCTTCCAAATTAATTAGTCACTTTTACCAACCACAAAACACTACATGTTTTCAAACAACAAAATAATTGATAAACATGTCAACATTTTAAGTTGCTCTTACTGTCTTCCAAATTAATTAGTCACTTTTACCAACCACAAAACACTACATGTTTTCAAACAACAAAATAATTGATAAATATGTCAACATTTTAAGTTGCTATTACTGTCTTCCAAATTAATTAGTCACTTTTACCAACCACAAAACACTACATGTTTTCAAACAACAAAATAATTGATAAACATGTCAACATTTTAAGTTGCTATTACTGTCTTCCAAATTAATTAGTCACTTTTACCAACCACAAAACACTACATGTTTTCAAACTACAAAATAATTGATAAATATGTCAACATTTCAAGTTGCTATTACTGTCTTCCAAATTAATTAGTCACTTTTACCAACCACAAAACACTACATGTTTTCAAACAACAAAATAATTGATAAATATGTCAACATTTTAAGTTGCTATTACTGTCTTCCAAACTAAATAGTCACTTTTACCAACCACAAAACACTACATGTTTTCAAACAACAAAATAATTGATAAATATGTCAACAATTTAAGTTGCTACTACTGTGTAATACAAAAACTAACGTAAACTACGAGAAATAAAAACTGCTGTTATGTATAAAATATTTTACTGAATAATTTTAAAAAGTATAAGATTTTGCTGAATATATAAATAACTTCAAATGAAAATTATTTTTAATGTCTTTTAAATAACCACTAAGTGACTAAAAACGTCTGTTAGTCTTACCTTCAACCATGTATGACTTAATGTCTCACTTCTTATATTTTACTACTGCTACACACAAAAAATGTTTTAAATATTATAAACTATCAGAATCATGCAAATTATTTAATCAAATATGCAACATTTTTGAATATGTAGGAACGTCCATTTGAATATGATTTAACCATACCCTTCAAATAAGATCTAAGTGAAGACAGAAAAAGATATTATTTTAAGGATTTAGGGTTTGGATCTTTTGTCTATAACTAATATACAAAGATTCCCACTCATCCAATATATTAATAGGAATAAAAATAATATTGTAAATAATGAGTCAGAATATTCAAAGTTCTATATTAATGTACTTAGTGTGACGCAAGAAAATTTTATTGTAACGTTTTGGTTAAAATCTTGAAATAATAATAAACTGAAATATCTATTATCTATTTTGTTTATATGTAATTCTGTAGTATAGTTAAAAATTTTATTGTAATTATTGAGTTAGGTTTAAAATTTCTATTTGATGTATCATGTTTAAAGTAGGGTTAATAACTGTTGTTTTGACAGGTGGGCGTGGCAACTTTCACCCTAGTTGTAAGTTAGAGTTTGTAATAGTAACACTCACTGATGATGGTGACTTTGTCATTGAAACGCGTATTTGTTACTAAATAATTAATTTGTGAGGTTTGTGTATGCTTTTATATATAATCATGTTTACATGCGACGATAGGTTTCCTAACTTATCAAATATTAATTACTCAGGATATACTATTAAGAGTTTCATCGATTATTCTTGACCTGTCAATGGTAAAAATATCAAACCATGACTAAGTCGTGACTGAGGATCTCGCGACTTTTCCAACTCAATGTCTTTTTTCGAATTTCAAAGTGTTTCCTTAACGAACACCACCAGGACGTGTTGTGTTCAGGGTCATGGAAACGTAATAATGAAATACTTAATGATCCTTGTTATTGTTGTTATTTCATTGTTGTGAAATCAAAATTAGTAAAGGATTGAAAGCTGATCCGATATGGGACTTCTATGCATGACTAAGTTCCGATCTTTCCCATCTCCCAAGATATATGGGTATGTGTACGCCCTTATACAAAACCCGCATTCAGCTTCTTTCTTATAGGATATAGGAAGTGGTTAGGTGGCCAGTAAGTTGGATCCGATATGGAACTTCTATGGACGACTAAGTTCCGATCTTTCCTATCTCCCAAGATATATGGGTATGTGTACGCCCTTATAAAAAACCCGCATTCAGCTTCTTTCTTATAGGATATAGGAAGTGGTTAGGTGGCCAGTAAATTGGATCCGATATGGAACTTCTATGGACGACTAAGTTCCGATCTTTCCCATCTCCCAAGATATATGGGTATGTGTACGCCCTTATACAAAACCCGCATTCTGCTTCTTTCTTATAGGATATAGGAAGTGGTTAGGTGGCCAGTAAATTGGATCCGATATGGAAATTCTATGGACGACTAAGTTCCGATCTTTCCCATCTCCCAAGATATATGGGTATGTGTACGCCCTTATACAAAACCCGCATTCTGCTTCTTTCTTATAGGATATAGGAAGTGGTTAGGTGGCCAGTAAGTTGGATTCGATATGGAACTTCTATGCATGACTAAGTTCCGATCTTTCCCATCTCCCAAGATATATGGGTATGTGTACGCCTTTATACAAAACCCGCATTCAGCTTCATTCTTATAGGATATAGGAAGCGGTTAGGTGGCCAGTAAGTTGGATCCAATATTTATCTTCTATGTGCGACTAAGTTCCGAACTTTCCCATCTCCCAAGATATATTGGTATGTGTACGCCCTTATACAAAACCCGCATTCAGCTTCTTTCTTAGAGGATATAGGAAGTGGTTAGGTGGCCAGTAAGTTGGATCCGATATGGAACTTCTATGCACGACTAGTTCAATTCTTTCCCATCTCCCAAGATATATGGGTATATGTACGCCCTTATACAAAACCCGCATTCAGCTTCTTTCTTATAGGATATAGGAAGTGGTTAAGTGGCCAGTACGTTGGATCCGATATGGATTTCTATGTGCGACTAGGTTCCAATCTTTCCCATCTCCCAAGATATATGGGTATGTGTACGCCCTTATACAAAACCCGCATTCAGCTTCTTTCTTATAGGATATAGGAAGTGGTTAGGTGGTACGTAAGCAGTTCAACCCAAATGATAAACGTTTATCTAATATAATAAATGCAAAAATCTAAATCATTGCAGGTATCAAAGTTAGAAAAGAGCATAGAAGGGCATATCAAATTAGAGATTATAAATATCTTGGAATGTGTGTTAACAAAAATAGTAAATTTTCTGTGTTTACCTAACTAGGAATTTACGTTAATTTTTTTTTTACTACTAGTTTATTCTTTTGTATAGTTTTGAAATTTTTTAGAAATAAATTTTTCATTAAACAATTAACATAGTTTGGGAAGTACAAGCTTATAGACCTGAGCTCTCATAGATAATATGTAACCCTTACTTGGTACTCAAGAAAGGTAATGGGGCCAACACTATGCTACAACTACTCATTATCACTCAAAGAACTTATATTCACTGGCTAGTTGTCTTGAGAGCTAAAAAGGCATTTTAACCTTACCGACGATCGAGCTAGGGATCTTTAGGTTAAATGTTGGATGCTGTACCCACTCAGTTGCCTTATTTTACGTAAAGTTCTGTATTTAGGAAATAGGTAGCAAATAGAACGATTGTCTACTTTAAATTTAAATAATTTTATTTTTATAAGACAGACCAATAATATATATATATTTCCTATCGTTAATTTTTTATTGTATATATTGGCGTAGAATGTTTTGTTCAATTTTCCTCTCTTTGTCTTCTATTCATTAAAAAAAGTATTTTTGTCTAAAAATAAACGTTCAAAATAAACTGAATTAGGCCCTAATATTAATTATTTTTAATCTTGAAAAAAACAGTGAAAATCATTTCAAACATTTCCATGTTTGCACTGTACTTTAGTGTAAAAAATGTAACACAGATAAAATTAACGGAGTCAAAAAAGGCATAAAGGTTAAACGAAACCTTGTAAACAACCGATCTTATTTTGTTTTGTCTAAGCGTTGGGTTAGAATGGGCGATTAAAGTGAAGGTCGCGATGTTTTGCAATGTCTCAAGGTAACACAAGACCAGTAAGACACACGTACTTTACCTCTCGGCCTAAACTGGACCTAACGTAAACAATATACTCACCCACAACAAGAGCAAAACACTTAATATTGTCGATATTTATACAGTTCAAATAATGTTTAAATCTTGAGGGTTTAACAGTGTTTAAAAGAATCACATCTAAATCCGAAACTAGCGCTTACGCTGTAGTTGCGTGAAGAAGGCGATTTCCGCGTCTACCCTCTTTAATTTTGAAACGTAAATCCCAAAATAGAGATTCTCTCTAAATTACCGACCTTAATACAACTATAAAAGACACATTACTTTTAAGAAATAGTAAGTAAAGGCAACAAAGTGTGTGAAATAAGACTTAAATTATAAAAGTCAATAAGAGGTCAAGAACGTAACATAACCTTAAGAGACGTCTGTAATAGTTCAATATTCCTTAAATATTTATTGTATATTCGAACTTACTGTAGGAAAGCATAAAAGTCACACGGAGAGTAACAATTTCCTGTAATTGTTTTAACTTTATATTTATAAATTTAAATTTTACCGTTGATAATTCAGTATTTATAAGTTGTAAAAGTTTACTAAATGCGTTATAGCACATAAGTTTAATTAATAATTGCAACAATAAAATATCATTACATTACTGAATTATACTTACCACTGACATATTAGTAGATAGTTATGTTACCCTTAATAGTCTATTTAAATAGGCAAATAATATTTTTATTATATTTATTTATTTATATTTATTATATTTTTATAATATAATTTAATATACAAATAACCTACGAGGGATAAACACAGTTGTAAGGTTTAATTTACACGGTATCAATAATTTAATCGATTTTACTATATTTCTAAATGTATAGAAAATTGTATTTGAAAATCATTCAAACATAACCTCGAAATAATCTGTGCGTGAAAACAAAACGGCATTAACCGAAATTATTTAATTAGAAAATCTTGGCGACAATTTATTTATCTTACGGAAACCTGACGTATTATATGACGTCATATTTCTACACTTTTACTTCCGTCGGGAATAAAGTACTGGGCTCGTCTAAAGAAGTTTACATTCAAATATATATGATAATATAAATATATATATACATATATGATAATAATGCTCCCTAGATCTGAATACTTAGAAAAACAATCAGGATAAATGTAAAAACTTTGAACACTATAATAACAAAGTTATATTTTTATACATACACTTCTTATATTTTCTACTTTGTAGTGCGTAGTAAGAATAAAATTCCCGTGGATAATCTGAACGATAATTACATCTCAGAATACGCATATCCTTAAGAATGAGATTCCACAGCCACAATCTGCACTAATCATTTACTAAACGATTGTTTAACATATACAATTACCCAGCCTTGAGGAATAAACGTGTCTCAGATGGGATCAGCTGACTTCATAGATAATTACAGAAACGTTTTAAATTTTATTGGTTATGGCATTGCATTGCACCACGTTCACCGAGGTTCGTGTCGAAGCGTACACTTAGTCCTAACAAACACGCAGGTGTCGGGGATGAAGTAATATCGAGTGTGACTCAAACGCGGTCTCTAATTTATTTACACACACACACACACACACACACACACACACACACACACACACACACACACACACACACACACACACACACACACACACATACACACACACACACACATATATATATATATATATATATATATATATATATATATATATATATATTGGTGTTTAAAGGAAAATTAACTAATATCGAAAAAATATTGAGAATCTTAGATGGATTAAGATAAGAATATGAGCCCATGGTAGTGGATAAAGACATGAACATGAGAAAAGAGTAAAGTAGCTTAAGCACACCTACTCTCTAAAAGGTCCGTACAGAAGTGTTTACATACTATTTCTCCAGTAGCTTACTGACAGTAAACTGTTGGTTGAGAGTAGACTGTTGTTGACAACCAAATGTTGCTGGACAGTAAACTGTTGCTTGACATTAAAATGCTGATTGACTGTAAACTTTTCCTTGACAGTAAACTCTTGCTTGACAGTAAGCTGATGCTTGACACTAAAACGATGCTTGACAATAAAATATTGCTTGAGAGTAGACTGTTGTTTGACAGTAAACTGATGCTTGACAGTAATTGTTGCTTGACAGTAAACTGTTCCTTGACAGTAAACTGTTGATTGACAACCAAATGTTGCTGGACAGTAAACTGTTGCTTGACATTAAAATGCTGATTGGCTGTAAACTATTGCTTGACAGTAAACCGATGATTGACAGTAAACTGTTGTTCCACATGAACTCTTTATTGACAATAAACTGTTGTTTGGCATTAAACTATTGATTGACAATAAACTATTGATTGATAGTAAACTGTTGCCTGACAGTAAACTGTTGATTGACATTTAACTATTGATTGACAATAAACTATTGACTGTCAGTAAACTACTGATTGATAGTAAACTGTTGCCTAACAGTAAACTGTTGTTTGACATAAACTATTGATTGACAATAAACAATTGATTGACAATAAACTGTTGTTTGACAGTAAACTGTTGCCTGACATTAAACGGTTGCTTGACAGTAAACTGTTGTTTGACATTTAACTATTGATTGACAATAAATTGTTACTTGACAGTAAACTGTTGTTTGACAATAACATATTGATTGACAATAAACTGTTGCTAGACAGTGAACTGTTGTTTGACAGTACACTATTGATTGACAATAAACTGTTGTTTGGCATTAAACTATTGATTGACAATAAACTATTGATTGATAGTAAACTGTTGATTGACATTTAACTATTGATTGACAATAAACTATTGACTGACAGTAAACTATTGATTGACAATAAACTGTTGCTAGACAGTAAATTGTTGTTTGACAGTACGCTATTGATTGACAATAAACTGTTGTTTGACATTAAACTATTGATTGACAATAAACTATTGATTGATAGTAAACTGTTGATTGACATTTAACTATTGATTGACAATAAACTATTGACTGACAGTAAACTATTGATTGACAATAAACTGTTGCTAGACAGTAAACTGTTGTTTGACAGTACACTATTGATTGACAATAAACTGTTGTTTGACATTAAACCATTGATTGACAATAAACTGTTGCTTGACAGTAAACTGTTGGCTGATCTTACCTAATTTCACGGTGTGTTGGAGTTTTTAAATGTTGCAAGTCAAAGATTCTCACACTTGGGGCTTTGTTACTAACCGTGTGCGCATGTGAGACGGAGGCAGCCACAAGGGCTGAGAAGGTAAAGAAAAAATATGAAAAATTGAAACATACCATTTGACTACAAATACAGGCGAAAATTTATACTTTATATGTTTTTTTACAAAATTGCACTCTGTTATACTACATTACTAAATAGCTATATTACAATACAATTACAAGTAATCTGCTGTAATGAGTTCGGCTATATACGTCTTTAGCATTACATACGTTATTACATGATAGAGGATAATGCATTTTCCCCTTCAGCAATCGATTAGTTTTCGTAGGAAAACTTTATATCTCTACTCTACCCAAACCGATTCTAGTCATATGCTTTATACATAGGCCTTTGTGTATCAGTACATAGCGTTCCACTGATAAAGAAGCTTTAAGTTTCGAGTGTGTAATGCATTGTACTATTTCTAATTTTCTTATATTTATAATCACTTGTTTCGTATTTAAAGTGTATTTTTTTAATAGCACATGTAAATACTAAAAACTGTAGCTATCCAGCAATTATTCAACACTACTGTTGTGTACTAGTGTGTATAATAATAATAATGTCAGTACAAAGGAATATGTATGACGAAGCAAGCCACGAGACCCGATGATACTTCCTTAGTTATACGGACAATGAGAAGGCCGCTACCGTACTTCATCTGCTGTCGGTCGAGGTCGATCATATCATAAGCCAATCCTTTAGCAAGGGCCTTGAACAAGGAGCCTTCACACGCATCATCTGTCTAAGAATATGCCTCTCCATAAGTTCTGTTGTTCTTGGGCCATCTGTTAGTAACACACATCACAACTTCGTGCGAAAATCTACAGCAAGGTTATAACTGACGATAGGTTAAAAACGCATGCGTATGGCGGTAGTGTACAAGTATATTTATACTTCCTACATATGATGAAGTACATGGGAGTAGTGAAAGTTTCTTGAAAAGCAAACTTTCCTTTTTACTTCTATTTAAGTCGCTCTGGCAATATGAGTGCTACCTTGTAGTCGATTTTTCGATCACTTCCCAATGACAAATTTAAGGGAAGTATTGCATAGTCCTTTACTTCCAATGAAAATATATGAATCAATTAACTAATTAATAATGTCGAAGAAAATTAAAATGTCAACCGAGGTTAGAAGTTTAAAAAATGTTAGAATTACAAAACTTTGAAATAAAAATAATTGAATCATTTTTAATACGGTTTAATTTTGAATTGATGTAAAAAGGAAAAGAGTTACTGCTCCCAGGTACCTTATAATTTTGTGTGACTAAAAATAAACGCGTGGGACGCGCCATAATGTATTTATACCTATAACATTTAAATTCTTTGACACTTACATTTTAATGATTTTTAAAAACTAACCAACTTTAAGGGAATTATCACCAAACACTCCACTCAAAAAAATGAATAATTATACTATCCTTTTTATTCTTTTAAATGTAAATTGAAATATTTTTAATGTTTTATGATTCCTGGTTGCAGAGACAATTATTTTTCATAGATAATTTTTAATAAAAGATTTGTTTTTATAATGTTGGTCATAATTTTTTTCTAGCTGATTACCTAAATATTCGACAAAATTTTCAGTTTTATTATTGTTATTTAACAAGGGTACCCTAAATGAATATTATGAAAGCTTTTTTTACGTAAAAATGAGTTATTTTACACAATCAAAGGGTAAAGAGTTTGCTTCAATGCAAAATTGTGTAAAATGTAAACATATCCAGATTCTAATCACTGTAATAGGCTTAAAACTTCAGTACGTCAATGTGATTCTGAAAATATGATTTAACTCAAACAGCCACGTAGTTTATTTCTTTAATTTTTTATAATACATTACAATAAAGCCTACTAAATAGTTCTACTGTCATAAAAAGATGGAAACCTTGAGTGAGATGTGGACACCTGCTTACAGATATACACATGTGTATGGTGAGTAGCGTTTACCCTCATCGCACAAAAATGTAGGCGCTATTGTCTCACTAATAACAACTGCGGTATGATTTTTCATTTAAAATAAATAAAATTTTTTGAACACAAAAATGTTTTATTTAAATCCTTATGTACATTTCGAATGTAAAGAAATCATCTACAGAGAAAATAATAAAAAAATACTAATTCTTGTAATACAAATTATTTATGTAATAATTTTCTCGAAGATTGCCTTGCAATCGAAATGTACATAAGGAATAAAATAAACGATTTTCGTGGTTTTATTATTTGAAGTTTTTTAATATCTCACTAATGTTTTTCTAATTCTTCACATTCGGAAAAAAGGAAACAGGCAAAATAGAAAATACAAAATTACCACTAAATTTCGAAAAATAAACCAATATTTATTTTAAATAAATACAACAATAGTTTTATTATAAAATAAGCTATCCTATATTTAAAAAATTATAAAATAACATTGTAAGTAAGTTACTTCAGAAATCCATACGTCCATTTTTATTCCCAGAATACACTTGGGTTTTATGGTATATAAAAAATAAGGTTGACTTCAGTGAAATATTGTTTACCTAACACAGTTGTCGACTGAAGAATTATCAATGAATAGTCTGTCATAGCAACAATGATCTTCTCAGTATCTCAAGTGAAAAGTTTTTAGTCATTAGTTTTGCAATCTTGTAGTGTGTTAGGATCCTTAACTGCGAAACTTACTTTTGTTACTTAGAATTCTTTTTTGTGGCAAAGTGATGTGCATTTCGGTTAGGAAATAATAATTGTTTTTGTAACACCAGTGTCTTAAAAATGTCAAAACATTATGAGCAGTATAAATGCTCTCTTGAATAGAAGGGTACGGTCGTACCCTCTGTCAGTTGTTGATCCTTGTCGAGTCGAAATATGTGTAGTATTATTCACAATGGTTTATTACATAAAATATACTGACTCTGACCAAGTGCACATAATTTTCCTGTTTTTCTAGGGCGACCACCCAGTACGACCAAGGGTGCCTTGTAGGGCTGTGTTTATAGATAGAATTAAAGTAGGAACAAAAAATCGTTTAAAATACAGAAGGAAACTACATCATCTGAAGTAAACCTCCTCTTTATTGGGGTCATAAAGAGGTTCTTACCTGCTCCATCCCTTTGTAAGAGGGAGGATATAGCATAATGGGGCTAAGGAGAGGACATAATGGTTCACGGGTCTGGGTATAGGACAACTAGACCATCGCTCAGCCCTCAGCCTGAGTGAGGAAAGTCGTCTACCTGCTGCCCGAGAATAAACTTTACTCAACATTTATAAGTAATTAGGGGGTGGTAACTAAATTCTATATTTTGTTACAAAACATTATTTTTATATTTGACCTTGAAGAATCATATTTAGTACACAAAAATTTCGAGAACGTTGAAGCACCGATCCCGCCCCTTTATCAATCGGATGTCTGTATTTAGAGTTCATCCTAGACTCTTTAAGAACATTCCGCCTAAAATAATCGATACCTGGATTCTTTCATATTAAAGTTTGTTATATTACGGTATAAACTAACAGTTCTGGGACGGATATCTTTCTGTTACTATTTTAAAGCATTTTACTGACATGTTTAACAATTGTTTGTTGTAATTTTAAAACTATTGCCTCCTAGAAGGATAAAAAAGGAATGTGGATGAGATAGGATTAAAACCTCCGAGCAGACGATGCAGGATGATCTTAGTATGGCTTTGCAAGGTAGCGCTCCAGAATGAGACCTACTCTCAATGGAAGCCATAAAGAGGGGTATCTTTTTACACCTCCTTAAAAGGAGACGTTTAATGAAAGATTGATTGGATTGAGTAGGGCTGGAAAAGAACTTAATGATACTGGAACTAGGGACAGCTATGGTAAAAATTGGGCATGGTTGCTTATCAGAAATAGACTTTCCCTCAAACTCTATGAAGGGGGTGTACCCTTAATGTACGTTTTAACGAAATGGATAGATTATTGTAATAAATTCCAATAAAAACATTTAAGTGCAGTTTGTTATTCCAAAATTATTTATTTCAACATAAATTCAATGCCAGTTTGATTATAACTTCTTAGGTATTTTAAGAAGCGCATGTTTTTCTTTATTCTTATAAAAATCAGAATCACAAGTTCTTAATTGTTTAAAACCAAATTATAAACACAAACCCTTAACTTTCACGAAGCAATGTGTAAAAGGCCCTTTTTTATACCAAATAAGTTGAGTATTGCCACTTTGGGCTTACTGTGTTTCATTACAGTAAATGTTTATCAACTTTCCCCTCGATGAACATTTAGTGGAAGTCAAACAAAGCTGAGGCTTTTTGCCCGACTGCTCCGCCTTTTGTAATGCACTGTGCTTGTCTTGACATAATATTTGCTTAAACAGTTTACAGGATAAAAACTATACTCTTTTAGTACTTTAGATGCGGTCAACCATCTTACGAGTACAAAATGTGACAATGTTTATCGAATCTAGTGAAAAATCAAATTTTAAAAGGTTTCTTGATACTATTTATAAAGCAGTAAAAGAAAAAATACATAAGATCATTAGGGATAACGTGACGTCATGATTTAAACTTTTTATACGATAGGGAGGAAAACCCCGACGATCAACGAATTGTTTCGGATGTTTCTGAAAGTCAAACATTGTGGTTAGTACCTGTTTTCATCTTGCCTTGGAGGTTCTTTGGAGGCTATGTTTAAATACCTTTCGAATGCAGTGTTATGTATATTTATTATTATCATATATGTTGTGCTATCTTATGTAACTTGTCATATATGATGCTGTAGATTATAACTTCATACCACAATTGTGTGTGTTTTACTTTCTTCTTTACATTTGTAATTCACTACTTTAACAACTTTCACTACTTTGAATTAGCTCTTTCAAACAATTATTCACTGTTATTTTAAGCAGCTGTTTTCGCTTTAACTTTTATTGTTTAATTACTCGAGAGTCAGTAGTATAAAGATGGGAACTGCTTTCTGTGACTAGGTATTCTTTATTTGTGGTTGCTGTGTTATGTGATGGTAGATTATTCGTATGTTCTGTGAAATGTTTTTGTATTATATGTCAAGAATTTTGTTTTATTAGGAGTGTGTTTTCACTTTTAAAATGTAATGGTGGTGAATTTTGTGATGTTTTCTATTGTGTTGGCGTTTTTGCTCTTGTCATGATATGTAGAGCTTAAATGTTTGTGGTAATGTTCTTTTACGAGGGTAGTGTGATCGTGTATGTGTGTGGCAAAGCTTTGTTTGTATGTTTTAATGTTCTTGATATGTTCTATTTATCTATGTGAAGTTATTGACCGTTTGTCCTGTATAAACGCTAGGGTCACACGGGATTTGATAAACTACTCGAATACAATAATTTCCTTCTGCTGGTTTTTTTGTAGGCATTTTCCGTTTGTGTTGCACTTGTGGCTGCTACTTCGTGTAAAGAGCTACTTTGCGGGAACTTCGTACTATTTTTTTCAGGCTATTGAGTTTTGGAGCAATGTATTTCGTATTTAACTTTATTATTATATCTGACGATCAGTGATTGTCTGTATCTGTGTGTGTGTTTTGTTCTTTTGTTAGTTTGTATGGAATGTTGTGTAGTAGTACTTGTTTCTATTGGTGAGTTATCTCAAAAAATATGATTTCATTCAGAATTTATAATAGTAAATACGCCTCTTTATAAACTTTTACGTCAAAATTATTTATATTAAAATTACTATAATATTTTGTTAATAAATTTGGTTATGTTTTTATTTTATAAGACTAAATAATTTAATTTAACCTTCAATGTATAGTTTAACTCATATGTTAAAAAAAATAACGTCTTCAAAGATGGGGTTGTTGATAAGATAATTTTCTTAAAGATATGCCTAATTATGATTTTACTAAATTGTAAGTTATAACCAGAAGATTGTTTGTTCAAACATAATAACTGCTTAAAGCAGATGTCCATTGCCCAATGGTCAATTGTTTTCAGCTGGTCAATTCTTGCTTTTATGGGGTTTTTCGTTGAAATTTGTTTGTTATCAATTTGCCTAAATAATTGACTTTTTCATTCTGTGAATTTCACCTTGATGCAACTGTAGTTCCCTTGATGTGCAAAATTGGTCGTAAATTTGTTTTATTTTTAGAAACGCAGACATTTTAAATACGTTTGCTCTTAGTTTCGACGTTTTCCCTTTTATATTATACATATTTTATTAATATTTGATATAGATATATTTAAACAACGTAAGATCAATGTTAATACAAACATATAGACGTGAGGTTTAGTTGATCGTAAATTAAAATGATCTTGTTGTGCAATGGGCACTAATAAACAAGCCAAACAGCGTTTGCCACTGGTCTACATCCACCATAAAGCGCGAACTTTCGCGAAACTAAAGGCCACAGTAAATAAAACGTTAAATGCCATCTGCTTGCCAACATAAATCCTATTTAATGGGCAGAGTAAAGAAGTAATACAACGCTTCGCTTATACATTTCTGTCCATGATTGTATAAATGTATGTAACTTCAATATCAAGTGAAAAGCAATAAACTTATATTTGTATAAAATAATAATTTTCCAGTTGTGTTCAAAATTATAACAATTCTTTCAAAAATATAACAATGAAATTTTATTCAAAGAATATACGAGCACAAATAAATAAATATAGTACCTAAGCTAAATAGAACATCTAAATTGCAACCAAATAAAAACTCAGGTAAAACTTTAAAGTAGAAATACTCAGGAAAGAGTTATATGGATGCCATTAAAAAAAAAATTTTTTCAACTGATTTTTATAGTTTTTTAATCCAAATTTGTTTGTTTTAATTTTTATATTTATATATAAGATACAAACCCAATAAGTGTAATTGTATAAGTGATATACTTAAATTATTAC
>JBAIZL010000002.1:202885060-202902560 GCA_036971475.1 Prosapia bicincta
TATGAGATTCTGCCAACACAATGCCATAAGCTCCCCTATTCTCCCCCATTATCTCATCTCCTTAGCACTGCCTATTTGTACATACGCTTCTATTTTCTTATTACAAGGTGGGTGTAAAGGGCAGAGACTCAGCAAGTGTATTTCAGGTATGAGATTCTGCCAACACAATGCCATAAGCTCCCCTATTCTCCCCCATTATCTCATCTCCTTAGCACTGCCTATTTGTACATACGCTTCTATTTTCTTATTACAAGGTGGGTGTAAAGGGCAGAGACTCAGCAAGTGTATTTCAGGTATGAGATTCTGCCAACACAATGCCATAAGCTCCCCTATTCTCCCCCATTATCTCATCTCCTTAGCACTGCCTATCCTTCTTACAAGGTGGGTGTAACGGGCAGACACTTCTTTATAGGTCTGCTTCAGCTACACGGCCCTTTCCACAATGATTAGTATATCTACCAGGAGGCCTAATACCCTAACCTATATTCAAAATCCTTTTCCGTCTTTCATAGCCAATAATAGGATTGTATTTCAGAGGAATATGGGTTGAGTGGTTTAAAGCCTAAACAAAATATTAATAAAGGTGAAATTAAAGCCTTTTAAATAAATAAAACCGTTCTACATTTGCGTTACGTTTATACGAAACAGTTGAACACAAGAAAAAAACATTCAAATTGAAATACAATACTCCAACCGTGTTAAAACTACAAATATCTTTAAAACAAACATTTTTTACAAATACGCTTACATTACCAATTTATTTACTTGTTAATATTTAGAAAAAGACCCCTAGTTGTTGCTTATCTACACATTGATAAAAAAAACAAGATTTGTTTTAGTTTTATAATACTAAAGAAAATTAATATGTTTAGATACATGAAGATACTGAACAATACATGAAGATAGCAACAATCTAATGATAGCTAAAATAAACAGTAGGAGAATTAGTATTATATTATATAACAAAAAAACGTAGGTTATATAGTTTTTTTTTTCATTTCAACCATCGCAAAAATCTTACGAATAATATTGATTGATTTTATACCAATAGGATGAAAAGATAAAGTAAAGTTGCCTTACTTGAGTCTTGCTATATTGGATAAGGTAAAGTGCTCAGCAATGCACTTTAACCGTCCATTATTATTATACGTTTAACCCACGGGTACTTATTTTCCTAAACTAAGTCTGGGGGCTGAAAAAGCACACAAAAATTCTTAGTCGTTACCTGGGATCGAAGCCTGGAACTAGTCTGTTAGTTTACAAGTGCTCTACTCACTAGACAACTCAATGTCCTAAGAACTGTATTAATTCTATTGAAGTTTAAATTACAGAAATATTAATCTTTATATGATTAAAATTGTCTAATATTTGGCTATAATACCACTGTAAAGTAAAGAACACCTGATGACTCTTTGTTCGAATTATACTTGTATTACATTGTTGCCCGTTCGCATGACACTTGACTGTATGACTCATGTAAAGTTGGGAGATTATTTATGTGCATAATCCTGGCCTCTACACCACATTCATAGCTGTCACAGGCAGTACGCAGTGTAATAATGAAGTGCGTCCAACAGTTGGGGATGGGAGGGGGCGCTGGCTAAGTGCCACTGACTTGTTGCTGCCGCTTACGCTCAAGAGGTAGACACTTTATTCCGTTCGGCTTTCGGCAAGACTTTTCCCTTCCAATACGTGTCTATACAGTCAAGCGTTTTACTTTAATTCCTGTGCACAAATATAGTGAAAGATTGCCGTTAATATTTTAATGTGAAAAAATCAAGTTTCTGGTCAGTATAAAAGGTTTGCTTATATGATCTATGACACGGGTTCTCAATATTTTTGTAAACAAACCACCCCTTTATTATATATTTATATCGACCTCTTTTTTAAATAACACCAAAAATTTAAGTTCTTATATCTGGCAATATATAAAGTCCTAAAGAGTACGGAAAATATTATTACTTTTCCCTTAAAAATTTTTTTTTTTTTATTTCAAAACAACCTCACTTATAGTGCGGACCCCGCACCCGTTCACTTGGCCTTGAGAGATCGCAGTAGGTGAGACGGGAGGTAAATGATCAGCATAAAGTATTTCCTACAAATATAATAAGGACTGACAAAACACTTACTTGCATGAGACGGTCGATATTAGATAATTTATATAATAAATTAGCTTCATTATGAAATAACAATCTTGAAATATGTTTAGACATATCGGATGTAGAAGTAGTTGTTATACAGAACATTCTGAATATGTAATATGTTTTCAGAAGTGGTAGTACATGAGAAATCTCGTGCGATTTCACATGGCTAAGTGCACTATTACGTGGTGCGCACTATATAATGATTAATTCTAACTCTATGAGGTCAGGATTACTAAGAGGAAAACAAACACACTATTCAAGTGGCATCGAGTGGATGTTGGTTGATAATGAGTAAGGATAACGAATTTATCTAAAAATGTTTTTAGTTGAGAATAAAAAATATTAGGCTAAGATTGAGGTTATGTTCTAAAGCTTCCGGTTACTCAGAGGAGAAAGTTCTTCCAAGATACTTCTTTTTAAATGATAATATACTTTCCACAATCAATAAATTTTTTTTGACGTTTCAGACAATTTTGTATAGTAATTAATAGCTTTCGATACTGGTTTAATTTCATCAGAAGGTTTGAAATGTCCCTTACTTTCAAATCAGGAAAAACCATCCAATTTGTATTAAGAATTATAACTGCATTATACACAGAGCTCTAACAACGAAGATTTGTCAAAGTATTGAAAAAAACTGTTTCATTACGTATTATTTAGAAAATAAATTTCTCCACAAACCTAAATAAAATAATATTACAAGGAAATTTATACAAACTATATTTACAAAAAAAAACAATGCAAATCAACAAAAGTCAAATGATTTCCATGGAAACTTTACTTTCGTTTAATGTATTAGAATTAATTTAAGTTGCGAATAATCCCGTGCGGAGCAAACTTGTGACGCTTTGCTCTAGTGTGTGCATTCAGTATGTAATCCTCCCTGAGGGAGCCGACACGGATAGGCGCCGTGACTCCATCTGTAACCTGATTGGGCCTGTCCCGTGGTTCTTCAGTGACACATTATAGGCTCAAGCTATTTATTATTCATGTTGGTTCCACCGTGGGCAGGATTTTCCTTGGACAGCATTGTGCAGGGCTATCGCTTCATCCCCCCCCCGTTGCCCTCTACACAATGCCATTTAGTTTACAGTCGGAGTTTAATTAAAGTTATGAAATAAAAATTTGTGTAAGGTAAATACTTTATTTGAGTATAACACAATATAGTTAAACATAAAAGTTTCAAAAGATTTTTTCGTGGATTTTATTGTTGGCGATACTCGGAACTTTAACATTTCTTTAACTAATTATGGATTTTCCGAATTAATACTTGAAATACATTATCAAAAACTTATCGAGAGAGATAACGTTTCGATCGAACTAGGTAGTCTTTATTTGTGTCGGTTTTTGTCTACATAAGGATAGCGTAAAGGTTTTACATACATTTACTCCTGAGTTAAAACTTTATTCTCAGTCTGGGCTCTGCGAAAGGTTATCGTAGCATTTAAAATTGTTTACAGTCTCTGTAAAAAGCACTTAGTTTTTAGGTTTATTGTAAGGAACATTTTTTTTTTACTAAGATGTAATTTCATATATTTCTAATTTGCATAGAATAGCTACAAAGTATCCTAATAGGACCGATTTGGTAGCGTAAGCTAACTGATTAACCAATGAAATAACCAACCATTTTAATATACATTATTAAACTGCAGCACACATCATGGAGGCTACGTTTCACTTCGTGCAACTGTTTATCTCGCTTTAGTGATTTTTTTTTTAAACTACCCTAAGCACTTTGTAGCTACATTGTATCGTAGTAACATTCTAATGTATAACAAAAGTCCCTCAGTTTTTTTACATCACCAGTTATAAAGTTTTCCCATTATTATTTATGCATGATTCAATATTTTTTTGAACCCCTTTTTTGAGTTTTAGTTATGATCGTAACCCTACCCGCACATGCAGATGCCCACTTGACCAGAAGGAACCTTACTGCCAGCAGGAGTAAGGTTTGTATAAAACGCGTCCGTCATGACAACTCTTTCTAAATAACAACCCCATAACATGGAAATCCACAGTGAAGTATCTAAAGGTGACGCTTGACAACAAGCTCACCTTTCAACTGCATCTCCGGAATGGCATTGTAAGAGGGATTGCCGCTCGTCAAAGGCTTTCCTCAGTCATTCGAGAAGCTGGGAACCCGATCTCAATGTCCGTCAGGCTGATGATGTACAAAATATACATCAGACCCATCATCACCTACGCCTCCCTTCTGTTTGGACTCCCGTTTGGTCTTCCCTTTTGAGCGATACTTCAAAGAGAGAGCTGCACTCTTTCCAAAACGTCACGCTCAGAACAATCACGAATTGCCCGTGGTGTGTGAAAAATACTGTAATAGCCGCGGGACTTAACGCCCCACCCGTAGAGGATGTCATCATCACGCTGACTTCATCCCTCAAAGATCGAGCAAAACGCTCCTCCCATCCGCATCTGTCGGCAATAAACACAGATCCGGCACAGGAATCAACCCCCGGGCCTCGTTTACGAGCCCACATGAAGGTCGAACATTTAAAACCATACCTCATAAAAATCCAAGTCGAAACAAATCTGTCCAATCAACAGTCAAAATTACATAAATACTCAGCACCAAACAACCACGTGCAAAATTTAAATGTACCTCACAAAAGCCTCTAAAGCAATCAGTCAACACACAAATACTGCCACTATAAACTCAAGTTACTCAATTGTTAAAACTGCTGTAAATGAGTTATTTTTAGAGGCAGCACATCACAGAAGCGATAAAAGAGAGCTCCGTCTAACAAGACAAGCTATCGGTGCCTTACCGCCCCGCACAGAAAAAAGTCCTGCCTTGCAGTCACCCCTCCTACATCCAGCTCTTACCAAAATCCCTGTTCCCATATGCCTACCCGCAGCTATTGTCAGTAACAGACGCTGCAAATCCTCGGGGCACCAAACCCCCTCCTCTGACTGACTATGCTAATATGAACGTAAATTATAAGTAATTAAACCTATAAAGAATGATTTAGAAACGTTTTTGCGCCCTTCCTTGTGATGCATTTCCTGCTCAGTGCTGTAAACCTTACTTCTGTTGGAAAGATTTCGTGTGGCTAAGATAGGATGAACCTGTTTACTTTGACGTAAGAGGATTGATTGTAGGCTTTATGTTTTAGTTTGAAACCCGGCTCTGAACTGTCAGTTATAAGTAGAGTTATATCTGCCCAGCACAACAAACACATGTTGAACATCCGCTAAAATTCTGAAGCACGCCTAATCGTTTGGCTATTAAAGATAAATCACAGTAAATGAACTGCTCTGTACCCTTCATAGAGGCGTTTTAATATGGTGGTGGGAAATTCTGGAAATGACCAGACCTTGACGGAAATATATTTGCCATACGTCCAAAATAGGCTCGTTACTCTGTCTAGGTCTATTGTTAATTATGTTTTAAGCTCTTTTCATATTTTTATAAGCTATCATTAAAAAAATTTAACAATATTATAATAAAAAAACTGAAGTTTTTAAGATATAAATTACATCATAAAAACGAATTTTAACGAAATTTGTTACATATCAATTCAGTTTCCTGTTTCACTAGATAATGAGATGTGAGAGAATTACCACAAAGATGTTCATTATAGTTGAGATTAAAATTTAAAAACCTCTAATATATCTTAAATATGAGTTTTATTCAGTTATTAACTTATTTCAGTTTTAAAAATCTGGCAAAAACCAATTAAAAATCAAAATGGTACCACCTGGTAATTTTTAAACTATTAATTTATAAAAGAATTAATTAAAAACTCTTTTTCCAAACAAAATAATTCACAAAAGTTCACAATAGTATATAAGCTAATGTCTACCGCTGTGATTTTGCCTCTGAAGGTGTATAAGTTTAACAAAAGTAAGGACTGATAACGAAGCAACAATGCGAAGTATATAATCTATTCAGACGATCACTTATTTTTGTTCACGATTATGTAAGCTTATGTTTGTCAGTAAAATGTGATGAGTAAGTTAAGTAAGAAACACAATGCATTAGGTTTATTTATAGTGGTTTATAGGAAAATACCGTAAACTACCAGCGATCATCATTTAGGTATCCTTTTCCTTAGTATCGTTGTATAATTTCAATAAACTTGAGAAATCTTCCACCTTGTGGTCTTTTTTCATAAGGAAGGTTTAAATATTTATAGGTCTACTTTAATGTTTATTTTCTACCCTAGAAATCTGAAACTGTTGAACACTTCGTTCACTAGTTCAGTATAGTTAACAGAATTGCATTTTAGCAGAAAAGTTGCAGCTGGGATAAGTAACTTCCAGGCTTTTCGCCAAGTCTCTCATCAACCTTATGAATGCAAAATTCTTAATGATGCGACTTATATGTGAACCATTGCATATTCCTGCTTAATTTGATTTGCACTCTAGTGAGACATTTATCCTTCTAGACGCAAAGCTTGATCTACTCTTATCACGAGCCTTTATAAATCGATTCATGGGGCACAGCTTGACCTGTAGTACAGGAAAAACTCTTTTCTCTCGTCAAACTAAGAGTTTAATGACGTTTTCCCCCCAACGTCCATGATTTCTCTCTTAGCTCACTCTTTTCTAGAATAGTGTTTTTTTTTTCTCAGAAGTTGAAGAAGCAAGAACATTTACTGACTACTTTGTTGTCCAAATCACTCATTGATGTTCTTTATCTTCAACAGGACCTAAAGAGACACTTTACTTTCTCCAAAGACCTAAGATACTGTAGATGCTATGCCAATTTCTTTTATGAAACATTTCTAATTTCTATCTGAGCTATCAAAAAATAAACACCAAGAATCTAGGAAATGTTCAGGAAGAAGTATTTCATCCAGGAGTCTGGTAGCTACTTGTAAAAATATATTTTCTTCTTGAGAGAAAAAAGGTAACAGAAACATTTCCTGTAATACGGGCAAAAGGCTACGTTGGCTCCTTGTTATAGAGTATTTAACGTAACACCTGAAAATCAATAATTTAGAAGCTCCTTCTGGAAGGTTGAGATCTTTGCCGTCATTTAACTAATCCTGGATGAAACGTTGCAGAATTTATAGCAGCTCCTCATAATTGCTTATATCTACTTCACTATCACAAGGATGATCAGTAGGAAAGTATGTGCTCATAGAGTTTTGCTAGATTGTGAAACATTAGCGAAAGGCCAGCGTTTTCAGTCTCAGTCAGGAAAGGTTGTTTTTATTGAATCAAGAAATACTTACTGGCAGCAATCGTTTTAGTTTTTTTGGATTCTCAACAAACCAGCGGTATGACGAACTTCAGATCATTTATATTGAGGATTTGGATAGTAACCCACTATCGTAGGCGTTCTATACAAATTTTACATGTCTAACAGTAGCCTAATACTAAATTATCGAACACAAAACCTCTACTATAAAGTCCCTAAAGACTTGCCGACAGTTATGCCATGTTGAATATAGGCTTACCTGTTTTCGAGAAACAAATGGGTGTGGTTAGTACTTTGGTTAAACCAATCCTTTTAACGTGAAGTAGCAAAGCAAGTCGATTTTATTTACATCACTTATTATTAGGGATGGGTCGATATTCCAGGCATCGTCAATTCTAATGGTATCGAATAATCGTCGATACTAGATTCTCCATTGATTAAAGTATCTCCATTGATTCCAATTCTCTATTCCAGGCATCGTCAATTCTAATGGTATCGAGTAATCGTCGATACTAAATTCTCCATTGATAAAAGTATCTCCATTGATTCCAATTCTCTATTCCAGGCATCGTCAATTCTAATGGTATCGAATAATCGTCGAAACTTGATTCTCCATTGATGAAAGTATCTCCATTGATTCTAATTCTCTATTCCAGGCATCGTTAATTCTAATGGTATCGAATAATCGTCGATACTAGATTCTCCATTGATTAAAGTATCTCCATTGGTTCCAATTCTCTATTCCAGGCATCGTCAATTCTAATGGTATCGAGTAATCGTCGATACTAAATTCTCCATTGATTAAAGTATCTCCATTGATTCCAATTCTCTATTCCAGGCATCGTCAATTCTAATGGTATCGAATAATCGTCGAAACTTGATTCTCCATTGATTAAAGTATCTCCATTGATTCCAATTCTCTATTCCAGGCATCGTCAATTCTAATGGTATCGAATAATTGTCGAAACTTGATTCTCCATTGATTCCAATTCTTGTTTTTAGGTGTTAAAATACGTGTGCGGTGTAATTTATAGGAAAAATAATCAACCATTCACTATGTCTTATTTATGTACTAGTTACTTTGAATGAATTAAACTAATTAAGCAAATGCCGACTTGAAATAACGAAAATAATATTATTATCTATGATGCAACAACAAAAATTATCGGAAGCATTTCCGGTCCGTTTGTCACCACTCTTCTCAGCTGTCTCAATCTCACTCTGACGAGCTCTTCTCTTGCTCACTCTTCCCTCTTTCTATCCCTCTCTCTCTCTCTCTCTCTCTCTCTCTCTCTCTCTCTCTCTCTTTCTTTCTTTCTCTCTCTCTCTCTCTCTCTCTCTCTCTCCCTCGTCTCTGGCTGCCACTACTCGACACGCTTCATAGATGTCAAAGCAAAACACACCAACCAATTTCTCCAGTTATACAAGCTGAAGTTATATTGTGATTGTGAACTGAAGTTCACATTTGTAATAAATAAATACTGTTACCAATATGCTTTCAGAAATTCCATAAATAAAGGCTGAACGCTTTGAGTAGCCTATTTCATTGAAACGGAACTTTTAAAGGACTTTATCATATGACCAAAATGTCGACTAAATTCATTATTAGAGAATATGTAAATCTATATAACTTAAAAGAATCGAGAATCGGAAGACAAATTTTACAATTGAGATCGAAATCGGAATCGATAACTTTAGGTATCGCCCATCCCTACTTATTATTTTTCGACTTATTTTATTTCTATTCAACACAAATACACTATGTTTTAGTTCAAATTATTAAAACCCTCTTCGTAAACACAAATATCACGCACCAACTAACAACCTCTTCTTTAGTTGAAGCGTAGTAGGTGACTTCAGTTTTTTTTTTATTTACCCGGGTCTGGGCCCCCAAAACCTGCCCAGCCCTCGTGGCAGCCAATCTCTAGCGAACTACCTCCGTCTCACATGCGCATGCGGTTAGTATCTCTACCGCGAGTGAAGGAAACGGGATTGATTGCCCATGTACCAAGCTCATGAGCTCTTTCCATGGAGAATCAGGAGATAGTGAAATGAAAGAGTACTGCAAGTGTCGCGCTAAGTGTGGGGTGAGACAACCTGGCCAGAAAGAAATCCTGCCAGGAAAAGTTCCGCAACACAACATGCAGGAACCCTGAAAATGTGGGAGGGGGGTTAGGTTCGATTCGAACTGAGTACCGTCATGTTCGAAGTCTAGCGCTTTTTGTCACCGAACCAACGTTTTAGATATCGAACAGGAGATGCTTATGCCGTCAAGAGGATTTTCCTAGATCTAACTGGATAACAGACTGACAATGCCGCAAATTTACAAGAACACGATGTTAAATAAAATTACCTGATGTTCAATTGGCCTTATCTGGTCCGCTTTCATATTCAGATTGTTATTCTTGACTAAATATAAATTTGAATGTGCGTGACCTCATATCAGTGTTATGAAGAAGAGCGCAGGACTTGAAACATGAGAACCCCAGGTATTAGCAACGTCCCTCTATGAGGGTAGTTGGAAACATGGCTCAATAAGAACCCTGCGGCTATAGATCTTTCTGTTTATATACTGAAATTGGAATGTGAATTTAAAATATTGTTAAAAAGTATGAATTATATTTAAATACCCTACCTACTTTCAGTTAACGGATTTACCATAAGAATTTTTATTTCTTTTGAGAGAGACCACGTTATTGTTAAGAAAAGCTTTGGTTATAATTTGGATCCAGTTTGAAATTGTCTTTCTTTTCCTAAAAATCAGACAACTTTTTTTATGCTCCCTGGTTTTAACAAACATTTTTTTTCACTTTTACTTTAAAACCTCAAATTAAAGTGTAATTTAAAATCAAATTTAAAAAATGTACTAATAATAGTAAATAGAGAAGTGCTTAGCAAAAATAAAATGACTTTCACCATTAATCTATGTTTCAAGTGCTAAATGGTTGGCTAGCCACATATCTAGCGCCTAATTAGTTTGCAAGCCGCAATACATAGGTCAGCTGATATGGTTGTGCGACAGCTGGCCTAGTCTCACAGAAATTACGGTTGTACTAATTCTGTGTAATGTAGAGTAATGTATTGTAAAATGGAACAGATGTAGCTCAGAGGACAATGATAATGTCCCCTGTAGGGCGGGATTGTTGCTACCTTATTATAAAGTGACGAATATTGATGTAAAAGTTAAAAGGAGAAAAAAAGTTGAACGTTGAAGTAACTGTCATTGAAAAAATAAAAACTACAATCCCCTTTTCAACATTAATTATCGTCAAATTGTCTTAAGCTATACATTTTTCAACATTTAAATTAAACAATATATTTTATTGGAATTCGACGATGACGTACATACATTCTTATGAATGTATGATGATGTAAATTATTACATCATTATTAATAATGTATATACATTTCGATAACAAGAATACCGTATTCATAGAACAAAGTGTTCGAGGTTTTCATCAGTGGCAAGCGGTGGTATATTATTAAGCAGAGGGTATCCTGGCTGTGGCTTTCAGCCCTTAGATTTGACGCAAAGTCAGAAAATAATAGATAACAATAATAAATTACCGGAGGACTACACAGATAAATTTTAAAACGGCAAATCTGTGAGTTGCCTTAAAATTATAATTTAACAACGAGTTAAAGCACAAACATTGGAATAAATGGATTAACTAAAAACAACTTATAAGGAATAAAAATTCTTGGTAAGTGTAGTTGATGAAGCCTGCTGTTCACACCACCTTTCCACTGAAAACTGTTCCCTTTAACACTTTAAGCGAATAATTCAAATGTTCACTAATTCACTGAGTTCAGAGTTTCACTAACAAAGGTTTCCCACGTGCTAATTACCACTGATAATCGAAAAACGTTCAATAATAAGCAGTAACAACGTGAGATTAATAACTATTAAAGTTTATAAATAATTGACCTTTGGTTTAGATCATTCACAGCACTTATTAGATGAATGATTACGACGATAAAATCGGATAAAGAATGAGCAAGAACAGAGTCCAAAATGGCGAGGAAATAACCAGGAGGGGAAACGCGGCAATCCCATTCGGAGTTGAGATACACACTGTCGGAAAATAGCAAAACTATTGTGCAGTAGCTCACGCACAATAGGTTATCCGCAGTAATTTGATATAAATCAATGCTAAACGAATTTCAAGAACTGTACCAAACACTGGCTTTCTAACAGGATTTGTATTCTAACATTGATTATTAACTTATATTTAGGCTATTTTTTATAAAATGGAAAAGTAAGTACATAATTTAAAACAGCTGAACATTTGTATGAATAAATCTTAAAGAAAAAACTGACAACTATTAAGTGCTAAAGTTCATTTCTGTATCCTATTGACTATTTTTAGTAAAAATTGTTAACTTTTTGAAGGTCTTCATGTAAAGGTTGTCATTAACGGAAATTAACATAGTGATAAGAAACATGTGTAGCTAGTGAAACCACTTATTTGTTTGTTATTTTACGTAGGTATTTGTTATTTTAAAGGGTTTAATAAGAGAAGGCGAAAACGTGATTTTCGTTGCATTTTTCGATGACCATAGTCAATAGGTAACTATAGTGGAAGCAATTATTAGTTAGCCTCACTTACTATATATCTACAATACAAAACACCATTTAACACATTGTGGGTGGGCGTATTTATTTGTGATTATAGTTTGGTGTTGTAGTGATTAATATGGGTTTGTTAAAGTATTCTAATAATTAATAAACAGATTTAAATCAAGACTGAAAGCAAAAATAGGAAATGATATTTTAATAAACATTTACATTTTTAGTGTTATTTCATAGCTTAAAAATTTTAACTTTTCTTTGTTTTAGGGAACTTGAGCTCTCCAACAGATCATTTTGTCGTTGCTTTCTTCCTACTTAATTCAATATAATCGTATTTCTCCTTCTTTCAAGTCGCTGAAACGAGTAGATAAGGAATAGGTCTGCGCTACCCCGGACACAGGATCAGGATCGAGTATAACCAAGGGTTTTTGTCCCTTCCTACGTTTAATACGCTATCCCGCACAAAGGTTCAGGATTAAGTATAACCAAGGGTTTTTGTCCCTTCCTACATTCACTACGCTACCCAGCATACATGATCAGGATCAAGTAAAATCAAGGGTTTTTGTCCCTTCCTATGTTTCCTACGCTACCCCACACACAGGATCAGGATCAAGTAAAAACAAGGGTTTTATTCCTTCCTACGTTTACTACGATACACCACCCACAGGATTAGGATCAAGTATAACCAAAAGTTTTTGTACCTTCCTACGTTTACTATACTACCCCTTCACAGGATCAGGATCAAGTAAAACTAAGGGTTTTGTCCCTTCCTACGTTTACTACGCTACCCCGCCCACAGGATCAGGATCAAGTATAACAAAGGGTTTTTGTCCCTTCCTACGTTTACAATACTTCCTAAACTGGCATAACGCCTTAGGACTTTTAAAAGCCTTTTAAATTGGAGAATTTGAATATGGTAAGAAATGTGTGTTGTTCAGAAATTTCGTTATTAGGTTTAACTCAGTAAAAGCGATTGACAGGAAAAACACTTGGTTTTAATAGGAAAATATAATTGAAAAAGAGAGGAAAGTCTATTGCCGGAAAATCTTCTTGGAATTATTGTTAGACATAATTATAAGTTTGTATTTCAAATTTATAAAATTAAAATTTTTTTTAATAATATATTTTACATTTGATTTTAAAAAAATCTCATCAAGTAAATCATCCATAAAAACATTTTGTTTCTCGTAATGATTTTTCATTGCTTAATAATTACTCCATTTTATAACCAATTTAACAATATAGTAGCTCATCATGGCACAAAATTAATGTTCTCTATACACGTACACTAATGAGGAACGAAAAAAGTTTCTGAAAAAATATTCCTGCCCGAGATAAAATTTATCAGCTGTCTTCACAACACAGCCAATTTCAGTTTTGATATATAGCCTTTCCTTCCTTCATTTTTGCAGATTATTTGAGAAACATGATCCGGTCTCCAGACAGTAAATTAAAAATACTTTTCTGGTAAATTAACACCAGACGTTAGAATAGATTTGTCAATATGTATAAAAATGTTTTTACACACACGCACACACACATACACATACAAACACACACACAAACACACACACACACACACAAACACACACACACACACACAAACACACACACAAACACACACACACACACACACAAACACACACAAACATACACATATGCACACATATATATATATATATATATATATATATATATATATATATATATATATATATATATATATATATATATATTAAAACAACATAGTTTATTCAAATACAAGAATATTTATTAATTTATATCCAAAGCCTTTCGTTGGTAAACAGTACCAACATCATCAGGAATGAAAATTACAATAATGTAAGCTATAGGCCTCAAAATTAGGCCTATAGGCTTTCTTACATTATTGTAATTTTCATTCCTGATGATGTTGGTACTGTTTACCAACGAAAAGCTTTGAACATAAATTAATAAATATTCTTGTATTTGAATAACCTATGTTGTTTTAAATTATTAAACAAGAAAACGTATTATATATATATATATGGTATGCGAGTAGAGAAATGTAAGTAAATACGTAGTGTGCTGTAAGGCTTCTACTTATATAATATAATAATTTTTTTTAAACTTGTAATGGATGACACTTGATGCTAGTACAGATTTTTCAAATATTTATTCTTTAGTTAAATGTAATAATGAAATAATTTTGGTTTTATATGGAAGAAATAAAAGTACCTATCTATGCAATATAATTATTTTGCCCTACTTGCCTTAAAATAACTGATAACATATGATTTCATAAAACGGCTGATATTATTTTATAGGTTACGTGGTAGAACAGTTGTAATAACAAATAGGTTATGGTACTTTATTTATATTGGTTATAATTATTGAATAAAAATTAACTAGAATAAAGTGTTTGTATGTTGCCCTAAGTAGGAGTTTACTTTGATAATTTTGTCCATATTACTTGTTATGGTGAAAAATTAAAAAAATATATATTAATGCAGGTGTGAAACAAATATAATAATATAAAAAAACAATGTTGATTTATTAATGTTTATTCCGTAGAAATATTCGATTTCAATAAATCGACGACGTTGAAACAACGAGTTAGCTTAAACAACAAATCAGCTGTTCAAAGTTTTGTTGTAATGATGTATTTTTGTATTAAAACTTGTGAGTTTATATTCATATATAAATTATATTACGTTTTAAATAGGTCTTGGTATATTTAATTTCTACGGGTAACTTTCTAGTAGAAAGAGGGAAACGTATTTGTACGTGTTGTGGCTAGACTATTGTCGGAAAACTCCTTACCTTCTGACTTTCTAGTACACACAATGTACGTGTTGTTATTAGGTGTTTGTATTGCTAAAGATTTTTTGGTGCCTTAGCATTTGCATTTTGTATGTGTTGCGGGCGGGGGATGTTCACGAAAATACTTGCAGAATCCAATTTTACTAAAAACGTCTCAAAACTTAATGTAAGCTGAGCATGAGATCGTTTCATGGCTTTTACTAACAATGGAAAGGTAACCGAACGGAAATTGCTTTCCTTTTAAGCATATGTCTTTGTTAAAGTCGTTCTCGGAATATATGCTCACAAATAATGACAACAATTTGTGTAATAAATAATCTTCTTTATCAATATTTTATCAAACAGAATTCCCCTTATAATTCTATTCTTGTAATCAGATAGACTCTTTAATTTTATATTGGTTATAGTGGTTTATACTTTTAAATATTTAAAAAAATACGAATATAGTTTTAAAGTCTTTTACACAAACTTTCTAAACAATCGGAACTGAAAATAAATGTTTTGTGTATTTAGAACAGCTATTTTACCTAACAGGTTCTTAGTCTTGATAATGACTGTACTTTTGAATGGTCGAAACGTCGATACACAGTAATAAATAACTATATGGTAGAAACTGTCCTGAGATTCATTAGAGGCCTCATTGTTTAGAAACGTTTTAGCAGTACCCCAACCTCTGTATTGTAATTAAACAAATCGAATCTTATTGGCCCATTATTTCTTGTATTTTAGAAATGTGTTGTAGGCCTATGTGTTTCTTGTACAAACTTTTACAAATTACCATATTAGTATTAAAACATTTTATAATAAAATGTTGTAGCTAAATATACCTGATGTGTGTTATTACATGCTAGTTTACAACGATTAAAAATGGAAAGCTCCCACATAAAACTCAAATTAATTCATTAAATTTAATTAAAGAATTAAACATTAGGAAAAACTGTATTAAGATCAAGTGTAGTGCACTACAAGTTTAAAACAACTTATTTGAACTTGAGTGGATGAATAAAAGCTATTTTATTATTGATTGAAAATTTGAACAAAATATATAAACGTAGAGTATGGGCTAATAGAAGGAATTTCACTGAAAAAGACCAAAGAATATAAAACCACATTGTATATTTAGCAACAAAAATTTGCAACTTAAAGACCTAACGATTTTGACTTAACGAATTTACAAATCCTAAATTAAAAATGATCTCCAGTAAAGTAGGCTTTATTTCAAATTTGAGCAACAAGCAGGACCCAGACGAGCTTAGCTCGGTTGCCAGCGGTCGATAATAGACCCCCGAGCTGAAATGTTACCACTATCACGGCTTATATATGACCGTTGATATTTATGCGGTCCCCACTTTAGTAATGGAATGTAAATTAAGCTAAAAAATAAGCAACGACATCACAACAATGACAGGCACATGTCACTAACAGAATCCGGTGACAGTTACCTGTCAGTAAAAATTGTAAACGAATCAATTAAGTTTTATTGTTTATAATTGAGGAGCTCTATGTACAAATATACTAATCTGAGTTAGCAGTTTTGTACTCTCCATTGTTTTGTTAATATAACTGTCAAATGTTATTTTAATACTAGCATACTAGTAAATCCACAGCCGATTGAATTTAACTTTACATTTTGCAACATTAGCTTTACTTGTATACGTTAGAGTTATTTTATCAATTCCTTCTATAAGTTCACACTCTCCTTATATATACATATATACATATATATATATATATATATATATATATATATATATATATATATATATATATATATCTTGTACATATTTTCAGAAGTTAATAAATAACGGTTTTAATCACCCAATCCCTTTCCCATACATTTTTTTTAACTATAGTGCATGATAATTCATTTTAACACAATTTTGTCTGATGTTTAAATTTTAGAAAATTGCTGATGTCTAAGATGGACTCGAACTAAATTACTACATATTTGAAATCCAGCACTTTGGAACTGAGCCAACTTTACTAGAAATTTATTATTAAAAATGTATATGACATTATAAGAGAATACAATAATAAATATATACAAAAGGTGGATAGAATGAGAAATTATAGATCAACATCACCTTCATAAATTAAAAACGAAAAAATGAAAGTGAATAAATAGTAACAAACAAAAATATTGGTCCACACACTACATACTGTGTAGAGAGGGAAATGGAAAATTGCAAGTAAATTCAGTTTCTATTTTTGCACTTAATATTGTTATTCTGTCTTGTTATAGCTACAGGTATATACATATTTGTAATAATTGCAATTGTAAAATTAAAAGTAATTATAATTAATTTTTTTTTTACATCAGTAGAAATTGACTTATTTTTTTTACATGTTTCTTTTTACAGCGACTGATATAAGTCAACAAGAATTAGAAGATAATGGAATAAGATGTTGGAAAAATCACGGAGATAGAAAGGAAAACAGTTTTTCTGGCAGGTGCCATTTTTACACAGACCTTTTCAATTGTAACATTGACATTACATAAGTTCCAATTGGGATCAATATAGAGCGACCTGAAAAAAGCTAAATTTACCCTGAAAAATTTTGCTGACAAATTATTTAACTTAACTTTCGGATTAGAGCGGCAATTCTGTTGGAATCATATGCTACGAATTTTGAGGTTCATACAAATTTTTAAAACAATAAAGATTTTCGAAAGAATTTTAATTCGCTTTGGCGAGGCTACAAGTTTTGTAAAACCCAAATTTTCTCGCTCGCTAATAATTAATTATTGGCTAAATCAACATTTAAATTATTCGAAAGAAAACAAGGAATAAAATTACCTGAAGACCTAGGGAGCTT
>JBAIZL010000002.1:202907560-202920060 GCA_036971475.1 Prosapia bicincta
TGATCGGAAACGGCTTGACAATTGCGGAAAAATATGTATTTAGCATGCTTTATCGGTAAAACAAGCTTAAAGTTTTAAAAAAAAATGTATTTGCAAAATTATTCATTTTTATTCTCTTATATTTTATTATCTTTGACGAACGGTTAACCTTTAATTTTTTTTATTAAACTAATATCTTACCGAACTTATGTTTAGGTGAATTTAAGAAATTAGAGGTAGAAAACTTTTTTTATTACACTAGGCGATCTTTAGCAGTGTTTGTATTGACCTTACCAATCGCAAAGATCATCTAAATTTCTTCTGTTAGTTCACACTCTTCTTATACATATCTTGTTTAAATTTTCAATCGTTAGTAAATTACTTTTCATCCACTCAAGTTCAAAAACATTTTTTAAACTTATAGTGGATGGCAATTGATGTTAATATAGTTTTTTGTAATATCAATTCATTAATCAAATTTAATGAAATAATTTTAGTTTCGTATGTGAAAAAAGCTTTTTAAAAGGGGGGCAGAGTATGCAATATAGTTATTTTGTCACATTTGGCTTAAATTAAGCGATAACATATGATTTCATAAGACAACTTATTTTATTTTATAGTTTATGAGAACAGTTATTTCAACACGTAGATTATGTTACTTTATATTCTTTATAATTATTAAATAAAAAGTAACTAAAATAAATATTTCCTTTAGTCAATTATTACTCTGTTGAACATGATTTATTAAAATCTCAAAAATTTAATTAAATAACCTTTTTCATGGTCTTGTAAAAATGATTTCCATTTTATTAGAAACTTTGCATTCTGGCGACCGCAACCGGTTTCACAATAGTTACACAAAGCGTAAACTTCAAGTCGTTCATACCAGAGCCTAACGAAGTTTAAGTGCTTTTAACGGGTCTAATATAACTACCAATTGTAAAAATCTCGAGCATTGTTGAAAGCTACAAACAGAATTGGAAGGGAGCCACTTTATTTATAAGGTAAGAGCAATACCTCGAATATACCTCCAAATAAAGTCCTTTATTAGTTTTTGTTGAAACACTTCGTTTCTTAACGAGACACATGTGACCGTCAATAAATTCAATTAGCCCAGCCACTTTGCCGATATCCTGAGCCAACAAAACAACAGCTAAGTCATAAATTGCTTGTTTTAGTGCAACGCGACTGGTAGAAGCCTTCGGGTAAAAACTTAATGTTTGCTTCATATAATCAACTTTTATTTTGCTTTCTATCTTAATGTAACCTAAATAGATAAGGAACGAAAGCCCGTTTACAAAAAGCTGTGTAATTTGTTTTAATTATTCTTTCTGTTTCAAAACGTTGTCTATTTACAGAATTTTCTCTCGATGAATTAATGTTTATAGCAATGGCAGAACCTATATCGTTGTATCAACGATGGCATTTAAACGATGTTTTTGGAAATTTTCTTGTATTCAAAGTAACGTTTTTTCAAAAACATTGCAGATGCATTTCAAAAAAAATAAATGTTAAATAATATTTAATACATAGTTGTTAAAAGCTATTATAATATTCAAAATGCCATAACTTCCTAAAACAATATGGAAATAATATGATATATTAATTCTTCTAAATTTGTATACAATTTTGTCTGCATATCACAAACATTTATAAGCTATAGAAGAACTAATTTTAAAATTATCTTACGTGATATTTAAGGTTAACGCAAATCATCTGCAATAGATTTGTACATGACACTCTTGCTGAGATGCATTTGGTGTCCATCTTTGCATACATCTAACACAGACCGGCTACGCTCTTAATAGCAACCCAGAAATGGCCGCACACATTCAACAAACTAAACATTTCATCTATATTTTTAAAGAGGGTCGTTACCTCAAGTCTCTACCTGAGTAGAACTCTCTTTGGCCCCAGTAGAGAACAGGTACGTATCCACGCTTCCCACGTGGGCCCTAATTTAGCTCCACACCCAGTATCATACGATTATTTTCCTATAATCCTACATTTACTTTACATCCTCACCTTGGTGCAACAGGAAGACACCTCCTTATTGTATTTTGTAGTCTCTGGTCAAGCTATGAACCAATAGTGCAAAGATAAAACATATCTATATATAATGAGCGAGGTTTAAAGAATTCAATATGGCGTTATTTTGTAGAATTTTCACTACGCCGGATCATAGTCTGGGAGAATTAAACATAGTGTTTTGTAGAATTTTAAAATATTTTAAAATTGCGTTTTTCACAAACTATTATTACGTGTCACGGCTAACAAAAAAAATTTCGCCCAAATTTCAACTCTTCCATGGAAGAAGATTGCACTGAATATTTTAGGGCGATACAGTAATTAGAAGTAAAAATAACAGGTTTTGTGGTTTTAAACTTGAGAAAGAGAAAATACAAATTGGAGAATAACATATTTTTGTTGTTCAAGATACCGTTATTCCAGTTTGTTTGTTTATTTTATTCTTTCCATTGATTTTTAATCGTAGAGCGTTGTTTATGATATTGTGTAGTAACCATGGCAACAATTTATGGATGTACAATAAAGGTTTCTACAACAACCAGATGGTGGCAGATGAAAAATTCATAAACATCTTTAAAACATACATTTCTAGCTACGGGAAAGTTGGCACAGTGCCAAAGGGCTGGACTTCAAACATGAAGCTATTCAGTTCGAATCCAACCTAAAACCTCCAAATTTTTATAATTTAATTATTTAATAAATAAAACAAATAAAAGACATACACTAAACTCTCAAATTTTTCATTTATTGACTCATACGCGTTTCAATGACAAAGTCATCATCATCAGTGGGTGTTGCTACAACAGACTCTAATTTACAACTAAGGTGAAAGTAAGATTACATTTCTATATTTATACTGTGGGCGTGGCCACGCCCACCTGTTAAAACAACAATTATTAGCAAATTCTTCAAACATGATACATCAAATAGAAATATAATGCCTAACCCAATTTAACAATAAAAGTCTTGGCATACACATAATTACATATAAACAAAATAGATAAATAAATTATAGTATTAAAGATCTAATGATACAACACATTTAATTAAAATGCAAAACTAAAAATATAATATTTTTTGGCGTAAACAATATTAAAACTATTAACTTTGTACTCAATATGACTACACTATATTATTTATTTATAAAGTTGATAGCTACTTACTTATAAAAATCTTTTATTAAATATAAATGTATTTGTCAGTAGACTGTCTTATTAATAAAGTAATTTACTATTTTTATTACACTTCCTTTATTTATGTATGCCATACATTATAGTTAAATAAATTTTAAAATTCTAATTTCAGAAAAACAAATTGCTTTTTGATAAAATGATAAACTTTATGGTTAGAGTCGCGAACAATCTTACAAAAGTGTACTTGTTAAAAAAATAATTTACATAATGTGTACGTTATACAATACAAACCATACATATGTTTGCCAATTAAAACCCCTATAGACTATTTATGTAAAGTTGGTAGATTATTGCTTGCTATAATTACTTTTGAAAATAATGAAATTTCATACGATTTTAATTAAAAACACTCAATCGGTAAATAAAACGACTATGCAATAAGAAGGTTGGGAAAAACTTTACTTGATAGTGCTATCAATCAAATGGAAACACTGACAGCCTCTATGAAGATTAATGGCAACTTCTTATACTAAGAGTTATTTCAGGAAGTTATGACGAGATCATATAACTTACACTGTAAAATTGCTGTATTTGAAAATATAATTACTTCTTTTAATTTGCTGAGTTCTAAAATAACATTTTCTGAATATAATATTTGTCAGTATTTGAAATTTCATTTGTTAAAGTGTATAAGATTTATTTTCCTCAACATTATCGTATTATAAATAATATTCGAGCTGGCTTGTGAGTGAAAGTTATAATTAAATAATAAAAATATATACAACTCACAAATATACAATTTTTTATTTCAAACGCGTTTCGACGACTACTTTGTCGTCATCTTCAGTGAAAATACACAAATGAAATTAACTAAAAAATATGTATATATTAAACATAACCTATAAAGTTTTAGCAAAGGTAAAAACAAAAGTGTTTTACAAAGATAATTTTTGTTTTTACCTTTGCTAAAACTTTATAGGTTATGTTTAATATATACATATTTTTTAGTTAATTTCATTTGTGTATTTTCACTGAAGATGACGACAAAGTAGTCGTCGAAACGCGTTTGAAATAAAAAATTGTATATTTGTGAGTTGTATATATTTTTATTATTTAATTATTATCGTATTACTTTTTTTTAACATATTCATCATTATTGGTAAAGTTTTTTAAATTAAAATTTGTGTTGTAGAATAAAATCCCTCCAACAATTATAATTAGTGTTTTACTGAAGTAAACTTTTGTAAATATGTGTTTGTAACACAATTAACTGGTCGTGTTAAATCTAAAGACACAGATAAACAGATTAAATGCTACTGCATGTAAAAATAATTTCTTCAACGTCCAGTGACGTTTAAACATTCACAAATTTGAAAAATCTCTCAACAAAAGTAATTTTTTTATGATTGCATCATTGCAAAGACTGGTTTTTCTAAATATCTGCTTCTATTTATGTTATTTGGAACAACAAAGATTTGTAGTGTTATAATCTGTGACACAGTAATGAAATTTATGTGGCACTGGACTGTAAATGTTTTTTGTTGACTTCTAACAGATATGTTTATTTTACTTAGTATGATTGTGTGGCATTAATTAACATTTTCTGTAGTGTCGATGTTTCTTGTTTGTCGAAAATAAAAATCGTTTGCTAATCAACAATTATTAACAATGTTTAGAATAAAATCACACGCAAAAAAACTGCATGTTTTAGTTTTGGAAATAACAAATATTTGTAGTTATAAAATGCGACATTGAGATAAAGTTTACGCGGCACTAGGCTGTAAATGTTTTCCAGCCGATGATTGTTGAGTTTTAACTGAAATATCAATTTGTCTTTGTACGATTGGGTGGCATTTAGGCCTATAAAACATTTTTTATTAGTATTTACTTGTTTTTCGCCAATAAAACCCGTTTGCTAGTGAAAAATTATTCAAAATTGTAAAAATATTATAACACACATACATATTAAATTTATATATGTCATCATAACTATTCATTGCTTTTTGCTGTAATTTACTCTTTTACTTGTACCAAAAAGATGTAACTATTTGGCCAAAGTGATGAACATTTTTGGTCGTGTTTGTGCTCGTTTATTAAAATATATTAATATGTAATTCTACGGAAGTCTTGTCAAAATCCTTAAATTTTAGAGTATATAAGGAAAACGTTTCTCTCTATTTCGATTAAAATTCGATTTACAAAAATCTCTCTGGTTTAATAATGGTGAAAACATTGTATGAAGTTGGAAGTATTCTGTTGCAATCTCGCGCCGAATGAGACTGGCATATTCACAAGTGTATTAAAATGTTGGCAGGTTGTGAGAACACGATACGAAGCAAAACATGTCTATTTGTATTCAATCCTACGTAGGGCACATCGGAAACTGGTTCATGATATCGCCGGCCTCTGCTTGTAAATAGTTTTTTCTTCTTTTATCAAATTACAGGGTGACTTGCGACTCACCGAGGAAATTATGTTGAGGAAAATTTGTAAAACCTTGCATATAATCTTATGTTCAAAATACCTTTATCAACGAATAACGCCGTGGAGAATATCAGTTTGATTTTAGCTTCCACAAAAAATGTGGAGGCAAAGAGAAATTCTTGGATTATAAATATTAAAAGTGTAAGAGAATTTTGTCATTACGAATTTCGTCATCAAGTATTTAGAAATGAAAGTTACAGAGAATAATAATGAATATAAAAATAAACTTAATATTAATTTGCTTAGATCTCAGTGTTAATTTAATTAACAGAGACCAGTCGCAATTGACGCAGAAACCAGTCATAAGATGTGATCAGTTACATTAATAAAATAAATAAATTCTACGTCCCTGTATATATATAATACTTAACATAAGCTACCTGTGTCTAAGCAGAAATTTAGATAATCTTACAAGTATAGCTGGTCACTCGTAAGTTGACAACGATCGATCGATAGAAAACCTGTACTAGTCTTAATCAAAAACATTGGTTTTTGTAGTGAGTGTTGCATCAAAATCCATTGCTAAGAAATTGCAGGCGTTGCGCTCGTTTAGAACACTGATATTAGTAATTTTTTTTCCAAACGTTTATGTATATGATCTGGTTAATATTTATAGCGGCCTTCGGCCTTGTCAGATCTACATTATTGTCATATACTGAGACTCATATAATAATGTCTGTGGAACGGTCTTTTGCTTCCTCTACCTTTCCTTATAAATGGTGATGTTTAGTCAGCAATGCGCAGTGGCCTACTTGACATTTAGAGGGAGGCACCTTCTTACTCAATGTTGGTCGAACCTCGCTACTATACGTATTGGTTCACTACTAGATGCAAGATAAGGGGTAGGAATCTGTCTGAGCTTCCGCCCCCACTAGTCGGCGAATAGCCCTCCTGCCCATCTCAAATCCCTTGCTAAGTCTCGTGCGTTATATGAAGTTGTTATTTTGCAGAGCTTATGAGTTCACAATTGTCAAGTGTTTTAAGTGTTTGAAGTCAATGTAACACGAATATTTTGTTGCAGCCGGCACAAACCTGGTGGGCAAATTCACTCAGAGCGTTCGAAGGATTGTTCAAGATGTTAAGGATGAAGGAACCGCAAGTAAGTCTTTCACACTTGCATAAAAAACTTATCTGTTTTAAATTATAAATGTTTGGTTATATAAATATAATAATTAATTAATAGAGCTCGATAAGTTAGGTTTATTTTAGCTTTGGGTAAATGAATATGATATTGGAATGTTGTTTTGAGTTTCGTTTGTAACATTATTTCTTTACAGTCTTGTTCTTTATGAAATTTGAATAATTTCTGAGCTCTAAATACGTAAACACGGCAGGAAAATAAAGGTAATGAATATTTTGATGTTTACATACAACAAAATTCCTGCTTTAAAATTAAATTGTTAATTTTATTATACTAGACAATTAGTGAGACTTAAACGTTTTTATTAAATTAATTAAACATTTGCTGAGCTTTAAATTTAAGTTAGCTTTTATATGCTCCTACACTTTTGGAAAATTTACAGAGACAAAACCTTTTCCATCCCACTGGACGATCTTTACTAGCAGCCTAGTCGTACTAGGCAACACTGACGAAGTGCGCTTAGTACGATGGAAAATATTTTCTTTCAATAGGTTTTTCCAAAACTTATTGAAGTTATAAGCTCGCCAAGGCGTTACATACAAACTTTAATTTAATTTGTAAAAACTAAATCATAACGAAAAGCATTTTTTACTTTGTGTTCAGTTTTCTTTTTTTAAATTTTTTATTTGTCTTTTAAAATTATTTAATTTATTTGTTAATATTTTCAATAAATATGTTTTCTTTAAAATTTTTAAAAGATAATACAATTATTAGTATATTTAGTTATTTAAATTATTTACATTTTTATAAAAAGAGTTTCTATAGATTCGTAATAATTTTTTTAATATAGAAAAAAAATTCAAAATTAAAACTGTACAGACTTTTATATTTGTTCTTTAAATAATAACATAAAGTTAAATAAAAGCATGTCTCCTGACATATTACCATGTAATATCTCGTCATTTCTCCTCATATAATAAACGTAACTTAAATAAATTCAAATCTCCTCACATATAAAAATATAATACTTCGTCATTTCTCCTCATATAATAACGTAAAGTTAAATATAATTATATCTCCTACACATAAAAATATATCTCGTCATTTCTTCTCATATAATAATGGAAAGTTAAATTAAATTATATCACCTCACATATAAAAATATATCTCGTCATTTCTCCTCATATAATAACGGAAAGTTAAATCAAATTATATCTCCTACACAAAAAATATATCTCTTCATTTCTCCTCACATAATAAAGGAAAGTTAAATAAAATTATATCTTCTATATATATAAATATACCTCGTCATTTCTCCTCATATAATAACCGTAAGTTAAATAAATTCAAATCTCCTTACACATAAAAATATACCTCGTCATTTCTCCTCATATAATAATGGAAAGTTAAATTAAATTATATCACCTCACATATAAAAATATATCTCGTCATTTCTCCTCATATAATAATGGAAAGTTAAATTAAATTATATCACCTCACATATAAAAATATATCTCGTCATTTCTCCTCATATAATAACGGAAAGTTAAATCAAATTATATCTCCTACACAAAAAATATATCTCTTCATTTCTCCTCACATAATAAAGGAAAGTTAAATAAAATTATATCTTCTATATATATAAATATACCTCGTCATTTCTCCTCATATAATAACCGTAAGTTAAATAAATTCAAATCTCCTTAGACATAAAAATATACCTCGTCATTTCTCCTCATATAATAATGGAAAGTTAAATTAAATTATATCACCTCACATATAAAAATATATCTCGTCATTTCTCCTCATATAATAATGGAAAGTTAAATTAAATTATATCACCTCACATATAAAAATATATCTCGTCATTTCTCCTCATATAATAATGGAAAGTTAAATTAAATTATATCACCTCACATATAAAAATATATCTCGTCATTTCTCCTCATATAATAATGGAAAGTTAAATTAAATTATATCACCTCACATATAAAAATATATCTCGTCATTTCTCCTCATATAATAATGGAAAGTTAAATTAAATTATATCACCTCACATATAAAAATATATCTCGTCATTTCTCCTCATATAATAACGGAAAGTTAAATCAAATTATATCTCCTACATATAAAAATATATCTCGTCATTTCTCCTTATGTAATAACGGAATGTTCAATAGAATCATATCTCCTCAATATAATAATATCTCGTCATTTCTCCTCATATAATAACGGAAAGTTAAATAAACTCATATCTCCTCATATAATTCGAGACGTCATCTCATCAAATAATTTAAAATGCGGCGATTTTGATTCTTACATGTGATTAAAAAAAGTGAACGAAACGAATATTTTTATTTCGCTTTCCAGTAAATCTAGTTTTCATTTTAACCTAACAGGGCCAAAATCTCCTAATAGATTATTTTTAATGTAGGTGCGTTTTTTTTTTTTTAATTGACGATTTTTCAACTACAAATCATTTACCTTCTACAAGGCTTAGTTATTGACTTTATTGCAGCGTTTGGAACAAATATCATATTGGTTCATCCAACCCGGGATATCTAAACCTTGTAGAAGACATTTATGAAACGTCTTTTGGGTTTGTAAAAATATAATTTTTTTGTCTCTCAGAAAACTGCCTATATCCTATATACTATTGTGTACTGAAGTGTACACATCAGACAATTCCGAAACGTGCCTCGTGTAAATTTTTTACGTATGTTTATCCTGAAGTAACATATGATTTCATACAACAGCTGTTTCTACTTTTTTTATAGGTTATGTTAAATCATTTTCATGTTTAGTTTTAAAAAATTAAGAATTGTTGTTTATTTATTTCAATTAGGCTAGCTGAAGATTTAATTGGTTATTAAAAGACTATGTTACGTTATGTATTGTGATAATGCTTTTATTGAGAGTATACAATAAACATTTATAGAGGAGGCTGTGAACTATAGGATTCATGAAAAATTTGTACGGAACATAAAACCAAATAGAAACGATCGAAAATTGTATGCATATTATGTAAACATTTTCTAATTTTTCAAGCTGTATTGAACTTTAAATTGTCACCTTGTGTTTTTCGGAGTATTTTTTTACCCATAACTGGGCTACTCCAAGTATTTTGATTTTTGCAAGCGAAAAATCTGTATATAATAATGTAGAGCTCAAAATTCTTTGCACTTTTAGTGCAAGGCATTTTTTCTATTAATAGATCACCGCATACGAGTTGGCGAAGAAAAGGCCACAATGTGTAGGTTACTATAAAATACTGCTATAAAATATCCTTTGTTCTAATGACCCTTTGTCATAAAGCACAATGATTTATAATATGCACAGTAATGACTTCTAGACATTTTTGGATGGTATTAAATGTTTCTAATCTAGTGTACTTATTTAAGGGATACGTTTTTCGATTTAGTATATAGAAAAGTAAACATGTTTGTTCAATTAAAAAGTTATCATCTTCACCTCGTATTTAGGTTACTCTTAACCAATTCTATGAGACTGTTGGCTTCTATATAATTGTTTGACTTACAATAATCCATGTTAGTGCATCAGATAGTTTGGGTCGCTTAGATAATGTGACTGAGTTAGATAAATTGGCAGAGTTAGATAATTATTTTATAAAATTGAGTTAAGAGCAAAAATGTGCTTTCAGAGTTGTCCAGTCATGCTACTTTTTATAGATAGTACCCCTGAAAGTCATTTATGCATTAATCTCATACATTTTTCCAGTCTTTATCATTAGACCAATGCGAGGATAGCCCACTAAATCTCTCACCATTTCATTTCAAAAACCAATTCATATGAATCGTAACAAACTATTTCCCGGTTGTTATTTGAAAGCACATATTCTTTCAGTTGATAAAGTTAGCTTCACACAAAGCTTTTGTCTGTATGATCTATTAGCAAAACTGTAGAATATATGCCGAATCATGAAAAGAGCCCTATAAACAAATTCTTACCTTTATTAAATTAATTTTTAAATGAAAATTGGTGAAGATGTAGTTAGCTTTCCCATATAATGATGTGCCCACTTAATGCCCAGCATGTTCGAATTGTCTTGGAATTCTTTTCACATAATATACAAACATTTTCGGATCTTTCCTACTTGTTTTTATCTTGAGTAACATGACATTATTTTGTTTCAAAACAAGTTTACTTTTGAATCAGGCTAATGAGAATAAAAATATTTACTAAGATTAAATTTACGAATTGTTGGTAACTTTAGATAAATGTCTTAGAAATTATTTTAAAAATAAATTCTTTTTGAAAAATTTAAACTTCCAAAGCTTGCGTATTACACACGTGCGCTCACCGACACTCCATTTTTGTGTACTTATTTTCTCATTTCAATTTAGGCGGACAAACCAAGGAGGAAGTGATGGAAACGAACGAGAGGCTAAGGCAAGTTAGAATAAGGCTTGAGGAATCGTACGACACAGCAAAGCGCGCCCTGGTCGGTCTCATGGCGAAGTACGCGGACAGCAAGAATGTGCGTAACATCTTCCAGCGCTATACAATGATCAAGGCCATGATTAAGGTATTCAAATATATTTATATGAATAAATAAATCGTAAATGCTATTATATTATTTTCTGGGTTACCTAAATCGTTTAAATGATTGTCATTTCAAGAAACGTATTGTTATTATTATTGTTACTGTTATTTTTTAAATTTTATAATATTTTTTAATATTATTATTATTATTATTATTTTATAAATTTTCTTATTATTATTATCACCATCGCCGTAGTCATCATCATCATCGTCGTCGTCGTCGTCACCACCATCATCATTACTTTTTTTTTTTAATTATTACCATTATTGTCAATATCATTTCTAGTATTATCATAATACTCATTATTGCCATTATTATGATTCTTATTGTTGTTGTTGTTGGTTCTGTTGTTTTTGTTGTTGTTTTTGGTTTTCTTGTTTTGTTGTTGTTGGCTCTGTTTTTGTTGTTATTGTTGTTGTGAATGTGACCGTTATTATCATTATTAATATTATTATTACTAACCCAAACTGACCACCCAACATCCCCGAACACAGTTTTTTTGTGTACAGAAGGTGGCAATCGGAGAGAACAACACTGAAAAGCAACGTCGGGGCAATAGACCCGGACAACATTGTTGGCATGATACTGTAAAGTGCACCCATTTGGATAGAGGTAGCCCCACATACATTGATAAAATACTGCGGACTAAAATGAATCAGTAACATGGTAGAGGTCAAGCCCTGGTGACCAGGCCAAACAAGATCAGTTTTAGAAATAGAAACCACTAGGTCTAGTAAAGGGTCTTTGGATCAGGAAGAATGCTAGTATAATGATACCCTGGTCAGAACTATGAAGGGCTGGAAAGGAGAATGGGGTTAGTGGGTATTCGCCAGGAGTCCCACACACAAGACAAAAAAATTATCATTATTATTATTCCACAAACCTTGTTAGCAAGTCATTCACGAGACTCCTTCTGCTGCCTACTCGATGCTGGGCAGTTAAATTGAAAATTCTAAGGGCGTAATGCCACGCCCGTGGCTTGTGTCATTTCTACCCTTGAAAAATTGGTTGGTAAGTGTTACTTACATATAAGGTTCACAAAATTCATAAGGATCATATAAGCTTCATAAATTGTGATCAGGCGAAGTATAGACAGCATCCACCTGTATTCCCCATGGGCATTACACCAAAACCTACCCAGTGAAGAGGGTATGAGTGTTGTGTGTGCCTAGGTCTGTTTCTCAACCTGTTCTAGGTGCTGCTGTTGATCTTTTATGAAAGGCACTTAAAG
>JBAIZL010000002.1:202927560-203192560 GCA_036971475.1 Prosapia bicincta
AAGTATTATATCAACGATTTAGACAAAGCTACAACTTTCTTGAGCTTTTATTTTGAACCTCAAGTCCAAATTGATAATGTTACTAAATCTTTGTTTTAGGTTTGTGAATTATAGAAAGAATTTTTAAAATCAATGTATTCAAGAATGAGTTTATTTTACTGGTGAGTCCTTTGTGACACTTTTCATTATTTTTCGTGTCTAAGATTTTCATGAAACAAAGCAAATATAATTTTTTTAAATTTTATTTTATTTCCTCAAATATTATTTGCTGAGCCTGAAATTATTACTGTTTTATAACAACACAAGTGCTATAGTTAGACTGTTGATTAAGTGAAACCAACTGGATAGAGTTAACGAGTAACACTAGATAAACAGTTACTACTTCTTTACGTTCTTGAATGTTTGAGGCAATAATTCTCAAATAATATACAAATTAAACAATAAGACGAAGAGAGGTGTTTTCTGAAAACATGACTCACCTATATAAAAGCTTGCCTATTGAACTACAAACTATCAACAATTCCTGTACTAGAACATATAAAATGAACTGTTAGAATAGGAAAATCCCAAAAATTCTTGTGGTATTATTCCGTCAAAGTTTTATGTCTATTGTCCAAGGTAATAAATCAAAAAAAGAGTGGCAGAATGTACATCACAACTTTCAGTGCTGTCAGTTTACCAAATAGAGAGGTAGTTCAGGTAGCTAATCTACTCACTTTGGTCACAAAAATATATTCAATCTCCCTTTGCACTGTCTCAACAGAGCTCAAACACTACAGCAACAGTGCAATATTGTACTGTTCATACTGTTGTGTCACTTGTACGTGTCAGATGTTCAACTTAGTAAAACAGAGTATATAATAAAAGTGTGTCTTAAATGTTTAAGTAAATGCCTTAAGTGACATTTTTGTGTTTAAACAGTGCCTTGATTTGTTTTTAATTAGAGTTACAAATAAAAGGAATTTTATTTAGTTTTCTCTGTTAATAATAAATACTTTTTTTTAATTTGTTAAGGTTCTAATAATTTTTTAAAATACGTACAGTAAAACCTCTTATATCCGGAACCTCCAATATTCGAACATAATATAAAAATAAAGTAAGCGTCTTCATTCCGCAAGCGCCTTACCAGGCCAGTTCCCTGGTGCTAGTAGTCTGCTCTTTATCCTTTCCCGACTCATCCAGTTGTGTTCGAGTCTCTGTATGGTTCATATTCTACAGAAGTTTGTGTAATGAGGTAATTTAGTTAGTTATTTTACCTAGAATTTTTAATTAGTAGTTTTTTGTCTACAATATAAAATATTGTCTGGCTAAAAGCGAGAAAAAATGTTTTTTTTTATCACCCTAAGTTATTAACTGTTAACATCGCCAGTATGGATCCAGGAAGAAGTGTTTCCAAGTCTATAAAAAATGTAGACTCGCTAGATATCGCTTTATGGATTACTACATCATACGATGCAATCAGGCTGGTAACACTACTTAAATCATGGCAAAAACTATTTGATCATAAAACAACGAGGAGATTGAAAACACATTACAAATGGAAAACCTTGCTAGTGAAACAAATGAAGAAATTGTCGATCCTCTCCTAAAAATCCCTGATTGTAAAAACGTGAACAACAAGGGCGTGAATGAATAGATGAAAGAGGATAAAGTTCAGAGATTACTATTAGTGATATTATGGACTAAGTGAGCACACAACCAGCGCCTGCCGAAAATGATGAAAGAAAACAAACCTTGACACACAGCAAAGCTTTCCAGGCATTTGACCAGCTGATTGACTACGTCGAATAGCAAGATGAAGCAACAGCAGCCGATCGTCTACTCTTTGCACGGAAGGATATTTCATCAAAGAAAAGTTTTCAACGAAACAAGCAAACCATCATCACATCTTTTTGTAACCAATGATAATGAATGTACGTAGGTAAGTACTGTTCAGTAATTAGGAACTGTACACACAGGCATGTAACTAAGTTGTAAGTACGGTTATATATTGATATTAACATGTATTAACATGAGATATTAACATTAACATGTAATTACAATCTTCAATAAGTATAACTTATTTACTTAAAACAATCATACATCTACTTCCAATTGGAATGGTTGTGATCATGTAGTACAAATGAATATCACTACATAATACCTACCATACCCGGATTTTTTGTTATCTGGATCAGGCTGTCACCAAATTTAATTTGATATGAAAGGTTTTACTGTATTATGAAATACATATATTTAAAAAATTCTTATAAGTCAGGATCAATTAATTGTTTTTGGCTATTAATGAAACTTAGATTATAAAATGTAGTTTTAGAAATAAAGACCAGGCATATTTTTAGAGAAAATTATGTTACTAGTTTCATATTCTACAAATTAAACATATATTTTTCAGTACGAGTACATCAACTCTAAAATTTATCCAATTTTTCCTCGCTACAATATTCTTAAGGACTTAATAAAGGACATCATGCACCACCCTGATTATATGGAAGTATGCCACGAAGTAGATCCTGTCTAGTCCATGACCACAGGATGAAAGAAGCTACATTCCATGAAAGTCCTTCACAAACAGGCAATGCTATGTTCAAGTTTCGCGCATTTCCCGAATGATGTATTGATATCATAATTTTTAAACAATGTCAGTTTTTTTTAACATTTTATGAAAATAAATTAATGTTTTTATGATAAATGTTATAATAATCAAAATATTTTATTCATTACAAAAGTTAATTACTTCATTAAAATAACTTTTAAACAGAGAAACATTGTGAACTTAATGTGTGAAAACAAATTTCAGATTATAATTTTAGTCTCTTAAATTAAATTTTTTTTTAATGTTGGCATTTTTTACATTTGCTACTTTTTTCCTTATCAATCAATAATGAAAATCTTGCAGTCAAAAACTTTCCCTGAATTTTGAGTAACCCAGTATGCCAAGATTGGGTCACCAATATTTTTCAATGTTTTTTCTTATGATATAAAAATATTTTGAGATTAAATTGCTAAATTTAAGTTTACACCTTATTCGTGGTTGATGTATTGAAACATTATTATTATTTTTGTTACTTATAATATCACTGAATCTAATAAATATATTAAAACATGAATATTTTTAAACTGTAAATAAAAATGTTATTATTAATTTCACTTTAAAACTACTAGATATATCTTGGTATATAAGTTACTATTTACACAACATGTTTTAAAAAGATGAAGTTATTTTCATTGCTGTGTCTAAATATAACAACATAATTATGGTACCTTATTTTTTTTTATTTCTACAGTTTCACTTGTAATATAGTATTTTAAAAACTAAATTTTATTAAATTTATTTTATTTACTTAAAGTTTATTAAATTTAGAAAGAAATTTAATATTTCAAATTGCTTGTTCAGTATTCAGTAGCTGACTATACTATAGTGTTTAGTAAGGTACACTCATGTTCTTGTAATACAATGTTAAATTCACAATCAGTATTTCAAAAGTTTCAGTAATTATATACAGCAATATCTTGATACTTATGATAAATTTACTATTTTACTAGAATTATATACTAAAGAAATTAATTACTAATTACACTTTTTACTGTCTCTTACTGTTTTTGAAAAAAATATTGAATTTGTTTTTTTTTTATATTTGTTAATTTCTTTTAAGAACTATAAATGTTTATGTTGAACTTTATATTTGTATGTTTATTTTTGCAATGCGTCTATTTCTCAATTCATATTCTTAAGAATAAATTGTTGAAGACATCCCTGATTTGAAATTTTTTTAAACTTTAATCCTAGAACTTGTTTATAAATTTTAAATAAAAAGTGTGCTTATGTAAATATTACATTTTCCCAATCTTTAAGTGGAGATTTCGTGTTACTGTACATTAAAATATAAGCGATGTATTTCTTTATTATTCAAATAATAGTTTTTAAAGCCATTTATTTTACTAAAACAGGCTAGTTGGTAACATGTTATTTTACAAGTAGAAAATTATATAAATTTATTGTTCTTGAGAGTATTGAAAGAACTAAATTCAAAATTGAGAATCAGCTGTGATTTATTTTGATAAAAACAATATTTTGATGCAAAAGATTTGGTTGATTAGTAGTATAATGAGGAAAACCTCTGTAAAACTGAATACTAATTTCATTTTTTCTTAATTATTTATATACTCTAAAATTTGGTTGATTAGTAGTATAATGAGGAAAACCTATATAAAATTGAATACTAATTTCATTTTTTCTTAATTATTTATATACTCTAAAGATTTGGTTGATTAGTAGTATAATGAGGAAAACCTCTGTAAAATTGAATACTAATTTCATTTATTTCTTAATTATTTATATACTCTTTGTTATTATTCTAGAATGTTTCCTTGATCACAGGTTACATCTTTAAATCGACTAAGTTATTAGTAACTATTATTATTATTATAAAACCTTAAGGGTCTATCTGAGTTTTGCCTTTAAAATCTCAAAGAAATATTTTACTTTCATCTCGTTTTAATTCATTTTTGAGCCAATTTTACTAATTTTCTGCATACAAAATACACACACACACACACACACATTGATGAGCTTTATGTTTTCAATTGTTGAACTTATCGTCATCATATAATTGTTTCTCATCACCAATGTAATGTTTTCAACTTGAGAAATTTGTTATTAAATAATTCACCTTTAAATTACTGGTTGGAGTATAAAATATTCATTGAATAGATTCAAAAATAGTTCAAAATTTTATTATCTAGAGTACAAGTCTTACACATAGACTGATTTAATTTCAAAACTTGATATTTAAAGAATTTGAAGATGCTATTAGAAGTTTCCTTTTTTGAAAATGAAATACGTATAACTAAATTAGAATTAAGTTTGCAGCTTTTTACAAAAATTATTAGCTTATTTGTCTGTGGTGAAGAACTATGAACAAAATTATAACATTTATTTTTTTATTATCAATAATATTGTTAATATATTTTCAAATATCTAACCAACTAAATTTACTAACCTTTGTTTACTTGATTAATTTTAAACAATTTCAAATATTTCTTAATCTATTTGAAATAATTTTAAATTATTAATTCAGTAATGTTCCCTCAACTAATAAAGTGTTCCTTTCTTGCTATTTTTTGGTATGCCATTAGCTTTAAAGAATATATCATTACTCTTTCCATAAATTTATATGTTACTTGAAATTAACTTTTTTCACTTTATTAGAAATGCATAATACAAAAAATTTTATAGTAGTTTAAAAGTTTGATTTTAATAAATACAAAGTTAACTTTGAATAAATACAAAGAGTTATTCCTATTACAAATTTTTCCAAATTGTGTTTTCTTCCATTCTTTTCATTTTAAATAGGTTGAGTATATTTTTAGTTTTATAATATCCTCTTATCCTGGTGAAAATAATATGTATTTTTTTACTTTTCAAGGGCATCTCTGGTTCTATTATATATGCTATTTCAATATGGTCTTTAATCCTAAATTATATTTTGTAAGTTGTTTGGTTCCTTTGGTGCAAAGTATTCTCTATTTATTAATATTGCACTTTATAATTATTTATTTTGTTGGTAGTCCTGCATGAAAAAAAGTTTGAATATTGAAAGGTCGAGCATCTAGAATGATATATAATTTGATTGAATATCCATTTATCATGAATGATAAATCCATTTGTTATTTTCACACTGGATGCTGGTTTCTCTGATGCAGAACTTACGATTTTGCAGTAATTATACAGAAAATCTGCCCTCTTTTCTTGGACATACTCAATTGATGTGTAGATATGTCATAAGAAGGGTCTGCTTATAAATAGTTAGTCACAATATAATTTTCATGAGTAGGTAAAAATCATAAAAACTTTTGGAAGTGCAATTTTTTGAATTAATGTAGTTTTTTAAACAAAATATTTTGAAAAGGTTAATATTTAGCCACAATAAATAATTTCATACTGTATACAGTTAAACATTTAGTCCTGATTAAAGTTAATTAATAAAACAATTGCATTGAGATCTTCTGAAATTAACAAAAGATCTGGAAGTGATGTTATTGCAGCTGATGATGGTGTAGGAATGAATTAGATGTCTGTATACTGCCTTATTATAGGTTAGATAGTTATGAAGCCTAAGTTGAAGAGGAGAAAAAGAATTAAAAAATTGCCGATTTTACAAAAGGGAAATGATCCTATGAATAAATCCTTATTGAAAAATATAATATAATCTTCTGCATAACAGAGTGGGTCTCAATAATAATATAGATGAAATATTGTCCAGCATAGAAGAACAAGGTGACACATGAGAAAAGCAGCTGAACGAATCAACCGACTAATTCCACTACACTTGATCATTTTACCGCATCCGATGAATACATCTAAAAAAGAGAATAATGGATAATAAGTGGGCAAAAGAATCTCTACAAGATTAACCAAAATGAATATTCTTAATTTTACAGAACATTTTAAAAGTTAGAATAAAAAAATGTTAATTCCTTTAGAAGCTTTACAGTTTTTTTACTTATAGTTTATTAAATAAGGCTCTCATAAGCTAATGTTATATGAGTACAAATGCTGGAACATTAATAAAACTGGCAACTCCTTGTGGATTTTGTTGTCTATGAAATTTTATGAAAGCTTAGAGTAGAAATTTAACAATATTATAACTTCTATGAACTTTAATATCAGTACAATTTTAAAACTTACTCAGACAAAATATTTTATCTAAGTAATTTATAAAAATATACTATAAATGCAAGTTCATGCAAGTTTTATTATTAATAAGTTACAATAAAAAAATAAACAACTTAACAAATAGTCATGTAAGCATGAGAGGGACACTGTTTCTTGCTACAAAAACATTGTTAGGGATTTTTATTTTTACAGCCTACCATAGGAAAATCATTTGAATACTGTTTACACATTTGATGTGAATCAGATTGGAAATGTATATAAGACTACATTTACAGACATTTACAATTTCTTTTGAATTGTTACAAACTTGAAGACTAAGATGCCAGAGCAGAGAGAGAATCCAATAACAATTTTGCGCCAATCTATGAAAATGTACAATACATTTTGCATAAACAACTACATACTAGAATCTTGAACAATCATTGATGAATAATGTTTTGCTTTCTGGTGCAATTCCTCTTTTAAAAGGTACATAACATTTGGTCAAGTTATCAACCTGCAAAATATATTGTAAATATATCTGTTACCCTATAAACATATAAATTACAGCAAAGTTAGTAAATTTACAATAGTGGAAATTAAAATTTATGAAAAGGAAAGGTCCAACAAAATCATAAAACCAATTAGAAAATACTATGTTAAAAACTTGCTGAGCCTCTCAAAGATAAATGATAATATATCAATAACCAAATACAATTTATTTTCCAGCATTCCACTTGCTAAATGTCTAGTTCAGTAACTATACAACCTTAGAGGGATTGTTACTGTTTGTAAAGTCATTTTTGAAGTTACAACATTTATGATTTTATTAAAAAACGTTACCTCTCTACACTATACTATGAGGAGATCTTTTTTGCCCATTTTAAGAACTAAAATAAACATTCCTTTATATCAAAGTACATTCTGTAGCGTGTACTGTTATTAGAGGAAATAGAACATATGTTCTAATATATTAAAATAAACAAAGCTTAGATGTTCTTCTAAACAAACAAAATAAACTTCAGCAAAACGTTCAAATTAGTACTAAAATATAGATCTAGTTCTTGAAATCTCATTGTTAAAGTAAAATATAAATATTATTATTCAGTCTTGGTCTGAAAACTGAACCAGCATTTTAAAACATGTACAGAATAAAATTATATTTTTTTGCAGTTTTTGTATTGTATATCTTGAATTTTCTATAAATTAGTACTTTTGGTATCATTTGGCAAAAAAAAAAACAGTTGCTTTCAGCAAAAGTGTTTCATACTTGGTCAGTGCATTGTTTAATGCTATGAGTCACGGATAAGACTGTTGCTCAGGTATGTTGTATTGGTATGAATCTGTGGTGTATTGGTGTTCTGTGGTTTATTATTTGTTCATTGAGTAGTTGTTAATTACGTGTTCAAAACATACAATCAAATACTATAGTTGAACATAATTAACAACTACTCTATGAACAATAATACACCACAGAATACTAATACACCAAGACTTACACCTGAGCAACAGTCTTGTCCATAGCTTACAGCATTGAACAATGCACTGACCTAGTATGAAAAACATCTTTTGAAGAATATCATTAAGTAGTGGTTTTTCCCCAAGGGATACCAAAAGTGTAATTATGTTGCTGTTGAGTACATGGCACTTTCTTAAAACATTTAAAATGTTTAATTTATTGCCATATATAATGTAATAATTGCCAGTCCTGCATAGATTTATATTTCCCTATGACCTCAGGGCAACTTCATTGTATGTGCAAATCATTGATTAAAGGTGATATTACTCGCATATTATTGTAGTCACACTTGTCCATATCAAATTATGGTTTGCACTTAAATTTTAGTTAGTGTTTAAAATCAGTATGAAATCATCCTTACAAAATATTATAATTTCTTTTGTGTGTGAGTGTGTGTGTGTGTGTATATATATATATATATACACACACAAGTCACATTTTATATGAACATTGTTTTTAAATTTCAATATCGGTTCAAATTATTTACCTAAAAAGATATACAAAATTAGCTTTAATTTTATTTGTCTTCTTCTAAAAGATAATTAATTTGGATGTTAAACTGAAAGTCAGGTATTCCCATTTTTACTTAATTTCGCAGAAAAATAGAAGTAAGTGTTTCGAAAAATTTTATATTTTAAATACTTTATTTTCTTTTTTTACACCTAGCTATTTATGTATCTAAAATGTTTATTTCTGTAATCACCAATCTTAAAGTTCTAAGCTAATACAGATTACAATTTAAATTTTACCAAACCTACTTTATGAGGTATTATTTTAGTTTTTACATTTGTTTACAAAACTACAATGATTAGACATGTAACTAACAGCATCATAAAAAGGTCATAACAAAATATTCTAGCAAAGAAACAGTATTATAATATTTGTTGATTCCATCTTCACATGAGCTACTAGTTATCACTAAACACTTTTAAATGTTTATAAACCTACCCATGCACGATCTGAGTTGACAATGGGACACATCTCCCGAAACGGGCGTCCTTAACAAACATAAGTAAGTGCTACTATAGGTAAGTTTATAAACATTTAGAAGTATTATAATATTTATAGTAAATTTAAAATATTACATAACAAGGGACAAAAGTATGAAAAACCAACATCAAAGAACAAAGGAATGTGAACAAGGAAATTATTATAAAGTTAGTCACAGCATAAGAAACGAGATGTGACAATAAATGCTTGGATACAGTACAGCTCCTGAAAAGGAATATTAATTTCAGTATAAGCAAATAAGTGAATAAAAGAGCAAGAACTCACAGATTAGTCATAGATAAAAGAATAATAACTTCAATGAATAGAAAAAAATTGACGGATGAAAACATTTATAAATAGGAAAGCTATATAAATGGAAACAAATATATTCCATACGAAAAATGTAGTGTACAAACCAAAAGTAGCCTCAAAATAAAAGAAGCATGCCATTAAACTGCTGTAAAATATACAAGCAATCAAGCTGAACAATATAATGAGTGATGTAATCAAATTATTGGAAAATCATGGTAAATCTTCTGTTCTAATTCAAACAGATTGTTTGTTGTCAACATTTGCAATGATACAAAAAAGTATTAAATCCAAAAATATAGCTACCACTAGCCTAATAACTTGAAGGCTGAAAATTATATTTAACTCTCTAGAATTTACAAAAGCATACAAGAACTATTAAGAAAAACAAAACCTGATTATTGTTGAAATCTCAGAACCAAGGAGATGCTTTTCATCCTTTTGGTTAAGGCTCAAAGATACAAACCAAGAGTACCAACTTTCATAGTTTTTATTGACTAAGAAAAACCCTTTGATCAGGTCAGGTTCAATGAAATGAGAACTTTAACTTGATGGACATGACAACAGGGACCTCGATTAGGACCCTATAATGACACCAATGTGCAAATATCCCATTTGGTTATAACTGAGTGAGTCAGAGCTACACTTTCTACCTATAATTCTCAAAATCTACTCTAAATCTATTTCCAATATCTTAACTAAAATAGATGCATGTGATAAAATCATTGGTTTTAATATTATAAGATGTGCAAGCATCAATATTCTGATTGACGCTAAACAGGAATAGCAGAAACTGTACATAAATTGAGTAGCAAAAACGTAAGACAACTACATGATAGAACTAAACATTTCAGAAAATAAATTTATGGCTGTAAGACACCAGTGAGACCACTCAGAGTACTTATGTGGGTACAACTAGGGAGAAACAATAACACAACTTATTGTACTTGGGAACTCCTCTAAAGGACAACTGAAGTTTTAGTAAAGAAATAATATTAGAAACTAAAAAACTCATATTCACTTTATTTATAATAAAGAGATAATAATTTACCTCTGTCATATTTATAATGGAGTTAATAATAATTATGGTATTATATCTGTCACTAAAAGAGTCAAATTCTATTCATTAAAAATTAGATTAACGAGTTGCTACATCTAGATACTTTTTGGTGGAAAAGGGAGCTGAACACTGTCAGACAAGCAATTGAATACACTGGCTTTGTTATGTGGGTCTATCACAGATTATTATACATAAGTTTGGTAGATCAAATTATGAAATGTATTACAAGAAAATAAGAAGCTAGAAAGAATAAAAATTTGGAAATATAAATTTGATTCACATGATGATACACCTAAAGAAATTTTTTTCATCTCATAGTGCAGCAGAGTATTGAAGATGTCAGGCCAAAGAAGAATTTCCTACCTTCAAAACATTTGAGAATGCTTTCACAAGATAACCAAATACCTGTTATGAAATACCTAAAATAAAACTATAGTAAGCATTTTAATTATCAACATTCTATAATTAGACATGGTACTACCAGAAAAATTTCAACAATTTTATACAGAATAATTTTAATTAATTTTAAATATTTCATATGAGATTTTTGTTTTAGTTGGCATATATATATATATATATATATATATATATATATATATATATATATATATATATATATATATTGCAATATGTATTCTTGTGTATTAATAAAGAAATAAGACAAAATACAAATACAAGAATAATTATTGAATTTACAATTCAAAGCTTTTCATTGGCAAACAGTACCAACATTATCAGGAATATTAAAGAATTAAAATTAACATAATAATTAATAATAATTCTTATTAATATTAATTATTTAATATTCCTGATGATGTTGGTACTGTTTGCCAACAAAAACTTTGAATTGTAAATTCAATAATTATTCTTGTATTTGTATTTTGTCTTATTTCTTTATATATATATATATAATTAAAATAAATGTACACTAGATGACAAGACAAATAGTGTGTAGTGTAACTAATGATGCAGTATAACCTAACTGATCAATCATCAAATGTTTTCCCAAAATATGGTAAAATATATTAAATTGGCAAGCCACAAAATTAATGCATTGTAAACTAGTTATATTTAGCAAATACCTACAACCATCTTATATCTAAAGATCTAATATTAACACACTCTATTTCTCATGACTAAAATGTATAACAGGGAATTATATTCATTATGCTACTTAATCAATATGTAATCATATAAAGACTTTCATAAAAATAAAAACAAAAAAAATGTACTAATTTGTTCCTTATATCCATGAATTCATAATGTCTATGATCATTATAAATCAGTTCAAATGTATTAAATCGAGCTAGGATTATCTTTTAATTTTCAAAAATTCTTTTAATACTATTTTTGTATGTATTAATTACATATCGAAATCTTGTTGCTGTTCTTGACAAGCTGGTTGTAAATTACTTATTACACTTTTGCTATTACTTGCTACCAAACTTTTTGTTAACTAAAAGTTGTTAAATTGTTAACTTACACTTGGAGGAAACATTTTTGTCTTACGACTTCTTCAGCCTTGTATTTTGCATCATTCCTAACGGCAAAAATACGAGGCTGAAGAAGTCGTAAGACGAAAACGTTTCCTCCAAGTGTAAGTTAACAATTTAACAACTTTTAGTTCACAAAAAGTCTGGTCGCAAGTAATAACAAAAGTGTAATAAGATTTAATTATATGTTTTTAAAACAGAAATTTAGCTTTATCAATATTCTGCACTTGATAGATTTAATTATTCAAGTTTTTATAGAAAATAAGACAGTAGAATATGTCCAATTGGAGCAAATATTAAACCAGGAGAGCTGTTTGGTGTAAATATATAATTGCTGGTAAAAATAATATATAACCTTTCTCTTCATTTTACAGGGTCATGCAGTAGAAACATACTTGCATTACTGATTTTCAAATTCAGATGTAATAAAAGAAAAAATATCATATGTCAATTAGTTTTACTAATACTATTTCAGGATGTTTTAAACCTATTAGGGAGAGAACAACATTTATTTTTATACAATTATTATAATTTTTTATACTGAAATATACAAGAGAGAAAGAACATATTTGTATATTGCTGGGGAAATTTTTGCGGGATCATGCAGTTGTAAGCGGCCTAATTCTCTACTGCAATATCAGTTAATTTAATATGATTGCTTTATAGAAGTAGGTTACACATGTAATATGTAAACTTGATAATGAAAATTAATGATTGATTGTTGAGTTGTTATTTTTATATATTGTTATATGTATTTGAAGATTAAAAGGAAATTTGTTTTTTGACAAACATGTACAAAACCTTTTTTTAAGTTCTATAAGTCAATGTTGATTGAAACAAAAATATGTTGCCAATAAAGTTTTCAATTTTGTGAATGTTTTACAAATAAATTAAAGTATTGCCTAGAATTAATTATTTTGGTGATAACTTTCAGTATATTTTTCAGTTCTGAGATTAAATTATTATTTATTTTTGCAAGAGTTTGCAGAATAACTGGTTATTAATATTTTACATTTCGGTTTTACAATAAAGGGAAAGGAACTTTTAATCTTCAAAAATAAATTTCTAAGTTGTTGGACAAATATTGACTTTTAAGGTAAGGCTATTATTATAACATATGCTGTACTGGTACTAAATTATGGAGTATGTTAAATAATTTTATTTTTATCTTATCTCATAAATAATAATAATAATAATAATAAACTAATAAAATATGTTTTCAAAAAATAATATTTTAACTCCATTTACTTACTCCATTTAAATAAATCAAAGAAACATTTCAGCTAAACATTCTTTTGAAAATAATAAATTTATTTTTATTTGAGTATCTATAATATTTTGAAATGTTTTACAAAATGTATTGCCATTTGGTGTAATTTTTTTTTATAGTTTGTTAAAAAATTCATGATTGACTGATAATGGGAAATTTCTGATGTAGTTGGTTCAAAATGTTTATTTAAATTATTTGTTGGTATATCAGAAAACCACCAAAGTGTAAAAGTTTCTCTCACACTTTTAAGAGAAACAAAATCAATTATCTATAAGAGTGTAAAGTTAAACAGTTATAAGAAGGTACTTTTACTTGTAACAGATCAGTTTTACTTGTGACAATATTCCAATAAACAATTTTAAAAATTGTCTTCTATGTTAAATAGACATTTTATAGAATTTGAATATTTTTTTTACTAGTCTACAGTCAAAAATGTATAGTTATTTGAAACAATCTTTTTTTAAAAAAGTTGTTGTTCATTTATTTTTTATTAATTTTTAATGACCTCAAATTTAGTATCAGTTTAAGTATACTATTTTTATTTTCAAAAATAGGTTAATATTTTTAATTCAACATGAAAAAACTAAAAATTGCTGATCTGATGAAAAGTATCTTGCTGATCTGAGCTCATGAAAATTATCTGTAATACTGCTATGAATTATCAATATCCATTTAATATCCAATTGTATTTTATAATTTATAAGAGTTCTTAGTTTCAAAGCAAAAATTATCATAGATATATAATAAACAATTGCAATTGTTGCACTTTGTACTTCACATAAGCAGCCACCATATCAATTAATGATTATGGTTTATTGTACCCACAACTAAATACTGCAGTTGCTATAATCCTATTAAACTTTAAGAATTTTAAATGCTTTTTAAAATAATTTTAATTGACTATAAATAAAAAAATATAAATATGTCTACATACCTTCTATATATGTATAAATAAATATGTGTGTGATCAGAGAAATCTTGTGCATTGTGTAGATGTAAATTGTTTAGACTCTCTGGAGATTTATATTTATTGTTAAAGGCCGAAGTTTATATTATTATCTGATATTTGGCAATTTTACCTAACCTGTATAATATTTTAAACAAACTGAATTTTTTTTTATCAGACGTACTGATTTTGTTTGATTGTAAGTACAACAAAGATTTTAATGACTGATTTTAATCGTATATTTTTCAGTTTATCTAAAGTATAAATATATTTTTTTATCAAGTATTCAATACTTTCCTACTTATACTCGTATGTTACCTTACTATTTTAAATTTTATTGGTTATGTATATATAACTGAGAAATACTTTTAAATAAATTTAATACTTTAAAAATTTTATTAATTAAATCCATGAGGAGTTTTAATGTTTTATTAACATTACAAATCAATCAGAAGCATATCTAGTATGTAAGATAAATAAATTTAAATTATATAATAAATATTATAAATAAATATAGCATATTTCAAAAACTTCCAGACTTTCAATTAATAATTTGTTAACAAACCAAAACGGCTTTAAATAAAAACACAACATACTCTAACTACAATAATTTTTTACAATAATCTTATGTATATTTCAGTTGCAAAGCAACCATTTTCAGAGGTAACTAAAAACATTATGCTGACTATTACTAGCATTATTATCTAATTTATATCACCTTCATTCCCTAATTATTTAACCAATCGCCTTAAGGTAAATTATTTGTCCCTAAGAAAGACATTATTAATAGTTTCAAGAAATTATTTGTCTTGAAATCATCCAAGAAGGAGGGCTAGCCTTCAATTTGTTGAAGGTAATTTATGGCCTAATGTGAAATTCTCTCTTGAGAGACCATAAATAAAATTTTGACAGACTATAAATAGCCTCTCCCTTAGAAGAGTTAAGGGTTATAGTTAGATAATAATGTTAGTAGTCATTAGGTTTTTGTTCCCTTTGAGGGTGGTTGCTTTACAACCAAAATGTACATAAGATTACAACAAAACATAATTGTGGTTATAGGGTGTTCTTATGTTGTATATTAATAAATTACCATAGTTTATTCTGAGAAAAAGAAGACATTCAGAGGACAACCTAAAAGTGAACTTGTATATTGTTCTAATAGAAGGAATGATCTATCATTATAGTGATGTAGTAATAATTACGAGTATTATTTGCACTATGCTTACTAAATTAACCAATGATATATCTCTTGAATTTTGTAGTCCAATGATGTTCAATAATATATTTGAGACTAAGAATTCTAGTCAGCCAAGAAGTCTCTTTAAAATGCTGTACAGTGTTTTACATTTATTAATACGTAGGTTTTAAACAGAAAAGACATACACAATTTTAAAACAGGCATACTACATATATAAACATAAAATGTGTATAATAATGCATGTGCACCATTTTGATACAATAATTGTTATTACAAATAAATTAAATATTATTTTATCTTTTTTATTTATAATAAACAATGTTAAAGTAATTAAACACACACAAAGCTCATGATACACCCATATGATGTCACTAAAGGAATAAAATATGGATCAACCCATTTTTTTTCAATAGAGTACATTTAATGCCTGCCTTCCTCTGATTTTTGTAATAAGCTGAAAGAGAATTAGAATTTATATTTTTGAGAGATAATATCATGACTGATACTTCAATCATCATTTATGATAGTTTATGTGTTCCCACGGCACAACAGTAACCACTGTTCATGGTGGATCAAAACTGTGAGACGCTTCTTGTAAAACCTAGAGCAAAAGATTCCTTAAAAGAAGAAATTCTTTTATTTTTAGTGCTACTAACTGCAAACCATGGTTACTTAAGACAAAAACCCCTTTACCACACACTATAACAGCTTGATACCTATATACCATGTCAAACATTTATATATATAAACAGTTATATCTAACGGCACGTACACCATTATTTACAGTTGAGTAATAAAATTTGTTATCAAATCTGATAAGGCTCCTGCCCAAATTATTTCAAATTTGAAGGGTTCTTTTGTGTGTGTGTGTGTGTGTGTGTGTGTGTGTGTGTGTGTGTGTGTGTGTGTATGTGTGTGTGTGTGTGTGTGTGCGTGTGTGTGTGTGTGTGTGTAGTTTTCTAGCTCCTAACCTAACATCTGTGTTGCAGCCTATGGATCAGGGTGTGCTTCAGATATTAAAATAATGATATAGGAAAATGCTTCTGTGTCATTTTGTAATTAAATAATATTCACTGTCCATTCTTGAAAAGTTATGAATGATAACTATAAAAGATGTTATCTATTTGGTAGCTTAGGCTTGGAACTATGCATCATGTAATTTACTAGAGAAATCATCAAAGAAGAAGGCTAAGCCTTCAATTTGTTGAAACCCTCATTGCAACACCAAAAAATCCGATCTTTCTTCATCTTGTTCAAAAATTACCAAGGTATTGAGGATATTGAAGAAGTGTGGTAGAGTGGGCACCATTGGATGTCACTGACAAGTATAGTGAGCTTGGTATTGTTTCTAAAATTCAAGACAAACATGAAGACAATGTAGTAATTAGTAACAATTAGGGAGATGGTGCTTCAACACACATTGTGAGTCTTTCTGATGTCGCCACTGCACTTGATACTCACCCTGTTCTATGATTGACAATGCAGCGCTTCAAAAGTGTTTTTTCTTTTAATGTTTATTATTGTTTTTTAGTGCTATGTTATAAAGAATTACGTGTACTGCTACAGTTAAAAAATGCAAATTCAAATTTCACGTCAAAATCTTGTTGCTGTTCATGACGAGCTGGTTGTTAATTACTTATTACACTTTTGCTATTACTTGCGACCAGACTTTTTATTAACTAAAAGTTGTTAAATGGTTAACTTACACTTGGAGGAAACGTTTTCGTCTTACGATGGGAGGCTGGAGAAGTTGTAAGACAAAAATGTTTCCTCCAAGTGTAAGTTAACAGTTTAACAACTTTTAGTTAACAAAAAGTCCGGTCGCAAGTAATAGCAAAATTGTAATATCAAATTTCACATTATGACACAACACCAAGTCAATCCTGTTAGGTTGATACTCTTTTTTTAGACTATGAATATGATTTCTTCATCAACTTTCCAAATAAGCTTGCTTTGTTTATGCGGTATTTATAAGTCAGGTTCTGTTGAAGACTTTACTCAATGGCCTCTGATTCTGTATATCTGTGGTCCCAGAGTGCAAATTAATATTGCTTATTATTACATTAAAAACTACCACACTTATTATTACAATCATTTCCAAGCTGCAGCTTGGCAGAAGAAAATATCTATTAGTTTTTCGTACTTACTAAAAAAATTTTTTTTCATATGTAAACTTTATAATTAACATATATTATAAAAGAGATATTTTACCTTCCTTTTGTTTTTCTGGAGACATGTAGTCATTGATAAAGATTAATTATGCAAACTATTAAACTGAACATCTGGAATTTTTTGATACAAACTAAATAAAATGGGTCTTTGAGTTTTTAAACAGATATTGTTTGTTTCCTCTAAACTTTTGAAAAATCAAAATATATAAGTTTGTAATTACTTATAGTTTTAAAGTTGCTTGTTGTAATCATCTTGAATTCACTGATCAAAACTATAAGTCAATAATGCTTTAGAACTTACTTGCTAATGCGTTTTGAAACAATCGTTTCATTTACAAAGCTAACCGTCTACTCATTGTTTCAAAACGTGTCAGCAAGTACTTTCAAAAGTATTCACTCAGTTGTCCATTAATTACTTGTAGTTATAGTTTTAAGCGTTTATCTAAAAGTCTTTTTTTTTTTAAACATACTCATGTTTAATAGTAACAATATTATTACATTTATGTATTATTATTTATTATTATTATTATTAATGTTATTATTATTATTAATATTGATATATACTATTGTTACCCTTTTTAACTTTAACTATCAGCTTACACTTATACACTTTAACATACATTATATTATATATAAATACATGCAATACACATATTATAGTATCATTTACTTCTTGTCCAAATGAGGACAGCTGTCAGAAGAGTTAATATCTGAGTTTACAAATTGACAATGGCCATCACTAATGAACAAAACATAAGTTCTACTACAGTCAACATTTATGTTAAAGTGTATAAATATTATTAAATACAACTTCAACAATATTTTTAAAGATCAACAACACTGATTTACCGAGATGTAAATCTTTGTAATGATTGACAATTCAAATAGCTAATATGTTGGGATTATTGATCATTTCCAAATGTTCCAAGACTATTGGCTATTACAATCATTTTTAAACCATGAAATGAAATCTAGTCATTTGTAACAAATTTAATATACCCTGGAGCGTACGACATTTTTTGTTAGATGTTTCCAGTAACTTTGAATTCAGCTAATACAAAATTTTATTTTTATAACAATTGGCTTTAACATTCTATATTTTAACCAATTTTAATACAATGTGTTAAATATTGGTTAATTCAATGAATAGATCAGGCCTCCGATTAATTAGTAAGTAATTAATTATACCTTAATCATAATAATATACATTGTGCTTAGTGTCTATTATATAGGCTATTTATCATTTTATTTATTAAACATAATTAGTCAAATGTTGAAATGAATTTATTATAAGCTTGAAAATAAAACTTATGAAATATGTGAAACATAACTGCCATAATATTGTCTATTCTTGTTTTGTTACATAAAAAAAATTATATTTAAAATAACTAATGGGAGCAATGCTTATTTTCAAAGATAAGATGCATTGTAAGTACATATTAAATAGAAATAATAAATTAATTCTTTGTTTGATATATATATTGAAATGAATATATTTATTTATTGTACAAAAATTATATAAGTAAGTAATGTTAACTATTTTTATGTTGCTATAGCAGTTAATTTCCCACTACTTATTTTTATTACAAAAAATTTATAAATATGTTTTAAGCAATGACAGTGTGTAGTTAATTTTTTTTACCTTTATGTGTATGTGTATGAGGAGAGTACTTTTATCTCCTTCAATTAAAACAACTCCATACACAAAAACCATTCCAGTTGCTAAACCCTGGAATCAAGCTGTTTTAAAATCAGTCAAACTAGGTTAGTAATATCTCAAGCAAGTGACCAATATAGAACCCAAATCCAATGGATTATATTGAAATAAAAATTTTGTATATAAAGACATTTGAAATGCTGTCTGGGATCTATCATTAGCCTATATAAAAAATTAATAGTTATTAACAGACATTAAATAGTCTGTGATCTGTCATTAGCCTATATAAAAAATTAATAGTTATTAACAGACATTAAATAGTCTGTGATCTGTCATTAGCCTATATAAAAAATTAATAGTTATTAACAGACATTAAATAATAATATAAATTAAAAATTGTTCATATACCAAAAGACCACAAATAAGAATAGCATAAGACTAAAAAGTACACAAAATTTCAGCTAACTTATCTTAAGAGAGGTGCAGTTAATCCTCATTATATATTGTGATACAATGTCTTAATAATAGACCTTTCCAGAATTGTTGAAAAACATTTCCTATTAAGATGAATTAAAATAAGGATGTTATGCAGAGAAACTTGAAGGCAATATTATTAGAAAGACTATTGATGTCTGAATGATCAGTTAAAAGACAAAAAAACTAAACAATTGGACATATATTATTATACAAGAACAACACCCTTACTTATTTTATTTAATGAGGACTGCAATTTCAGTAGATGTACCCCAAACAAAGTTATGGTTTGAATTAATAATGGAATACATCTCCCTAAATGGCTAGTTATTAACAGACATTAAATAGTCTGTGATCTGTCATTAGCCTATATAAAAAATTAATAGTTATTAACAGACATTAAATAGCCTGTGATCTGTCATTAGCCTATATAAAAAATTAATTATTAACAGACATTAAATAATAATATAAATTAAAAATTGTTCATATACCAAAAGACCACAAATAAGAATAGCATAAGACTAAAAAGTACACAAAATTTCACCTAACTTATCTTAAGAGGTGCAGTTAATCCTCATTATATATTGTGATACAATGCCTTAATAATAGACCTTTCCAGAATTGTTGAAAAAACAGTTCCTATTAAGATGCATTAAAATAAGGATGATATGCAGAGAAACTTGAAGGCAATATTGTTAGAAACACTCTTGATGTCTGAATGATCAGTTAAAAGACAAAAACACTAAACAATTGGACATATATTATTATACAACACACTTACTTATTTTATTTAATGAGGACTGCAATTTCAGTAGATGTACCCCAAACATAGTTATGGTTTGATTTAATAATGGGATACATCTCCCTACATGGCTCTCCTCATTAAAAAAAAAATAGTGCTATGTTAACTCATTGCCTCCCTATGACAAAACTACCTCGTCTCAGTGAACTAGTGTAAACTAGTAGTTAGTGGAAGATGGAAACAATTAAAAAAAAATAGAATGCTTATAATTCAGATATCATTTGCTTACATAAGTTTAACACATGAATGTTTATATAAACACAATATTTTTATAAAGCAATTAAGAAATAATATTAATATAACCCTCATAAGATATTGCTGTTTTTGAAAAAAAATTGGGAATTGATGATCGAACAAAAATTTGAGATTATCAGTTCAATTAGAAAAGAGTTAAACAATGGTGGCAAACATGCCACGAGGTGTGGTTATCATCCTTAAAATTCAATGAGTGAGTCTTGAACCGAAATGGTAAGTGTTAAGTACAGGATCTTTAACCTCACTTTCAATAGACCACGTTGGTTGACATCTGTCATTATTTTTGTATAACCTCGGAACAGCTAGTGTTCCTTACCACAGTTCAGTTTCCACCGCCTACTGGACTTTCGTTGCCGAACAGAATCTAGGCTTCTTTTACTGCAAAGAATTAGTGTTTACGATCCAGTTACCAGACGCATTTAGATTATTCATCTATGTTTTAAGACTAGATCTACGAGTTTCAATCTAGTTGCTTTTGCTAGCATTTCCGTCTTTCAATTACTCTCTCTCTTGCAACATATTGGTTTACTAGTGCGGTTCTTCTGTTTTCTATTCAAGTGCTTTAGCCGATTACATCGGGTTTAAACCGCGTTAGAATATTACACCGCTTACTGATTATGTTCAATTAATGTCTTAGATGCGTTCTAACTATAAAATAACCACTTTAGCCGCAATAAAACTATTTTAAACCGCTTCCCTTGTACAAGTGCAATTTCTTAGGTTAACCTCGTGTTCGCTCATTATACCGCAGAACATTAACTCTTTAATCGCGCGAAGGAACTATTATTTATTAACTAAAGACTTTTATATTGTGATGATTTAAGTGAAGGTATTTAAAATCCAATTAAATGAGTTTTAGTTTTATGCCACTTTGCGAGAATCTACATTTCATCCCTGCAGGACTTCACACAGGCCTGTGACGACCAACGACTCATAGTTTCACCAGCACCGCATACCTTTGGATTGGTAAGTGGCATAGACTTAACTTTGACTCATAAACTTGTGTTATTTCCTTTAATTAACGTTTAGTGTTTTGCTTAAAGTCAGTGTCTTTTTTATTAATAAAGCAGACCCCCTACTGCTCCAACAAAGCGTGGGTGGTCCTGCGGACGTTTTTAGTGCAACCTCGTATGATTTGAACTACTCTATTGATTTCTAATGTTTCACATAATTTTTCTTTCTTTAATGTTGCTACCAAAACTAAACATGGTCCTCCGGGCCGGATAATTTGAATTGAATACGCCATAGGTTACAGTTCACTGCAAAATTTACTTTACAGTTCATCTTAAAAATTTCCTTAACAAATCTTATTTGAATTCTAGTAAAAATGGCAATTAATACTGATTATTATTTGTCAAAATTAAATAACATCATTGAGGACCTGGAACAGGTTATTAACATAATTGCTGGAAATGATATCCCTACAGGTCTCATTAGTGAAATCCGACGCATCCACGGCAACTTTATTGACACATACGAATTTATGGAAAAAACTTTTGAGTATGAAGTCGCTGAAACCGCAGAAAAGGCTTTTCAATTGAAAGCCAAATTTCAACTTTTGTACTTGCCCATCCTGGCTAAATGTCCAGGCATTATAAAATCTGAAGAAAAGGAAATTTCACCAGCTAACCTCACAAATAATTGAATCAGTCTGCCAAGCCTACAAGTACCAACTTTCTCAGGCAATAACAATGAATGGACAGACTTTATCACTATGTTTGATTCCATGATCCACTCTAATGCTAATCTTACCGCAGTACAAAAATTTCAGTATTTAAAATCAACTTTAAAAGGCGATGCCTTAGCAATCATTACCGGCTTAACAATTTCAGACAATAATTATGCAATAGCTTACAATGCTCTAAGAAACCACTATGCAAACCCACGCAGGCTAGCCGATCATTACTTTAAACAGATTCAAGAGTTCAAATCAATGAAAACCGCTTCGCAATCAGAACTCAACCGCTTTCTAACTGCACACTCTAACGCAGTATGTGCCTTGAAGGCCATTAACTTACCGGACTTGGCAGATTTTCTGTTGTTTCAACTGGCAGTTAATAATTTAGATCTGACCACTCGTCTTAATTTTGAAACCAGGCTAGGCACTAACATTATGCCTACTTACCGAAGCTTAAATGATTTCGTAATCGAGCAAGCTAGGGCAATGGAATTGCTCAACCTGCCTTCGACTTCAACCGCAGCTGACACAAGCCAACAGCCCCAACTATCGGTCTCCTCTGTCAATGAACCTGACTTACGTAATATACCTCCTGAGAGTCCCACACCGCACCTCGAATACCCCACTAAACTCATGACGCTGATATCGACTACCGCAGCCGCTACAAGTAACCACGCAGATGAAGCCGCACAACTGAATGAAGGTCATCACCGCACTACAACGCAACACACCTCCAGGACTCAACCGCAGGCTTTGCGACCACCAGTGATAAGCCAACGCATCCAGTTCAACCGAAGAGCACCCGCACCACAACCATCACCGCTTGTTAGACAAAATTTACCCAGACCGCGCTTGTCTACCTGACCTACCAACCCGCCTTGTAACGATCTGTCCGCAGCACAGTGTTTCTGTTGTTCAGCCATTCACAATATCTTTCGTTGTCCAAACTTTCTCAAACTAAAAGCTCAGGAACGTCTCGAGTCTATACAACATATGCAGCGCTGTTTCAATTGCTTCGGCACCCACTACCAAAACAAATGCAAGTCACTCAAGACTTGTAAACATTGCAATGTTAATCATCACTCCTTGTTACATGACTCTAACTCAGCTTCATCCCAGTGACCGTACACTCATCGACACCCAAACTCAGCCAATGACTGCAACCATTCAACTACCAATGGAAACCTCTCGCCAGCGCCGATAATACTAATGTTGCTTCTGCCCTATTAGGCGCCGCTCAGGTCATTGTTAATGATCATTTTGGAAATCCGCATATCCTTCGAGCAATCATTGACTCAGGCAGTCAAGTGCCTGTCATAACAAAAACAGCAACCGCAATGTTGAGCTTACCTACTAGGAAATCAAATGTTTCTCTTGTCGGGGTCACTTCTCAAACCACACATATATCAGAATATGTGTCCCTACAAATCTCTTCTAGATATGCCTCAAATTTCAAACTCGATGTCGAAGCTGCAGTACTACCTCACATCACTGACCCTCTTCCATCTACCGCAGTATCACCCAGTATACACGCACGCTACAGTCATCTCCAACTTGCTGATCCTCACTTTGACACTCCTGCCCAAATTGACTTAATTCTAGGATCTGACGTATTTAACCGCAGTCTTATTAATGAACCACAGACCATAATCAAAAGTCAACCTGCTGCCCTAAACACCTTCTTCGGATGGATTATCTCAGGATCGCTTCCAGACCATCTATGTCGTCAACCTCACGCCTTCACTACAAGATTAGCCGCTCGTTACACCGCTGCATGTCGACCGATGAAGAGGAAAGAAGTCATCCGCACCATTAAAGACACTCAACGCTACAAGGACTTACGCAAGGTTACCACCACCAGTGGCTCCGTTAGAAGAGTCAACCATATCACCGAGTCTCTTTGCCCTCTAGTCGACGCCTCCGGAATGCTCACGGTGGGCGGCAGAGTTCATCAGCCTCCACGAAATCACCCCTTTTAGCAACCGCCACCTCTTCAGCAGATGTCCAACCGCTTCTGTCATTCTTGGTCCACCTCCTACTTACTTGCGCAACACCTCACCAACTCTTGGACATCCATCCATCTCTTAGCTATCCGCTGACCTCTTGGTTGTTTCTTTCTGGTTCTTCGCCCCTCTACTAACCCCGCTCATCATTCTTCTTCTTCTTCAGTTTTAAAACATTCGTTTTGGTGGGCGGTATGTTAAGTACAGGATCTTTAACCTCACTTTCAATAGACCACGTTGGTTGACATCTGTCATTATTTTCGTATAACCTCGGAACAGCTGGTGTTCCTTACCACAGTTCAGTTTCCACCGCCTACTGGACTTTCATTGCCGACCAGAATCTAGGCTTCTTTTACTGCAAAGAAGTAGTGTTTACGATCCAGTTACCAGACGCATTTAGATTATTCATCTATGTTTTAAGACTAGATCTACGAGTTTCAATCTAGTTGCTTTTGTTAGCATTTCCGTCTTTCAATTACTCTCTCTCTTGCAACATATTGGTTTACTAGTGCTGTTCTCCTGTTTTCTATTCAAGTGCTTTAGCCGATTACATCGGGTTTAAACCGCGTTAGAATATTACACTGCCTACTGATTATGTTCAATTAATGTCTTAGATGCGTTCTAACTATAAATTAACCACTTTAGCCGCAATAAAACTATTTTAAACCGCTTTCCTTGTACAAGTGCAATTTCTTAGGTTAACCTCGTGTTCGCTCATTTTACCGCAGAACATTAACTCTTTAATCGCGCGAAGGAACTATTATTTATTAACTAAAGACTTTTATATTGTGATGATTTAAGTGAAGGTATTTAAAATCCAATTAAATGAGTTTTAGTTTTATGCCACTTTGCGAGAATCTACATTTCATCCCTGCAGGACTTCACACAGGCCTGTGACGACCAACGACTCATAGTTTCACCAGCACCGCATACCTTTGGATTGGTAAGTGGCATAGACTTAACTTTGACTCATAAACTTGTGTTATTTCCTTTAATTAATGTTTAGTGTTTTACTTAAAGTCAGTGTCTTTTTTATTAATAAAGCAGACCCCATACTGCTCCAACAAAGCGTGGGTGGTCTTCCGGACGTTTTTAGTGCAACCTCGTATGATTTGAACTACTCTATTGATTTCTAATATTTCACATAATTTTTCTTTCTTTAATGTTGCTACCAAAACTAAACAGTAAGCCTAAGTGTCTTGTCACATATGCAAGATGTCAATCAAGGACCAATTTGGAGGGCGATTAGGTCACACTTTTTAGAAACATGTTAGGGATTAGAAATAGAGGAAAATTACTAGAATAAAGATGGTAAGATATTAAAATACAGCACAAGTTTAGCAGGAAAGTCATGTGTAAACATTACTGATAGAAAATTAGGGTGGAATTGAGCAAACATCAATGTAGAGAGCACTGAATTAGAAATTTCATTAATATTTAACAAATATCATGATTTACATCATAATGTATAATCTATCTTCAAAATTTTAAAATTCAGCATTGTCAGTGATTGCATGTTCATGTAAAATTATTGGAGCAAATACGACTGATGGTACAATTATTGGTATTATTGGCACAACAGGATGTTATTAAATTCCTTCTATTAGCTCACACTCTCCTGATATATATCTTATACAAATTTTCAATCGTTAATAAAATAGGTAATTATTCATCCAATCAAGTTCAAATACATTTTTTTTAAACTATAGTGGATGACAATTGAGGTTAATACATTTTTTAAAGTATTTATTCAATAATTAAATTAGAAAATTTGTGGGGTCCAGCTGGATTCAAACTGAGAATCTTTATGTTTGAAGTCTAGCGCTCCTTGGCACTGCCCCAACACTTAAATAATTAGAAATAAGTTTCTCAAAGATGTATATGAATTTTTCCCTTCATCTAGTTGTCATCAAAATCTCCTTTGTACAACCTTAACTTGTTGCCATGGGGACCACACAATAACATAAATAGTCCTCTAGGGTAACTAAAATAAAATTTTTCTTTGTTAACCTCAGTAGGAATTTACTTAAACAATTTTTTTTTATATTACTTGTTTTATAAAATTTAAGAGTCTGTTCTGTAAATTAAATTACATTATAAGGATGACACCCAATGAAATTTAGCATACAAATGCTGAATAATTTGGAATAATTGTAATTTCGTCATTACTGTATACAATTTCTCACATAAAACATACAGAATTGAATAAAAGGAAACTTGTTCATGTGTGGTAAGGAAAGACAAAACCTTTTACATGATGTAAGAGTTTTAAAAAAAACCACAGCATAGATATATGAACCTAAAATGCATTTGTATGTAACCAAAATTCACAAAGTGTTAGATTTGCTAGCTCAGTGTTTCATGCACTTTAGCTCGTGTAAACCAAATGTATTTATATAAGACTCTGAAAATTCCTTATAAAAACTGTGGTTATAAATTTATTATTAAAAACCCACTAAATTGTGTTATTACATATTTTTATTTAAACAAAACTTATTACTTCTAATTTTATCTTAATTTTTTTCTAATTTTCTTTCAACACTTTACATGACAGTTTCTCTCTTAACGTGGGTATATAACTCGCTGCTTCTTGTTATATAGAGCTACTCAAACACATCACTTAAGTGATATATATATATATATATATATATATATATATATATATATATATATATATATATATATGTATATATGTATGTATATATATACTTACACTTTAATAAGAATATTACTTGGTATATTTGTGAGTCAACTTTCGAGAACAATTAAATACATGCTGTCATTTCCAAGCTTATTTTGAGACTCTTGTAAGTTGACTCGCAAATATATCAAGTAAGATCCAGAAATTTTACTTCACTTCAATATCAGTTAGTGTCCTACAGCCTTATGCCCATAAGGTTGTACCTAATGTGCCTCTGTGGCAGTTATGGCCTGTTAGCAATTCATACATAACTTTCCTAGTATAAATATAGTTTTTAAATATATGAGTCTGTTGAAGTACAACCTCTGTCATATCCTGGCTACAAGTTCAATACAGGATCATGTCTTTTCAAATGGAACTAAAGACAGGTGATTTGGCGATGTTGAAGGATGTTCATTGATTGGGATGGAGCATAAGATATTTTTATGCTAGAGACTGATTGATTGGCCAGTTTTTATTTAAAATAATAGAGGAAACGACTGACTGGTATATTTCTTGTCTTCATAAATTGAATGATTGACTTCTGAAAAAGTATATTAAGTCACTTAAGACTAGTTAAATAAAACTAAACTTAAATACAAAACCTCCTGATAAGCTCTTTAGAGATGGTTGTGCCATTTTCTAAGGGGATCCCTCCTTAAGTTATCCAGCTTTACGCACTCTTATACAATGGACCATCAGGAAAATTGTAAAGAGCACATGGGAAGCAGCATTTGCTCGCAAAGGTGGGAGCTGATCATAAGATCAAATGTCATCCCCAGTCGCTTGGCAAAGAATCTAAGATAGCCTGCTACCTGTAAGATGGAGATTGGCCATGACTATCTCCAAAGCCACCTACATCAAAAGGGCTTCACAGGCTCTTTCACCTGCCGTCTCTGCTTAGAAGATCAAGTTACAGCTGTTCGTAACCCGTGCTCTGAATTCCTTCAATAATGATAACACCTTACAATTACAGACAATTCTCAACTGGGCATTTAATGACAGGTCTGTCATGGACAAGCATTTACTGAGTAGGAGTAAGTAATATTCTTTATATTACTTTGAGCTACAAATCCTCATGTTTTCCATGAAAACATCGCACTCGCTTAAAATTTGTGTTTGGCGTCCAATTTAGGACCATCATATAATAGGACCGCTATTTTCGACAGTGTTCTATTCACTGCAATTTATCATGATTTGGTACATTTCATTCCATTGTTATATTTTAATGAGCTAGAATATTAGCTTCAACATGTAATACTGCAAGTAAAACGCTAGCAATGCTACGGAAATTTTAGTGAATTTAAAATTAAGAACCATCTTACAAAAAATTGCTTCAAATGCCATTAAACAATAGCAAAACTGTATTAAAGTTGCAAGAAATTCGAACATATTCAGTCAAGTTAAAAGGTAAAATCCATAATTTTACCTATTTATTTCATTTCCTATTCATTTGTAAAATAGAAATATGTTTTTTTTAATTGGGTTTCGTTCTTATAAACACTTCGTAGAATCGGTCGGTCGTTTACTTCAAAGATTAGTTAGTTGGGTTCTGTTCTTTTTTAAACAACCCATTTCTAGTATCGTTGGTCGCCATGATCAAAAGAGAAGAAATAATGTCTCCGGCACACAAAAAGAGCCCATGTCCAAGACAAGTCAAACCGATAAGGCCATTCCTAAAAACATTTTCTAACACAAAACGTCAGATTTACAGAAAATTACAATCCAGAAACGGGATCATATATAATTTATTTTGTACACCCCTACTTAATAAAAAAATGTATTTTTATATATCTCTAAATACTTGTATTACCTACTAGAAATATTACTTACGTATAATAACTTGCTACTAAAAAAATTTAGCACCCTCAAGATCATGTTGTCAGGTCAGGGGTACATCGACAGCGCGCGCATGCGCAAAACTGAAAACCGAGCGTTTATCATTTCTGTGCCAGCCTGCCAGAGTTCTTTTCGTGTGCAGGGTAGCAGGAACACTTGTTCTGAATTAGTTTTTTCACTTCATTAATTTTTAATTAGTTTCGTTTGATCTGCGTATCTACATCAGAGTATTTATCAATATTTGCAACGGTTTGGCACAATATTAATGCCATAGATGAAAACAATTTCACTTTACACAAGGTAGCTGTTACTAGAGGATGTAAGTGAAATTGTAACTGATTATTTAAAGGCATAGATAGGTAGCATTTACCAATAAGGAGAGATCTATAAGAAGAAAAATAATTATAGGGTTTACTGTTTTGATTTTTTTCATTTAGTTTACATTTATAGTACCCCAGATTTACTTTTCTCCTTAATAAAAAGTATTTTTCCTTTGCACGTTTTCTCAAAATGATTCTAAACATACTATAAGTGTTGTGAACTATAGCCCTCAAAAATTGAAACAACCTCAAAGATATTTACTTTATCAACCTCAAGGAACAGAACTTTATAATATTTATAAAACCACTATTTTAAACACCAGTAAAATATGGGGCAATACTAAATATTTATTATTCAGGATTTTACCTACTACATTACCACTCAAATATACATTATAAACAAGTGATTTTAAGTGTTGAAAATTATAAACACTGGGTAAAACTTTCATTATAACCTCTTGTAAACTTTAACAACATAACTTCATTTTACGAACGTAAACAATGCGTTTATGAAATAATTCTTTAACACTTATATTATTAGGTCTTTTCATTATTTTACAGTATGCTATTATAGTTTTTTTGGTAAAAATATAGTCTTAATGATGTTGGTTTTTTAAAAAAATTATTATTTTAAAATTATTTCTTTTAATGTGTAGAACACGAATATCAACTTTTTGTTCCACAGAAAATACGGAAAGTTACTTTTTCACATTTTAAATGATAGGCTGTAATGGCTTGTACAGCATAAACGAGTCTTATTGATATTGTTAAAAAAATTATTGTTTTAATTACTAATTTTAATGTGTAGAACACAAATAGTAACTTTTTTCTGCGGAAAATACGATAAGTCAATTTTGTGCATTTTTTAATGTTAGTAAGAATATAGTAAGTTACTAACTATTATAACCGAAGAATAATTTTTATATAGGATTAAAAGTTCGTTTATTACTGTCTTAAGCTTCTACAAATCAGCCTAACTTTATTATGTTTTATATTTCAAGTATATGCAAGTATGTATGTAGACTCTAAGATTATATGTCATAGGTATTATTTTACTTGCCAAGACTTGTTCTAAAGATTGAAAAATTTCATTCTAATGCATTTGTATTGAGCTTTATGGTATTTATGCACTATAGTCCAACATAAATTATGTTGCAATAAGATTACAAAGGCAGGAAAATGAAAGCCCATGACAATGGCTATAGCTGAGAAATTGACTTATAGACTTGTACATAGTTCAGGTATAATATCATGGTGTTTTAAGCGGCTAGTTTATGTTGGTCTGCTTTCAGTATATGTTGAATTTATGTATTTGTTTATCTGCACGTATAATTGTAAGCTCAAAGAATTTCAGGTAGTTGTTTTGTTCTGTTTTGGTGGTGTATGTTATTTTTGGGTGTTATGGAACTAAGATGTTTTAGAAATATGTGTTCTTGGTGTTTATTTCCTTTGCATAACTGGATGTCATCGACATACCTATAATGTAAATGATGTTGTCTGAGTATTTTTTCATCTTTTCAATAGCCTGAATAACATCTTCGATTTCAAGGAGGTCTATCCTTGTCAAGTGATTCATGGCTTACCTGGTGCTTATGGTCTTCCTCAGCTCCTTGATTTAGCTCAGAGTGACGCACTCACCTCTCAAGTAGTTGGCCGTCTTCACCTCTAAAGCTGTAACTCTCAACTTAAATGCTACCCTGCTAGAATTTGCGGGTCTCATTAAATGATCGGTGCTTTTCGAGGTCTTGAAGTCCCTGCTTTTACCAGGCCCTTTTCCTCATTCTGTGCACAGGGTGTCTAGTGACAGGGAAAACCTGGAAAAGTCAGGGAATTTCAAGATTCGGGAAAATTCAGGGAAAAGTCAGGGAAAATTTTAAAAAATCGGGAAAATATTTATTTTGATTAGAAACAAAACTAGTGGCCATTGCTCTCGAATATTTGGTATTGTAAGCCAGCGGGCTGGTTTAGGGGCAGGGCAGTCAGGAAATAACACTTCTTTATTTAGATGCCCATTATTTATTTGATAAGCCCATTGCTATGACTTCAGGACTTATGTCAATAAATATTAAATGTGTCGAGTTGGTACAGCTGGGAAGTTTTAGCCTGGACCGTGGCCTTGGGGTGCGCAGTGGTTCTGTTATCATATGGACGGGTGGGGATAACAGATAACTCAGTCTGTTTCTGACCACACAGAACGCTGTGTAAACATTCGTAGCCAGCTATTTGTCTAGACTCGTGATAGTATGTGTTTTATTTGACGGTGATTATTTTTACACTGTTTATTTCAACATGGAAGGTTCCGGTTTTCATTGCCGTAGCGGGCAATCGCGTCATGCAGATGTCGTTATTACCTCCCCTTCTTCCTTAGGATAAATATAAACTGAAAGATGAAGTGACTGAAGCAGAGATTATATGGTGCGTGAATTTAGTAATGCAACACTTCTTTACGCAATGCAGAAGGTAGTGTTTGCCTCTTTCCAAGGATGTTCCCCGATAGCACCATTGCACAGAACATGAGATTGCGGAAAGATAAAATTTCCTATATTGTTGTATTCGGTTTATCAAATTATCTTAAAGACCTGGTACTGACATCATTAAATTCAAATTCTAACTATGTAATTGGCTTTTATGAAAGTTTAAACAAAATATCACAGAACCCAAATGGATTTGAGTGTTAGGTATTGGGATGCAGAGACGGATGAAGTGAAAGCTCGATATTTTGGTTCTGTGTTCCTTACAGACACAAGAGCAAAAGAGTTACTCAATTCGTTCTTAAAAGGTATTCAAAGTCTGGAATTATCCAAGATCCTTCAGATATCAATGGATGGGCCCAATGTAAACTGGGCTTTCTATAGACATCTAAAAGAGGAAAAGTCAGGGAAAACTCAGGGAATTTCTTCAAGCTATTTTACTAGACACCCTGTGTGCACCTTCTTCTCTTCTCTTCTTTTTTCTCTGTGTTCCTCTGTTGGTCTCCTTGTCTTTCCCTTTTGAGAGGAGAAAATGATCACTGTTCACATTTACTCCTCTGTATTTTCTAGAGCTGACAAGGTTTGATCTGTGCATTTTACTAATTAGAACATAGTCAATTTGATTGGTCGTGGATCCATCCTGTGACTTCCAAGTTCCTTAATGAATGTCCTTTCCAGGGATTACGGTATTTCTAACTATCAGATTCCTTGATACAGCAAACTTTATAAGACTGTTCCCATTCTCATTACTTTCACTAAATTTGCCAATGTATTTCCTCAAAGTGTTCAAGAATTGTCACTCCTGGGACAATCATCAATAGTCCTATCCAGCTTGTCATAGAATTCCTCTTTCTCTTCATCAGATGCGGCTTCAGTGAAGGCAAGGTAGCTTATAAGGCTTATTGAATATAAATTAGTAGAAAGGTGTCGATCAAATCATAAAAAGAATTTAACATTGGAATCTCATATCTCAGCTATTCAACATCTAAACAGCCCTCTTTGGGATAATTTATTTAATGATTTTAAAAAAACAATATTACAATAAAATTATATGTTCACAATTAATATTAATCTTATTAAAAAGAGAGTTACCTTGCTAATATTGCAATCCGTTTGTAATTGCCAGTTCTTCACCTGAGGTAAATCTTTTTCAAATAAGAAAAATATTAATTCTGAATATAATTTTCGACAACTTCAATGTTAAATTTAGCTGTGATTTGATTGAAACCTTTATACTAATCAGTAATTTTAATACACTTTAAGATATTCTATAAAAGTTTTGAATGGTCTATGATAGGGAAAAAAAGGTTTTAAAATTGTTTGAGAATGAGTATAAATTGTTTTGACTATGTATTAGGCCACAGACACACAGAAGGCAACTGGTGACGGCAACGCAACGTAAACTTGAGTTGCTATTAGAAAAGTTGCTAGTCAGTTTAAAAGACTGTTCAAATAAAGTTGCAAGTTTAGTTGCCAGTTATATCATCGTCAGAGGAAGATGGCACCCTTGTCTATATTTTATGAAAGATGGAGAAATAAATTACAGCTGGAGAAAGATTAACAATAACACTCAGCTAAGGTTAATTGCTCATTTAAGTATTTTGTTTTATGTATAACTGCAACTATTATTGCAATGTATAGCTATTAACTATTACAATACAATTAAATAATAGTTAGTTTTTAAACAAATGAAATTGTATAGTTCAAATGAAGATTTTATATATTTTGAAAAAATTGTTGGTAATCATTTTATCGTCTTGAAGCTGTTGGGTAGACGAATCATGACCAGAACCAGGAATATTTTGTTTTTCTGACATACTATATCGGTATAATGAAAGACTATTCAAAGAAACAGAAACACAAAAAATACAAATAAAAATAATTATTATTTAAATACGGGAGCACTCTTGAAATGCAAACACAACAAATATTGCTGGCAACTGAGCAACGAGTTTACAGTTTGTCGTGACCGGAGCTACTTTAGTTTCTGTGTCGCGTTGCTATCACTTCACTATAAATATGAGCATTCAACTCTATATGCTGTGAAAAAGCAACTCAAGTTTGTGATGCTTTGCCATCACCAGTTGCCTTCTGTATGTTCGCAGCCTTAGAGTTAGTTAGTAACAAAAAAACTAAATATTCAACTAATACACACATTAAATTAAATGTGTAATAATAATAATAAACACAGATAAGGTCTGTGTTTGGTCGCCATAAACTTGAACACACATTGACTAAATTATGTAAAAACTGTTGTGCTAGTAGTTGGGTAATCCTAGCAGATGTTTCGCCAAACAGAATAACTGACAACAATGTGACAAGATATAATTCCGGACTTGTTCGCTCGTTTGCTTCAGTTTCGACAGCTGAAGACAAATATCGAGGTTACTGACCTATAACAATTCACTTCTTATTGTGAACAAAAAGCTGTTTTAGTGCTAATTTATTACGTTTTTAAAATTACTCCAAATATTTGTAGTGCTTCATAACAATGTCAACCTTTAATATCTTTAAAAAAACATTTATCTCTAATGTTCTCGTTTTAAAAAATACTTTTAAAAAAATTGTTTGTAAAAAAAATAAAAAATATATATAATTTACTGAGATGTAAAATATTCTTATGGGTTTGTTTTTCAGATAAGAATTGGTATGGATCTGCTTTACTAGTTTCATTTAGTGGAGAAGTATACCAATTAGGGGAAAACTGGAATAGTTGTTTAGGCCGCCAATTACATAAAAGAGAACCAACAAAAGTTCAGGAGCTTTCTTTAGTTTCAGGTTAATATATTTTAATTCTTTTAAAACAATGCATTTGTTAGTAAGTTAGGATGCCCATCTATCAGACTTCCTCCTCCTACAATATTGATTATTCAGCGGCAGTTTGGGACACAACAGGTCCTTTGTTAAAATGTGAATTACAATTTTTTTTATCAGAATCATTGGTTTGAACTTAATAAATTAATGACTGTTATAATACTGCCTAGATTTGAAGCAGAATTTATTGCCATTTAGAGTAATTGACTTTGTCTTACTTTTTAGCCATTGATTTTAAATGTCACATATAAACTCATAATTATCTACAACTTTAAGTTATAGTTACTTAAAACTTATAACTAGTAGTATAATCAATAATTATTCTTGAAATTTGTAGTCCATTCAGGTTTTCAGAGTTATTGTGTTATCTGTATGGTAGTTGATAGCAGGTGTGATAATTGTTGATTGGGAGTAGATGGAAAATACTACCCACTGTTGATAGCCAATAATGTGCTGTTTGAGTAACTCTTTTATAGAAAGCAGATTGACAGCTTTTACTGTGGTCATAGTTACTCAACATTGATCTGAAGGCGCAGCTTAATTTTAAAAGTTTTCAGTATAGACAGCCCCTTTCAGGTGTTTTGTAACATATTTGCATTGGTGAAAAAATTCATCCAATTGTTATCTGTACATAGTGTATGTATTTTTTTATCACTGATTTTTACAGTTTTTCAGTACTTGTAGCATATTTAGGTGATGATTGGCTAAGCTGATAAATTTATATGGATACTTTTACAATATTGTACACATAATCATATGGTAGCTTTATCTTTTAAAGAAATGCTGATTATAAATATTGTATTTTTTTAATAAAATATTAAAATTATAGGTTTGATTTTACAATGTGTTTTAAAGCAAAAATTAACTGGAATTTTTTTTCTATTTGTTGATTCCATCTTCACGTGAGCTACTAGTTTTCACTAAAACACTTGTAAATATTTTACAAACTTGCCTATAGTAGCACTTCGGGAGATATGTCCCATTGTCAACTCAGACCATAACTCAACTTGAAACTTTTAAAACAATTTTGATGATAAATTTGTTCCTAAAAATAATATTTAATGGAAATTCTATAAATCACAATTTTAAAAGTTAAAAAATAGTGGATCCACAATAAATTTTTCAAAAGGTGAAAACAAAATAAACAACTGGTAGGGCTAACGACAGGAAAATTTTGTTGTCTTATCACACGAAAACACCCCTTGAAATAAAAAATTCCACTAAAACACTTGTAAATATTTTACAAACTTGCCTATAGTAGCACTTACTGGACGGCCGTTTCGGGAGATGTGGTCCCATTGTCAACTCAGACCGTAACTCAAGTTTGTAAAATTATTACGTGTTTTAGTGAAAAGTATTAGCTCACGTCAAGATGGAATCAACAAATATTTAAAATTTTGTTTTTAGTTTGTTTGTAATGATTAAAACAATGGTTAAAAGGTATATTAGCAACGTCCGAAAACAATGTAGAAAAAGGATTGAACATGATTAGGAACCGTTGTTAAATTGTTATGAGAGAGATTGCAGAAGCTGATGACAAATTGTTTGGCTTATGCCATGAAATTTGGTGTGTGTTGTAAGTATGAGCTGTGAAACAGCAAAATTTGTTCCAAAAATGTTGAATTTTGGCCTAAGTGCATTGGTTGGAAGTTGTTTAAAAAGTGTTGAAAGTGTTCTAAAAATTTCCTGTACTTTATTATATTCTTTAAAAAAAATATGTAAATTTTATGATACGGAGTTGTTATAATTAAAATTAAGATTAAAGCAAAACAGAAAGATCTTTCCAGAAGCTGTAAACGAAGTTCATTTTTGATTGGGCTACCCATGTCAGATATCTTAGAAACAAGTCTACCTAAAAGATTTTTTTCAAATAATTCCTCAGAATAATATTGACTGGGAAATAACTCTGTATCTTTAATTTTTACACATAGCTTGAGTAAACATTTCTCAATAATATTAACATACACCGAGAGTGTTATTTTTTTAAAACACCTCAATATACAATATGTCCCCCAACACCTCAATATATCTACAGGGTGTCTAGTGACAGGGAAAACCGGGAAAACCTGGAAAAGTCAGGGAATTTTAAGATTCTGGAAAATTCAGGGAAAAGTCAGGGAAAATTTTAAAAAATCGGGAAAATATTTATTTTGATTAGAAACAAAACTAGTGGCCATTGCTCTCGAATATTTGGTATTGTAAGCCAGCGGGCTGGTTTAGGGCCAGGGCAGTCAGGAAATAACACTTCTTTATTTAGATGCCCATTATTTATTTGATAAGCCCAATGCTATGACTTCAGGACTTATGTCAATAAATATTAAACTTGTCGAGTTGGTACAGCTGGGAGGTTTCAGCCTGGACCGTGGCCTTGGGGTGCGCAGTGGTTCTGTTATCATATGGACAGGTGGGGATAACAGATAACTCAGTCTGTTTCTGACCACACAGAACCCTGTTTAAACATTCGTAGCCAGCTATTTGTCTAGACTCGTGGTAGTATGTGTTTTATTTGACGGTGATTATTTGTACACTGTTTATTTCAACATGGAAGGTTCCAGTTTTCATTGCAGCCTTAGGATAAATATAAACTAAAAGATGAAGTGACTGAAGCAGAGATTATATGGTGCGTGAATTTAGTAATGCAACACTTCTTTACGAAATACAGAAGGTAGTGTGTGCCTCTTTCTAAGGATGTTCCCTGATAACACCATTGCACAGAACATGAGATTGGGGAAAGATAAAATTTCCTATAGTGTTGTATTCGGTTTATCAAATTATATTAAAGACCTGTTACTGACATCATTAAATTCAAATTCTAACTATGTAATTGGCTTTGATGAAAGTTTAAACAAAATATCACAAAGAGCCCAAATGGATTTGAGTGTTAGGTATTGGGATGCAGAGACGGATGAAGTGAAAGCTCGATATTTTGGCTCTGTGTTCCTTACAGACACATAAGCAAAAGAGTTACTCAATTCGTTCTTCAAAGTCTGGATTTATCCAAGATCCTTCAGAAATCAATGGATGGGCCCAATGTAAACTAGGCTTTCTATAGACATCTAAAAGAGGAAAAGTCAGGGAAAACTCAGGGAATTTCTTCAAGCTATTTTACTAGACACCCTGGAAAAGTCAGGGAAAACTCAGGGAATTTCTTCAAGCTATTTTACTAGACACCCTGATCTAAGGTAGGATAATTATTTATTATTTTAAAAAAAATTTCATTACACGTTTATTTTGTGCATGTAATTTTCTTCCATAAAAACGATAAAAGATTTGTAGTTGTTATTTAAATTAATAGTTTCTTTATTGTTCAACAATTTTTTAGTTTGTTTATTTAGTTAATAAATTCCTTCTATTAGCTCACACTCTCCTGATATATCTTGTACAAATTTTCAATCGTTAAATCACTATAACATTATTTTATGACTTCCGAACTTTAAACTTTGTAAATTGGTAAAAACTTACAAAGTTTAAAGTTCAGAAGTCGTAAACTAAAATTAAAATGATTAATTAAGTTTCACCGAACATAATGAACTACAAAACTCAAGAGTTTCAATCGTTAATAAAATATGTTTTTCTTCATCCAATCAAGTTCAAATACATGTTCTTTAATTTATAGTGGACAACAATTGATGTTAATACAATTTTTTCAAATATTTATTCAATAATTAAATTATAAAATTTGTGGGGTCTAGCCGGATTCGAACTGAGAAGTCTATCAGTTTGGATTCTTTATATTGGAAGTCTATCACACCTTGGTACTGTGCCAACTTTCCAATTCCTAGAAATACTTCTCAAAGGTTTATATGAATTTTTCCCCCCATTTGATTATTGATGAAACCTCTATTGTAAAACCTTGAACTGTTGCCATGGTTACCACACAATATCATAATAGTGATCTAGGGTGACTAGAATAAAATTGTTTGTTAATAGCCTCAGTAGGAATTTACTTAATTTTTTTTTTATTGCTTGTTTTATAATATAAAATAATGTGTCTATTGCAAATAGGTGTACATATTTGTGGAGTGTTTGGAGATACATTGGCATATACATGGGAAAAGCTCTATGTATGGGGAAAAAATATTCCTGGAAATCCTTGCAAAAATCCAGTTTTACTGGAGAACGTCTCAAATATTATAGATGCAAGGTGTATTCTAGGACATTATCTGGCATTGACAGACAATGAAAAGGACAATGGAACCACATGACTTTTTTTTTAAATAGATTTTCTTGTTAAAGTTATTCTTGAAATATCTTAAGGAAAATAATAGGAATGATTTACATATTAAATAATTTACTCTCCCAATACTTAAATTTTTTTTCAGAATTTCTGTAGTAATCATTATTCTGTGCTTGTACTCAAACAGATCTTTTTATATTGTATTGACTAATCAAGATTCCATCTTTTCTAATACAGCTTCAGTACGCCATAGTCTGTTGTTTTAATAAACAGAGATTTTGTATTTAAGATGTTTTCAAAATTGACTGTTTAATACAAATTATAATTGTTCACTTGATTTTGTGGTATGGTCATACCTGTAGAACTGAATGCAGTTTAATCTATTTTTTGATGTCCTAGTTGGTCATTCAGTCCTGAAAAAAAAACATTCAAATTTATATCCCTGTAAAGTTCTTCTAAAATTTTATATTTATGCTAGTAACAGATCACAGACAATTAGTTCATGCTTTTTTAACACTCAACGTTTCGAATTTCTTTCTGAAATTCCTTTTCAAGAGCTCGTTTTTATTAAACCAATATACAACATAGCTTACAATTTATAAAATTCATAACATTACATTAAACATAATAAAATCCAATAATACAAAACTCTTAAAAAATTTTCTCATTTACAAGTAAAATTTTATTTCATTTCACAATGAAACAGACAAATCACAGATACATTCACTAACTCATCATACTATTAATAACAGAGTCGCACTTTAAATTTTAAACAACACAATCAATATAATATATACAATACTCCTAGTGATCAAAAAACATACAAAAATGTTAAATTTTACCTATATTTTCATTACTTAAGATTCATATGCAGATGGAAAATCATTTAGTTCTGTCATTTTATTCAATGCATTTCTTCCTTGTTTTTTTTTTGTACCACATTTCCGTAAAACTCCTTTTTCCAATCTCTTACCTTACGTAAAACATCTATTTTTATCCCAGTCCAATTGATGTTTATTATTAAACTTTTTAATATGTTCAGAAATAACATTATAATATTTTTCATCATATTTTTTATTATTTTTATGCTCATACATTCTTGTTTACAAAAGTCTACCAGTTTGTGCTATATTACACATATCAGACTCTTTGCAATCAATCTTATATGCCACTTTTTATTCTGCCATTTTTTACAACTCTCTTTGGCTTTTTTTAGCAATTGAGTTAAATTATTCAGTTTAAAAGGAAATTTATACATGATTTTTAATTCACATTTTATCCCCAACATTTGACCTACTAAAGAATTAGGTCAGATGTTGAGCAAAAAATAACACAATTAAATGATTTTCCATCTGCATATGTATCTTTAGTAATGAAAATATAAGTGAAATTTAACATTTGTGTAGGTTTTTTCATCACTTGGGGTATTGTATTTTTTATAATGATTGTGTTGTTTCAAATCTAAAGTTTTGACTCTGTTATTAATAGTATGATGAATTAGTGTCTGTATCTGTGATAGCGTCTTTTTTATTGATAAAAATTAGACTTGTAAATGAGAATACTTATTAAGAATTTTGTATTGTTGATTTTTATCATGTTTTATGTAATGTTATGAATTTTATAAATTGTAAGCTATGTTGTATATGGGTTTAATAAAAATGAGCTCTTGAAAAGGAATTTTGTACAGAAATTCAAAACGTTGAGTGTTAAAAAAGCATGAATTAACTGTCTGTGATCTGTCACTAGCCTATATAAAAAATAAATAGTTATTAACAGACAATTAATAAAAATATTCTTCTAAAATGACACCAAAACATTTTATAGTGACAAAGTATTAATATGAACCACTTGTTCATGCATGAACATTTAAACCACTTACTGTTTAAATTACAAAACAGCCATAGGCAACTGAAAGTAAAGAAACTACATGGGCTGCACACTCAGATACTTTCTTTCTTCCTTAAGCCACGCCAGCCCTTGGCCTCTAGGTCATCTGGCTCCTCATTTCTCAGTAGAGACATGACAATGTTTTTTTTTCTTGAATTAGGCCTGGACAACGCTCCAGGTGTAAGCCATCCATCTTTCTATTCTGCAAATTTGACTTATTTTATCATCAGGGAGGCCAAAGCGATGTAGATGTGACCCTACAGGTAATATTGTCTGGTGAGATGGCTTGTTTTCAATTGTTTTTCTATACTTCCTCCAGCTTAAACAATTATAAAAATGTCCATATCGGGGTCCACATAGGGATTGCGATAGCACCTAATTTACTAATATTAGATCAATTCTGTGGACATAATGCGAATCTATGTTCGATTCTGCGTCTTTTAAGCTATTTAAATGAGAAATCTATTTTTTGTATACATCGCAAAATCAGTGAACTATAGAGAGGTCCTGGAGGTCACTATACCTGGATTTGTTGAGACCAAAAGCATTCCATAAAAGGATTGTGGGGCCATTGTGTAGGCTCATTGAAGGGGAGATTGGTTTTCTTGCAGTCATGTCTTCTCGTTTGAAGCAGAGGTTTACAATTTAGAGGAATCATATAAGCGCTTCTGTCGTCATAGCAGATTTAGCATTACCCAGGGTGCCCCATGTGGAGGCCTCCTACATTATACCCCACACTCTAAAATACTGCTTGCTTTAACAGATACAAATTTGAACCCATGTGACATGTGTTCTCAAAGAATTACAGAATAAAATAAACTTGACTCATTTTTACTCTTAGAATCCTAAAATAAGCTTATACAGAAGAATCTCATTAGAAGGGTCCTATTAAACCATATATTGTTTATAACACTTTGTTTTGGTGATAAATCACACTCAAACTGCTAACCACATGAACATGTGATGATATAGTGCCTAAATGGCTGCTGAAACAGCAGTTTTTATATTTTGTCAAGTGGAAAAAAATGCAATAGACTGTAAGTGTAGTGTAGAAATGTTACTAATAATTATAATACATATTTATCAAGTGATTATAAATATTTTGTGGAACAAAAATTGTGCAGTACTTACGTTCCAAACTGCAATCCCAAAACGTCACTCTCCTAAAATGTCAATTCAGTTTTTTTTAAACTACCCGAGTGATATAAAATAATTGTTAGTAGTGTAGACTTGTTTTATATAACCAATCCCCCATTTTTTTAAATGTCATTGAAGAGGACAAAGTGTCTATGAAGAGGTTAAAGGAAAGACATGGCATGGCTCAAAGGAAGTGACGCTATCATTAAAAATGTTTTTTTCATAATTATTGCTCTTATCTATTGTTATATAGAAACTGGCCATTTCTCTTTAGCAGTGCTTAATAAATGTGTAGATATAAAAAGGTTAATTATACATTTTATTTTTATCCTTTATGTCTGAATGTATTTTAATTATTTCATTGTTCATAGCTTAAAAAATAAGCAGTTGAAATAGACATACCTCAATATACATAAATTTATTCATGCTGTATTTTATAATTTTATATATATATATATATATATATATATATATATATATATTGTAACATTTTGAAAATAGCAAATAAGAAATTGGCTAGATTAAAATTGAAACTAATTTTAGGTAAAAGCCTAGAAAAGGTTGTAACATATAAACAAGATATTTGAACTGTAAAATGCATTAGGAAATTTGTTGTATCAAATAAAATTAAAACAAGATAATCTAATAATAATTATATTTAAACAAAATTGTAAACTTTATTAACATAGGGCATAAGTAATTACTTGAGAGATAGAAGGTGAAAAACGGTTGTAAACAATGAAATGAAAGGTTATGTTTGTAAAAATCCAGCTCAAAACACACACATTTCGGAATTATTACAAAAGTAAAACGTAAAGACACTGCACACACAAAAATAATAGTAATTAAATAAACACTGGAAGGTTTGTTAAGGATCGGAAAGTTGAAACAGTATGTTAACCAAATTAAAACGCGATTATAAACAATCTCGTTGTTGCATTAGATTTAAGAGCCAAGGAAACAGATCAGTGTTACAGTCGACTCTAGTGGGGAAAAATCAAACTTAATTACATGCAAGATGAGTTTTGGGAGATGGAATAGCCTCCATGTTTAAAACATTTTTAAAAGTAAAAACGAAGCGTTAGTTTAGTATAGCATGGGGACGCCAAGGAAGCGGACCTTCTCTTAGGAGTCAAAATTCCATTTGAAGAATTTCATCAACATTATACAGATTTGTGAAGAGACTTGGCCAAATTAAACAAGGATAAGTGAATTTAAAGCTATAATACAGTATTAATATAATTTGAAGTAACTAAAAGGAATTTAAGTGTGTTAAATATAAAATTCAAAGAGAACTGAATCCTACGTGAGCAAGCAGCCAATTGCCGATATTTGATGAGTTAAGTACATAGCACTATATAAAAATAAACTTTAGTGAACTTTTAAAATTATAAGGAAGTTTAAAATTGTACATTATTAGAATATCTTGAAATTAATTAATAGTTAGTAGTAAGAAACATAATCCAGTTCAAACAGTTTAGGAACCTTTTTGCTTATTCCAAATTTAAGTTTTTTCATCAGGAAGCTATTTATTAAAACTATTTTCTAAATTTAATCTTGTTTATCAAAATTTATTTAATTAACCAAAGAGTTAAAAGATATAGCCCATGCATATAAACCCCGAGATATTAAGAGATCTTAGAAAATAGCCTAGGGTATAAAATTTTGTAACTAAAATTAAAATAATTGAGTTTAGCCTATTGTGTTAAAACTTGTTAAGGTTTTTTTTTCTGTTTATTGTGTGAATTAAAAAAATGTTATAATAAAGAATATAAATTATTAATGAGTTGTTTTATGTTACAAAAAATATTTTATGTTATAAAATAAAATTAGAATACATATATATATATATTAGGTTAGTTCTAGTAAAACTTAAAGCATATTTAGGAATTTTTTGACTAAATAGGAGACTGACAGACTTACCTAATGGCAATAGTCCAAAACTGTAATCTCTTGGAGATAATTAGACACATATAAAAAATTTATCACACTATTGAAATATTTCGATCAAACATAATCTTTGTCAATCAAAAAAGAGAAAAAGGAAAAAAAATCACTCAGAGTGATTCGACAATGGTCAAGTGACCGAAAGGTGCCTCATCACATAAGGTAAAATTATTGCACTTAGTGGTGGAAAAAATTATTTACAAGTAATAATAATAACTTTATAAAGTGAGTGAAACGGAAAAATAATGGACAACGTGAAATATCACGATATATATCACTTTCACTATATGTACTTAAACAAGAAAAAATACTTGGTATTTATGCGATTTAACTTTCAAAGATTTTTAGTATCTCCATCATCAAGCATTACTGACCGGGGGTTGTAGTAGACTGGTGAGTACATATAGTGAAAATGATAAGTGAATACAAGAAAACAGTATTGCAAAGCTATATATATATATATATATATATATATATATATATATATATATATATATATATATATTACGTTATCCACTATTTTTCCGTTGCACTGACTTTATGAAGTTAATATATTACTATTGTAAGATAATTTTATCCACCATTAAGTGCAATGATTTTACCTTGTGTGATGAGGCGCCTTTCGGTCACTTGACCATTGTCGAATCACTGATTACTTTTTCTCAATTTTTCTGGTGTGGATGTTCGGTCCGTGGTGTTGGTACTTGTTGACGTGATACACGTTTCCTCTTGAGTCTCGTGTACAATGTTTTTGAATAGTATGTCTTCTGTATATGTTGTTTGTAGATTCATTAAATTGTTGTGTATGTTTTTATAAATGTGGTATTTTTCTAGTGAGTTTAGTTCTATTGGGTTATTATTTATTTCAAGTATGATTAGGTTATTTTCATAATTTGTTATTTCATGTTTATATGATAATAGGTGTGCTGCAACATTTGATACTTTTGAATTTTTGTTTTTGAATGCTCTATAATGTTCTTCAAATCTTATTTTAAATGATCTGCTTGTTTTCCCTATGTAAAATGCGTTACAGTTGCTACAAAATTACATGTAACAACTGTAACGCATTTTACATAGGAAAAACAACCAGATCATTTAAAATAAGATTTGAAGAACATTATAGAGCATTCAAAAACAAAAACTCAAAAGTATCAAATGTTGCAGCACACCTATTATCACATAAACATGAAATAACAAATTATGAAAATAACCTAACCATACTTGAAATAAATAATAACCCAATAGAACTAAACTCACTAGAAAAATACCACATTTATAAAAACATACACAATAATTTAATGAATCTACAAACAACATATACAGAAGACATACTATTCAAAAACATTATACACGAGACTCAAGAGGAAACGTGTATGACGTCAACAAGTACCAACACCACGGACCGAACATCCACACCAGAAAAATTGAGAAAAAGTAATCAGTGATTCGACAATGGTCAAGTGACCGAAAGGCGCCTCATCACACAAGGTAAAATCATTGCACTTAATGGTGGATAAAATTACTTACAATAGTAATATATTAACTTTATATATATATATGAATATTTTATTTTTACATTTTTTTACCGAAGTTTGTATGAAAATATTTTTTTTAAAATTTTGTATCAATTTCAGGTTTATGAATGGAGGGGCATCCAGACTTATCTAAATAGATTAAGAACATTAAGTACAGTACCTACAGTTGTAGAATTAAATGATATTGTTTCTATTGCGTGTGGGCCACACCACTCGTTAGCAGTGACCAGAAATGGAGATGTAAGTAGTGATATAACTTTGTTGTGGTCAAATTTGAGTCATTTATTAGTATTTTTGTTAATTCTGAAATGATTTTTATTAGCCTATCTACAATAACTAAGATGGTGAGTGATTACCAAATAGGAAAAAGTATTTAAGGTGTATATCAGTGAAATGACAGGAATTATATTATCTGTAAGAACAGTTTTAAACATAAGCAATAACCAACTTTAGCAGCAATAATAGTTGACACTTTACACAATGTCTATTAAAATAAAAGTACTGAAAAGTAATAAAGAAGGAAATTACATTTACTGAACAAGGTTTGTCATTGGTGCTTGAGTACTGAAAGTGTTTTTGTTTCATTCCTTTGTAATCTTTATAACAAATCACAGGTTTGTACCCATAGCAGCAATAGTGATCATATTCTTGCCCTAAAACTAAATTTTTTTACACAATGATAATCGCCAGTATGCAGAGCAAAGACAACCTGTGTACAGACCATAGAATTTGCTAAAATGATTCCAATAACATTAACTTTATTATCACTAGAAAGGTTGTATGTCTTCAGTTAATTAAATCAGTTCAGCTTTAGGATTACAACTATAGTGATGGCTTTATTTGCAAAATTACATTATTGTTGTTTGCCAAGAGCTTAAATGTAAAGGAGAGTATATGTCAATTTAGTAAGTATTTTAATGACAGGCAGCTTCAAAGCTTCAGAATACTAAAAAATTAAGTTTAATTGTGCAATATTTAAAAATTAACAAAAACTTATAGCACTAGCAACACATATGTTGCTAATTGGGCATATGTGCAATATGTTTGGACATTAATTCTATTTATTTTTTAATATCTTTTTTTATATTTAATTATTTATATTCCTTAAGTTGAATATGCTTCGAGAATAAATATTTTTACATCATATAAATTTTCATTCCAGGTTTACAGTTTTGGGAGGGTATATCCGCTTGATGAACACCAATCAGTGACTAAGATCATGATTCCAGAGGAAACTGCCAAGGTAGTTAGACAAAAAGCATTTGAGTCTAACTTCTTTTTGCTTTTAGAGTAAACTTTTAAGAAATTATAAAGCATTGCTTGTAACTTCTACTTTTAATTTGTTCACATTATCTTTAAAATCAGAATATTGCCAATGGAAATTGATATGAAATATATTTGATTTAATGAAATCTCCAAATAAATATTTGAATAAAACTTAAAATCTGAGTTTATAAGGCTTGTGTTGTTTGTATTAAAGAGAATTTTGTTTCCACATTGCCATGTTGAAGACTGGCCAAACGATCATAACAAGTGTCACCTCTGCTTTTGTGTTACAGGCTGCTTGTGGTTTTGCTTATAGTTTAGAATAATTGTGGTTTGGGAGATGATGAAGGTCTGCAGGAAAAGTGAGCTACACCTCTCGAAGTGGGAAGCAACATAGGAAGGTAAGGCCAGTTTTCTAAAATTGTGCATTTAATCTTCTGTTGGAATGATTGTTTCGAAAGGCGTCAGCAAGTAGGCTCTTAAGTATTCACTTCGTTACATTTTGTTTAAGTATGTTTATTCGGTGAATTCAAGATGATTACAACAAGCTACTTTCATAAAAATTATATCAAATTAAGTTCAGAAACTTGGAAAATAGTAAAGATAATTGTGTAAAGCCTTTATTTACAAAGATACTGAGTTAGAAACCAAAATGTTGTGTAACTGATAAACTGATGACGGCATCTTTTTCTCCTTGTAGTATAATAAATTTTATTGGTAATGTTTAAATAATATTTTATAGTTTGTAAACTGTGCTATTTTTGTTTATAATTTCTATCCGTAAAAGACAATTTATATTATAATTTCCAGGTTTGTGGACATTACTACAAATGGTTTATTTTCAAATGCTGCGGTTACAGAGACTGGAGCTATTTATATGTGGGGATTAGATGGTTTGTACAAGCCTTAAAATTTATTATTATTAAAGCATTAAATAATAATGTAAAACTTTATGCATGATTTTAATTGTACTTTTTAATCACTTAAACAATAGTTTATGACTATCCGAACTTTAAATTTAGTAAATTTGTTAAAACGTTCTGCCTCAATATGTTTTAACAGATTTACTAAATTTAAAGTTCAGATAGTCATAAACTATTGTTTAAGTGATTAATAAGATTCACCGAACGCAATGGACTACAAAATTCAAGAATTGTACTTTTGTTTGTAAAGACCTATTTTCCTCTTTATTTGAGTAAAATAAAGTAACCCGGCAAGCTGGCCTGAGCAACCGGGCGGGTCCACAGGTGGCGGATAGTGGGACGGCCTACAGAAATGTAGGTTACCTGTGAATAACGATTCCGGAAGGTTTCTGAATATGCAGGCCTGGACCAAGGCTATGGTTCAAAGGTGAGGAATTATCCCTCCTCGTCAGTCAACCGGTTGGGCTTGGTAGAAATAACCGAGTGCTCTGACCGGGGAGACTGGGGTAGTTGGGAATTAAGTCCTCACAATGCTACTCTCACCTCCCGGGTGAACCAAGGGCAATGCGACAGTGAAGTAGGGGCGGGAAACTGCCCAAACGACACAGTTGTAAAAAAGAGAGTAAAGCAGGCTGTTCATCTGAGCAGTTAATAATGTCCTGAACTTGGGGTGTACTTCAAGGTCAGTGACTGAATACCCAATCCAAGGTGGAAGGCATCGTGCCGAAGGATGAATGGCTGCAGGGTATAAAATGCAGTCCCAAACGATCCCCTTGAGGAACCAGACAAAACCTCATTGTATGTTGTCTTGCCAGGGCAATGGGGGCTCTGCTCTGGTCGACCTTTTATTTCCCCCATACTCGTGGGACGTTTATGGACCAGAAAAATACAAAAGATAATTTTGAGACTCCACAGACGGCGGGAGCCAATGAGTTGGCAAACCGTGGGTCTGTAGCAGAGATGCCAACGGCAACCATCACTGGGGGTGCGGGGGCGGCTGTCAAGCTGCCGACTGCAGAAACCGGTGAAGTGGCTGCAGAGTTGAGTATGCTCTCTTTACGGAGAAAGCGAATGAGTGGAGCGGCCAGAAGGAGGCTCCGAAAAGAACAGGCGAGAGCAGCGGGAGGGCCAACAACCCTGAAAAAACGGAGGGGAGGCCAAAACCGAGCTGAGTCTGCCAAAGTCCAGGGCTTGGATGTTGTGAGGAGGGAGGTGCAACAGGGAAGAAAGCAACCTAGAGCGCCAAACCCCAGCAAGTCAAAAAGGCCTAGGAGTGAGACATCCAACCCCTCTCCAGTGAAGGGAGGAATGAAGAAGGTGAAACTGGGACAAGGGGGGACGCTGGAGTGTCTTCGGGCACATACGGCGATACCCTCAGGCAAAAACTAGCAATTGTCCCAGTTAGTTACCCTGAGAGACAACTCTCGGAAGAGATGGCGTTGGAGCTGGAGGAGCTGTTCTTCTCGGAACTGCTGTCCGCTGAGGCGGAGAGTGGGGATAGAGGATTTAGGACAGCATACTTAGAGAGGGGAGCTCTAAATTTCGTATGCTCCTCACGGGAGAGCCTGGAGTGGGTCCTTCGGGTCCTGCCAAGCTTCACCCTGAGCGAGGGGGTAAAGTTGAGGGCAGGGCCACCCAAGGAGATCTTTTGCGTCGCAAAGGTGTCAATGTGGGTGCCCAAACCCTACAATGACAAGGAGCCGGAAGAGATTCTGAAGGTGGTCAAAACCCAGAACCCTGGGGTTGTTCAGGATACTTGGAAGGTGATTGCCAGGAAAAGGGAGGATGCAGGTCTTACCCTGATCTTGTATATAGGAGAGGGCTCCCTCAGGGCACTGCGGAACAGCAACCTGAGGGTGAACGTGGGGCTGAGACAGGCCACGTTCAAGGTGCTCTCTAGTCCTGGGGCTGCTCTGCGAACCCAGGCAACTGCAGAGTAAGCAGGAAAAATGATCAAGATCCTCCAAGTGAACCTACAGCATAGCAGGGCGGCCAGTGCTGTCGTGTGTAGGATGCTGGACAGGGGAGAGGTGGACTTGGTGCTCATCCAGGAACCATGGATTTCTGGAGGAAAAATATGCGGGCTGGCGACATCTGGAGGTAAGTTGTTGTATGATAAGGACTCCGGTGTTCCCAGGACGTGTATCCTGGTTAGGAGGGGGTTGTGTGCTTTTGTACTAACGAACTTCTGTTGCAGGGATTTGTTAGCAGTGACAGTGGAGCTGCGGGCGGAGGGGGGGATGAAGAGGCTGAACCTGGCCACGGCATATCTCCCCTTTGACTGCGCGGGGGCTCTACCAACACAAGAGCTGAGGAGCCTGGTCGAGCACTGCGGGGCTGTGGATGAGGAGCTGCTGGTGGGGATGGATGCTAACTCCCATCACACTTCGTGGGGTAGTACAGGTACAAACACTAGAGGTGAGGAACTTTTAGCTTATCTTAGCTCTAAGAACTTACTAGTCTTAAATCAGGGGGAAGAGCCGACGTTTGTCACTAGGGCCAGACAGGAGGTCCTGGACATTACGGTGGCATCGAACCAGATGGCTAGGTATGTACTAAATTGGCATGTGTCGGATGAACCATCTTCTTCTGATCACAGACATATTAGGTATGATATCTCTCTAAATCCAGCCATGCTTCGCCCAACCAGGGATCCAAGAAGAACAGACTGGGACTCCTACAGGAGGGACCTGGGTGTTCGGATTGAGGAGGCTGGATTGGAGTATGGTGGGAGGAGAGAGCTAGAAGACTCTGCCACATTGGTTGGCGAGGCTATAATAGAATCCTTTACCGATAACTGCCCTCTCAGTGAGGGGAGGAAAGTAGGGGATCCGTCATGGTGGAACAAGAAGCTAGCCAAACTTCGGAAGACCACCAGGAAACTCTTTAATAGAGCAAAAAAGAACGGGGAGTGGGACCTGTATAGGAAAACACTAACCGAATACAACAGGGCAATTAGAGAAGCGCGCAGGAAGTCCTGGAAGGAGTTTTGTCATGAGAATGACGAAACTCGGGAAGGGGCACGACTGTATAAAGTGCTATCTAAGGACCCAGTTAACCCGGTGGGGATGCTAAGAACCCCACTGGGAAATTTAACAAAAACGGCAGGGGAAACTGTGGAAAAATTAATCAAGACACATTTCCCTTCCAGTACCCTGAGGAAACTTGGGGGAGCAGACACTGAACCGGTTACCAAACTCTCCACAAGACGTTGTAAGAGGGAGGACTGGGAAGTGGCAAGGAGGATAGTAACTCCACAAAGGGTAAGATGGGCTGTTGGCACTTTTAAACCCTACAAATCTCCAGGTCCAGATGGGATCAATCCTGTGCTGCTGCAGCAGGGAATGGATATGCTGGTGCTGGTACTTACTAAATTATACAGGCTAAGCATTGCTCTAGGGCATGTGCCGGCAGCCTGGAAATCTAGTAAGGTGGTCTTTATACCTAAGCCCACCGGTAACCAATCGGAAGGGAAAGGATACAGACCTATCACACTCATGTCCTTTGTTCTCAAGGGACTTGAAAAACTGGTTGATAGGCATATTAGGGGGGGGTGCTTTGGCTATCAAACCACTGCATTGGAACCAGTATGCTTACCAACTGGGGAAATCTTGCGAGGGAGCTCTCCATCAAGTGGTTGGTAGGATTGAGCAAATGATCGCTAAGAAAGGTTGTGCCATAGGTGCCTTCCTCGACATTGAAGGGGCTTTCAATAACCCCTCAGTGGAGACGATGGTAAGTGGTGCAAGACGTCATGGAGTGGATGTGACCACTTGTGGTTGGATAAGTTCCATGTTAACAAACAGAAGCATTTCTGTAGAGGTGGCAGGGGAGGTCAGAAGGGCGGAGACAAGTCTGGGCTGTGCACAGGGGGGGGTTCTCTCTCCTCTGTTGTGGTGCCTAGTGGTTGACAACCTTATTGAACTCCTGAATGAACAGGGGTACTTCTGACTAGGATATGCGGACGACATAGTTGTCCTGATACTGGGCAGATTCCCTGATACAGTCCTTGAGGTAATCAGAAATCCTCTACGACTGATTGAAGAGTGGTGTAAAAAGGAGAACCTTAGGGTAAATCCAAAAAAGACTGCTCTCATTAACTTCACCAGACAGCGAAAAGATCTGACGACCAGGATGCCCCGCTTGTTTGGTGAATACCTTGAGTTTGTGGGGGAGGTGAAGTACCTGGGAGTTATTCTGGACAGGAAACTCACCTGGAATCCACATCTTGAGAGGACAGTTAACAGGGCCAAAAGGGCACTGATGACTGTGAGAAGAATGGTGGGTAAGAAATGGGGACTGAAGCCATCAATGATGCACTGGATGTATCTGAGGGTGATAAGACCTATGATTACCTATGGAGCTCTGGTGTGGTGGACAAAGGCCAACCAGGCACAGACAAGAGCTAAACTGAGCTCTATCCAGAGATTGGCCTGTCTGTGCACACTGGGAGCGATGTCAACTACACCAGGCGCAGCAATGGAAGTAATGCTTAACCTCCCTCCCCTTGAGCTTGTCCTTAGGGGAGAGGCGAGGCTAGCGGCATGGAGATTGCGCAACTCGAGCAACTGGGCTAACCTCCCAGATGTCTCGGGACATATGAGTATCGAGTGCATGGTCAAAGAACCCGTCTTGGAAATGGGCAGCGACCACATTACTCGAATGTTTGCACCTGACCAGGTCCACCAAACTATGATGGAATGGTCAGGGACATTAACATCGGGAGCTCAGATCTGGTACACAGATGGCTCCAAGATGGACTTCGGCACTGGAGCGGGGGTGTATTGTAAAAACCCAAGGGTAGAACTAGCTTTTTCCTTGGGGAGGCATACCTCTGTCTTTCAGGCCGAAGTATATGCTATAAATGCCTGTCTGGGAGAGATAGCGAGAAGGGAAACACATGGGGCCCGGATTGCTATTTTCTCCGACAGTCAGGCAGCGATTAAGGCACTAAACGGACACGTGGTCACCTCGGCCATAGTCAGGGAGTGCCTAATTAACCTACAAGCTCTGGCAAGGCACAATCAAGTCAAGATTGGTTGGGTGCCAGGGCATAGGGGAATACTTGGAAATGAAGCCGCAGATGCGCTGGCCAGGGAGGGGTCCTCGACTCCCCTGATTGGACCGGAACCTGCGGTGGGTATTTCCAAATCCATGGTCAGGATGACAGTGCGAAGGTGGATGGCTGAAAGACACTGTGAGCACTGGATCCGGGCCGAAGGGATGAGACACAGTAAGCTAACCCTTAGGAGACCTTCCTTGGGGCTGCAGAAGAGTCTCATCTATCTGTCTAGGCAGGAATTAAGGATAGCCACAGGACTACTCACGGGACACTGTGGACTAAGGAAACATTTGCATAAAATGGGTATCTACAAGGATGAACCAGTGTGCAGATTGTGCGGGCAGGAACAGGAGACTGCCACACACATTATTTACAGATGTGGAGTACTCGCTGAGAGGCGCTTCAACCTCTTTGGTGATGGAACTGCTTTGGTGGATGCTGAAGGTAAAACTCTAGTCAGGAAACTCCTAAACCTGGTAAGAGGGAAGGGGTTATTTGACTAGATCAGGGAGGTAAGTACAATATACCTTAAGGTAGCAGTGCTTCGGGCAATTCAAACCCGCTCCCAAGTTAAAAAAAAAAAAAAAAAAAAAAAAAAAAATAAAGTAAAAGTAAATAAGCAAAATTGCATTACCTGCATTGAAATCTGAAGTTTTCTTGAATTTAAATCATCATATTATTTATCATTGCATAATTTTATTTTAAGACAGTGAAAAATAAATAAATGAATGAATAATTAGTCACGGGGGGGGGGGAGATAGAGAGCGAGAGAGAGGAAAAGAGAGATTGTGTATCGAACCCTCTCTAGTGAGAGAGAGAGAGATAGAGAGACGAGTGATGACAAACGACCAGGATTGGTTACGATCTTCTTTGTTGTTGCTTCATAAATAATAATATTTTCGTTATCTCAAATAGGTATTTGCTTTAATCGTTTAATTCATTCAAAGCAACTAATACATAAATATTAATATAATACATAAGACATATTTGGTAGTTAATTATTTTTCCAATAAATTACTCCATACACATATTATAATAGTTAATAAAATAAGAATTGGAATCAACACTTTTATCAATGAAGAATCGGAATCGGCCCATCGCTAATTACAAGAAAATTGATACCAAATAATGTACAATTTATTGTCACTGTTCATGATAGGATAACATGGAATAAAAACACTGTAAAAACGCTAAAGGAAAACACTGTACTTAATACGTTAAAGTGACTAATAACTACTAAAGTAAACCATGGGTTGTTTGGTGTCATTTTTCTTGTAATTTTAAGTAGAATCAATATTTATTAACTATATTTAGTTAAATTACAACTTAAAAGCTAGTTTGGTTAGAAGATACCACCAAATGACCAATGGAGCGGAAATACAACCTGTCTTGGGTCTATCCTAATCGTTTGCGCTAGTAACAGTAAGTGTGCATCTATGCGAGAGAAACTGACCTGACGTCCAGGGGCATTAGAGTTTTGATATTGCTATAATGCTTCTTCAATGCTTTCTTTTTGCTAATTTATGATACAACATCTATTTGATGGTGATGAAACATTTTGACCTAATTTTTTTGCAGTTAGAAAATAAATGTATTTTTATATGAAGGATGCTCAAACAAGATAATTTTTAGTGATGAAAGCATGCTTTATATTTGTGGTAAAATAAACTATCATAATATAGTGCCTATCCCACATGTCTATGATTCTTCAGAAGTAAATCTTTTTGAGCTATTTCTAGTTTTGTATAACTTGAGCCAATAAGCTTTTGTCTCTTTACCAACACTCTATACATGTCGTCTTTGTAAAACAGTATGTAGATTTTCTTTACAAAATTTTAAGCAAGTAAAAGTTTTTCACCTTTCACTTCAAGATTGCCATAAGTACTACAAAGATGTAATTTCTAGAAGTCCAAGTCCTAAGCAAAACTCAAGCTTTATATTTATATCACCAATACTTCACACAAGTATTTAGCTTACAAGATTACATAAAGTGCTACAGAGAGTTGTTTAGATGTTGGCAAGTTCAGGCTTGTCATTCGCACTTTGAGCATGCAGTTATTGTTATCTCTGAATTTCTTTCTTACACAGGGAAACCCTTGGGATATAAACATTAGGACTTTTTTCCACTGCAAATTTTCTTATTATAAAAATGACAGTAACCAGTTTTTAATTGTTTGGTCTTATTTATAGAACAAATTATTTTAAATTTAAGGTTAATTTTTGAACACTAAAAAAAACATTTTATGGGGAGCAATAAATCAAATTTCAACTGTCACATTTGTTAAATTATTAATATTTGAAATTTTTGTTTCTACTTTTTAGAATAATATTCCATTTTCTTAACAGGACTGTAACCAGATGGGTGAAAGAGTTGGGAGCGAAGTAGAAGTTCAAGATTGCTTTACAAAATTTAAACAAAATGATTTAGTACTCGAGAAAGAAAATCCAAAATTAACATTTGACAATTTTAATTTAAGAAAACTTAATATTGAACTAGAAGGAAGTAATTTGAACTTGAAGAAAGAAAATTCAAAAATAAAAGATGATAATTTAAAATTAAAAAAACTTAATGTTACACTAGCAAAAAGCATTATAGAGCAGGTGAAAGTGATTAGAAAACTAACAGAAGAGAATTTAAAATTAAAAAGCTTTAATTACAAACAAAAGGATGAAAATTTAAAGCTAAAGGAAGATATTTCAAAACTAAAAAGTGACCAAAAGAAAACTAAAGTAGTCTTTATCGACGTAGATGATGTCTTGAAGATGTGTTTGTAACATGCTACAAGAGAAACATGAAAAATTGATGATTTTGCAGCAACAACTGTAAGTGATGTACATTTCATGAATAAATATTTTATATTTACAATTTACATTTAGTTAATTTAGCTTTAAAAATTTTCAATATTGATAATTTTTGTTTCATAAATTAATTTTAATATTTGTTGTAATTGGAACTGAACTATATTAACCTTAAAGTACCAAAATACAAATAATAATAGTGGATATATCTGTAATGAAATATCCTGTAATGTCTTGAGGTTTCTGGCCTATATAAAAAAAACCCTGATAAATAATTAGCTTATAAAAATTTCATTCTCTCTTATCAAAGTTAATGTTATATGTGCGGTGTCAAAATATCCCCAGTAAAATTGTTTATAAAACCCAGTAGTATGATGTTACAAAAGTGAAGAGCCTTAATTTTACTAGCCGGTGTTACACTTAAAAGGTTTTAATGAAAAATTTAATTAAATTTAGACTTTATTGTTTTAAAAACTATTTATACATGAAAAATTTTATATATTTCTTTGGTATAGTGTTTCTATTAATGTATATAGGGCCTAAACTATTAAACAGTTCCATGACAAAAATAGAGTCAAAACTAAAAACCCTCTGAAAAAGATGAAAACATGGCCCATTTTAGTTTTAGCAGATATTTTTACTAAACAATCTGTCCTTATAATGCTTTCTCAAGAATTGAATAACAAAGGTGTTAATAGTACTTACTAGCCAATGCTCAACCTTGGCACTTGAGCCATTTTTTCGACTCGCTGACCAGTAGAGATGGGGTTGTTGTAATCCTGGACCCGGTCCAAGGTTGTGCAATCATTAAGGTGTTCGGCATTCATAGGTTCACTACCACACAGCAGACACTCCGGGGCTAGTAGCACATGAATGTGGTGGAGTGAGCAGCAAGGTAATCATGACCGGTCTTCAATCTGAAAGCTGAATTTGCTAACAGCTTGGGGCAAGTTATAGTCAATTGGTCTCCCTATCAGAAGACTTTCCCACCGCTTTCGTGCTGAGAGTTCCCTCAATCAAATGTGATTCCATTTTTTGGTGAACATCTTTATTAGGGACCTGGAGGAATGTAGTGAACTCAGATGCTCGGACCGAGGGAGGCTTGTTCCCTGCTTGGCTAGTTGATCAGCCTTTTCATTCCCAGTGATGTTTACATGGCTCGGGATCCACTGAAAATTAAGTACCCACGTGGCATTTATGAGAGCATTTAGTTTTCTTTTCCTTTCTATGGTTCTACTACAGTCATTCTTTGAGTACCCAGAGAGGTTCAAGATGGCTGTCTAAGAGTCAACAAGGAAAACTGCCTTAGCCGGAGCAGTCAGATTCTCGAGCTCAATTGCTGCATCATATACAGCAGCTCACCGTTGTAGCTATTAAAAGTGTTTATAATGTTTTTTAACCTTTGAACTAAATGTTTTCTCGATTTTGGAAGTAAGGTATTTTATCATCAGAACAATTATTAAAGTTTACATTGTGCGAGACTAATATTTTTAGAAACAAATTTAAACATTATATAAGACAACACTGTAGAAAAATAGAAAATTAACAAAATCTTAACCTCCAAAAACTTCATATGTGGGCAATGTAGAGAAAAGACTAACTGTGAACAAGTCAAGTTATAAGCAAGACAAATGTGGTAAAGGTTCCCTACGGTTTTCAATGTATAACAGTTGACGTGTTTCAAAAACTACTTAGTCATATAATTCTATTCTAAGAAAATGTCCAGTTAAAACATGAGTAGTGTTTCATACATAGATATGAATGATGAAATTTTGTTGACGATAGATGGTTACTTTGGGACTTTTAGCACAAATAATAGATCATGATGGAGATATGATCAGCTTAGACTTTTTCACATTTTTTGATTGGTGTTTTAAAAGACCAGACTATAGTGCATAAAGCTTAATGAAAGCAATTCAGTTCATCTTATATTTACTACTTAAACAAAGCAAAACTGACCTAATAATGAATGGGCAACTTGTCCCATATAAAAAGAGGTGAAATACCTAGGTCTAACTTTCGACACTTATCTGAACTGGAAATCTCACATGGAGAAAAAAAGAGATGATCTGGAGATCTAATACAGAAGAGTACCTTGGCTCATCGGTAGGTATTCTGAGTTGGCGCATACAATAAATTACTGGTGTACAAGCTCATACAGACACTCTGTGGATGTACCAAGAGCACCAATCTGCAAGTCATCGAGCTCTGCAATACTTAGAGACCTCAAGATGAAGCACATGAGAGTAGCCCGCAACTGCAGCAGGAATTACTTTAAGCGGCTCATTATAGATCTATGGCTAGCTCACAAAGTGCTACTGCGTTGGTTTAAGCACACTAAGCCTTTGGACTTGGTTCAAAGAGACATTAGCTGCACATCAACAGCCATTTAATACAAACCGAGTAACTGTGCAATTGGCCTTGGTAGGCGAGATGGGGAGTTGAGAGTTAGTATAAATATTTAGATAAATTAGCTTCGGTGTGAAATAACAAACGTTCTTGAAATATGTGTAGACATATTGGATGCAGAAGCTGTTGATCTATCAAACATTCTCAATATGTAATATGTTTTCAGAAGTTGTGGTACACATAAGGCCAAATGCAAGGATTCGTGGTCTGTAGTATACCAGAATATAAAATCGGTATCATTCACTGGAAAAAGCCTAAAATTTTTCAGTCACCCTCAGAAAGCAACTTGCCTTATTTGCAGCAAAAACAAAAATGTTTTAAAGGATTAAGGAAGTATCTGTTACCTTTACATTCTCTATCAACACTAAAGAATGTCCCCTTATAGCTTGCATTTATAGTGTTTGACAGGTTTTCCATTAAAACTGATTGTCTGCAAAGATTTCTCTAAGTTTCAATTTTCCTCAAAAGTATAGATTGTATTCTTTGGTGTATGCCAACCATTCCAAAATACACACAAAGGCAACTAATCTTCACATAATAGTTAAAAATTTATCATGGAATAAGAAATATTTTATTATTATAAAAATATTATGTTTGGTGTATAAGTATGAGTTTTTAAAAAAATACAATTTTTTATACTTAAGCCTATATTAGTTGAAATTTTTATGTGTTATGATGCCTTTTAAGTGATGGAGTGAGGTTTGTTAAAACTAATGTATTTTTTATATTGGAAATAATTGGCAGAATTTATCATCATGTCAACATTTTGGCAATGGCAGTATTTTGTAAAATATATTTCTTAATATGGTAATATTTTGTTAAACTTTGTTTTCATATTCTTGAAAATCATTTACATATAGATTAGCATCTTTAGATGTCCATTGTTTATCAGATTTTATTTTAATTTTGGGTCTCTAAAGGTTAATAAAATTCAAGCCTATATGTTCTGTGTTTCATCATTTAATATTGTTAACTTGTAGAAATTATTTGAATTTGTTATATAGAGGTTTTTAATTTTTATTTAGTGAAACGGGGTGCTAAACAATATGATGAAGTAGATTAAAAATTTCTTAACCCAGGACGAAGTTCCTGAATGCTGTCTCCAATTTTAAAGCCCCAAAACAAGGCTTACCTCAAGGAGCTGTGCTCAGCTGCTTTCTCTTCAACAACGTTATTAACGACCTCACCGCCACCATAGAAAATGCCTGGCACATCGTAGCTGCTATATGCTGATGACGTCATTATATGGAATACTGCTAACAAGACAGATCACTTTGAAGAAACCATGAACCTGGTATTAGAAAACCTAGGGCAATGGGCCGACTGCAATAAAATGACAGTTAGTCCAGAGAAAACCATGCTTTAGTTGTTTACTCTCTCCACCAAGCCCCCAACATTGAACTCAAATGCAAACATAGTTACCTACCAGAATCTAAATTGTCCTAATACTTTGGCGTTAATCTGGACTTTAAACTCTCATGGAAAAATCACATACAAGAGGTTGTTGAGCGCACAAGCAAGCGAACGAACCTGTTAAAAAGACTAACTGGTACGAAATGGCGATACACGCAGGACGTTCTTGCCACCGCTTATAAGACCTATGTCAGACTCTCCATGGGATACGCTTCGCAAGTTACATCACTGGCCAGACACCCACATCTACAAAAGTTAGATAAAATCCAGAACAGTGTTCTCAGAATCATCATCGGCGCAGCCTTCTCAACGCTCATTTGTGCAATGGAAATTCAAACCTGCATTGAACCATTACAAGTAAGGCGCGAAAAACTAACCTCTAAGTTTTGGGAATGCTCAAGAATAGTAAATCACCAATACTGGACTAATTATAGAAAGGCTGCTCAGAGACTGAAAACCCAGCTAAACCCACTACAACATGCTGAAGAACTGAGAAGAAAATATAACATCGGTGAATCAAAACTTTCAACAGGTCGACTGTTGCCATCCCTCTCAAAAGATTATTGTTACTAAACTTTAAGACCCCCAAGCATCTTACAACTTCTTGCATCTAGAACTGAAGATTTCTGCCCTTGGGACAATCCACACTTTATATCCTCAACATTTTCTACTGCCGAGAAACAATCTCACATCTTCTGCAAAATGAATGGTCAATTCGCCTTCAGTGGATCCCGTCACGTCTGCATCACAGGCAATGAAAGAGCAGACGACCTAGTAAAAATGGAGCCCAGATGTAACAACCATACACAGAAGCCAGCCTCATCTCTGCCAAACACCTTATTGATACAACCCTGAAACGCTCCATGAAACAAGTGCATGAGGAAGCCAACCAAGGGAAACAGTGGGCATCACTTAGCCGTCGCGGTTCTCTGGTGTCTACAAGCGAAAGAGCAACTGCCGTGACTGACTTTCGACTCCTGACAGGACACGACTATCTCCAGGAATACCTCTACCGTTTTGGCCTAGGAGAATTCGATACATGTCCGCTCTGTCTCGATGGTGTCATGAATGGACACCAAATTTCAACCTGTACTGAGCTGGATAACCAGCTGTCCAGAATTGGTCGTTACTGGGAGACTTGACGCCGAATGGTTCAACAGCCAATGCATTCCCTAAAGAAAGAAATTAATTCAATTTTTTTTCAAATGTTTTAAAACTTGTTTCACGTCTTTACTTTCTTACTTCATTGAGAAAGTATATAAATACATTTTGTATGACTGTAAATGATTAGATATAAATAAATAATTTTTATATATTTATTACAACTTCAGCATTTGTTAATTTTATTGTGAAAAATAGGTTGTATTGTAGCAAGTAATTATAACTAAAGCTGGCCCTCAACAGTGTGCTTGACATGAAATTACATTGTTTATAATAAACTTGATAGAGAATTTGTCCATGTTCAGCTATAATAGGTCGGGATTTTTTCTATAGATTGAAAAATATTTTTTTTTAATTGTTGACAATAATTATTTATTAAACATATTTTTATTATCTTTCAGATCATGGATACAATTCAAATGTCTTGCTTGGAATAGAGCCTTGGCATTAGATTTGTTAAAGTTTAGATTTTTAACATTATTCTGCATTGCATGAAGACTCTGTTTAGCAGATATATCTCTTGTATTTGGTCTTTACAAAGTAAAATATTGTGTACTGCAATAAATTGTATCATTCACAGAAAATGTTTTTCTACATTTCCTATGTAAGTGTTCATTCCTTTATAAAATCTTTGAGTTGATTCATTGACATTTAGGTGCTTATTTTACAGAAAATACTCTTTTTCAGTAGTTCTTGTAGAAGAAATACTAGACAGATTTTGTTTTTGTTGTAGTATTAGGATTAGCAGGTATGATTATAGATTTCAGTACATGTCCCGGGAGTACGATATACGTTTTGAAAATGGAGTAATTCCGCAAAGCGTCAACAAAGGAAAATACTGTAATGTTAGGAAAGGCAGAAACATGTACTCAAATATATGCAAATATTTCTAACAGAAATGAAGATGCGTATATTGAGAATTTCAACTTAATCAGCTGCATGGTTATTATTAGACAAAGGATAGGAAGAGATTGTAAATATAGGTAAGGACACATGTAGAAGGTCGCATACTCTCTATTGGGCTCAATAAAGTGATGACTTCTTTGTTGACCCTGCAAGAGAGAAGTCTTTCATTTAGACACTGTTTTGTAAAAACAGAAAAGAATGAATGGAATTAGTTAAAATTATTGAACTGAATGGTCATGGTTACTTACCTGAGGTATACTTGTTTTTAAGGGTAAAGAGATGTGTTTACACACTACCTGATTCTTCACAATAATCCAATCAAATAAAACAATTACAGCTTGACAATGTCAGCTACTTTATACATTTTCTGCTTAGTGCAACATTTGTTTTGTTCTATCACTCTTAACCACCTGTTTAATATGTTTTACTGGGGAGATCAACGTAACACAAGGAATGCGTAATTTCTAACAAAATATTCACTATCAGCTTATTTTTATTACATCAATCTGATATTGATTGGGATATGCACTTAAATTGTGATTTATGAATAAATTATTAATAATGGTAATACATTGACTGCCAACCAGTTTTCCGATAACCTTCAATCACAATTTTTTTTTTTGTACTTTTTGTTTAAATAATGAAAAACCTAATAATATTTTGTGTTCTAGTATGTTTTATTTATTTAAACTAGTTTATTTTATAATGTCATCGGACACCAGTGACCGTCACCCCACTACGTAAATATATACTATAACGTATTTTCACAATATTATAGATATTTTTTAACAGTAAATATAACTAGTAGATTTTTCTCACTTATTTTATAGATACACAATTTAAATTTTCAGCATAACTGTATTTTTGTTTTAAAATATTTTTTCTTGAAAAATTAGAATGTAAATATAATCTGAACATTATTCTTATATTTATGTTTGTATTGTTTAAATACAAGTACGTTTTAAATTGAGCTGTTTTTTACGAATTGTATATGATCTTATGAATTGGAGAAAGACGTTTTAAATTAAAGTTTTTAGTTTCAAATTGTTGAATTCTTCAGTTTTTTAGGTAAATTAGGATCAAATCAAATTTAACAATATTCTAAAACGTAATCTAGTTCTACAAAGAAGTGTAGATAAAAACGATTTATTTTTTTAATATTTTCTTGTAATTTTGGACTTTTATTTTCCTAATAATTATAGTCTTGTAAAAAAATTTCTGAACGCCAAGTTGCAGGAACATAACATACTCAGAGGCTGTGTCGGACACCTCATATGGTAAAATACATTGTGAATGTGCCAGACACCTTTGTGTGATGCTCTACATTGCACAAATACAGTGTCGGTCACCAGTGACCGCCATGGCAGTTAACAAGTTAATTTTTCATTAAAAATTCCCCATTTTCGGCATTTATATACACATACGCCTTTCATTCGACCCTTTGATTTCTGATACAAATTTGGAATCAATTTATTTCACGATTCTAAGTTTAAATTACCGCAATAAGAACACTTTTAATTTATCAAATCAAAATATATAATTTTATTTGTTCAGCCAGTAAAAATGTGGAGTTATTATGGGTTTGAAATCCTTTTTGGCTTGTTTTCCTCTTCTGATCAGATGATAGTATTACAAATCAGTCTGGATTATGGTTTTCCCTATAACATTTGAACAGATGAAGTGCAATGAAATTAGTAGAAACTTACATTTTATAGGGAATTGACAACCGAGATCTGCAATACGAACCTATGTATGTTAGCGCCAAAGTCCAAAAACACAGGTTAGTTAGAAATGGAATGAGATTGAGGTGTATTGTCCCCTTTATTTTTCAACATATATTTCAAATTTATTTTTGGAGACATAAAGATGAAATAGATGCTGTAATAAATAAAAATCAGTGGTTTTAATATGAATAATTTAAGATAATACAGATTACACGATTTCGGTAGAGAGAACTCAAACCGTACATAAATAGAGTGACTTAAACAGGACATCTATAAACTGTAATGAACAATCCAAAATCTAAATTTTTGCATGCAGCAAGCCACCAATCAGAACATACAGAGTACACCCAGGGAAAATCAACATCATACATTTGGGAGCTTATATACATTAAATTTGGATCATTTAGTAAGGAGATAAGATTAAGAATTTTTTTAAACCAGATTATCTTTCTTCGAACTAAAGAGTTAATAAATGACTTTGTAATTACACTAAACTCTCACTAATCCAACAGATATGGAGTTGGAATACTGCCGAATTACTGGAGGCTCCACTAAAATACGCAATTAATATTGAACAATATTTATGTGTATTGCTCAAAAATAAAAGGGCAGAAAAATAGTCCTGTTCTTTAAATGATAAATTGGAAATGAATTCACTTGTCTGTACTTTGCAATAAAAGGGGACCTTATCTTTAGCAATAATAACAAATTTAAATATGTTTCCGTTTACGCTGCAACAACATTGTTCACTTGCACTTCAACAAGAGTCCAATTCATTTGTATATCACAAGCTACACAACTAAAACTGGGCGGCATGAAGGTCACTCAGTCACTGACATCGACATGCAGTGAAATATGTACAATTTATGTTTATATCTTTCATCCTTGAAGAAAACGCCAGAAGCGGGGCCGGATTATACGGAGTTTACTGTAATAATTATAAACTCTGTAGTAATAATCAACCTCTTTACCTAGTGTATTGCTATGTATTTTCAATGCCAAAAATGGGCAACTAGCGACTCGCAACTTGGTTTTATACTGCCCCAGACAAATGTTAAAAATATTATTGATTTATTAATAAATGTAAAACATAAAACTATAGATTGGTATAGGATAGTGGTTGAACACGGCTCTTGCCCCCAGTGAGAGCTCTGTGACTTGCAAAGTGATTCAATTTTTTCAAACAAGGTCGGAAATCGGTAGGCCCTAATGCATTTTGAGTCAAGTGCCTGAGGAGAAATATCTCAAACTATGTGACTTCGGTGGGAAAATAATTTCAATGTTTGGCAGCACACATCTTTGTGAGAGGACCATTTCAACAATGAAAACTAAAATCAACTCAGCACAACACTATCATCTTCAATCCAATCTCCTGTCAAGTGCAAAATACATGGCGTCATCTCGTTTGAAAAGGAAAACCTCCAGTTAGGGCGTGTAATTTCATCTTCAGTAACGACTGACTGGATAAACTCATTTTCATGAAGTTTACGTTGCCTCACTTGATTGACTTGTGTTAGTCTGTTAGCTGTTGGGATCCCCCTCATGGACAGTTTTCCATATCCCAAGGTTTCTGTGATGTAGAGATCTGGAGATTTACAGAACCATCATGGAAAGTTCATCCTTATTCAATCTATGATCGTCACAGAGCACATTTTTTATTTTTTCCACAAATGAAAGTCTTGCTCCTTTGATCATCATACACAGACGTACAACAGTTTTTAAACTCATGATACCACTGTACACACTCGTACGATTCATCACTATATGCAGTTTTCACCTCATTATATACCTCAACTGAAGGTTCTCCCTTCCAAACAGATGACATCACTTATTTTAAACTTGGAGGGATATTTTATTGACATTTTTCTCAGAATGAGTTGTTGGGCTGGCAGTTCTCAACATGCTAACCTCGAACCATACTCTCTGTGAAGGAGGGAAGTCAGGCTACATGGAAGTGTAGCCAATATGTCGAAAATAAAATTGCTCCAGCTGCAACAGCCTCAGTAAACTTACTTTCCAGATATGCCTTGTAATAGAACATAAAATATTCAAATTTTTGAATGAACTATTTTTCTTCAATATCTTTAAATTCTAAATACTTTTTTTTGTGAGTGTTATAAATTTAATAGTTCTCAGCTATTTATTTGTATCATATATTGTTTTGGAATCAAACTGCGTAAATTTTGCTAATTATGTTTTATGTGTATAGTGCCTTTAAATCCATAAAATAACTCCTTTGTAAGCCTAAGAAACCAAAACTAGATGAAAATGAAAAATGCACCACACTTCCAATGGAATTAGATCAACCAGTGGACACAGGCTATATCCTCAAGAATTATTCAATCTTCTAATGAAAACATCAAAGGAGGTGATAAACAGTGGTCAGATTCTTAGACTTTAGAACAAAAAAACTATTTTTGTAAAAATTACAGTTGACTTATTTTACACAACAAAAAGTTGGGGTGTGAGATTTTGGGGAAACTCAACCCCAGCAGCAAACAGCTTTAAGGAAGAAAATATATGCTCACGAAGACAGTCCTGCGCTTTTAGCAGCTTTAAAAATTGGTCAGACTCAAGAAAAAGTCTGGGAAATACTATCAAAGAGAAAGGTGTTACAGCGAGAATTTTCAGAACTGTCTATGAGTTTGCAAAACAGATTCAATCTCAACAACTTTGAGTCAGAAATTGATGTGCAAGAGCTTAATGTATTAAATATGGGTTCCATCCTAATTTCAAATAAGGTTTGTGTGAATATCTGAGAAAGCACAATGTACAGGAAATCAATCAATCAATAAGTTTGCGATTATCATTGATGAATTAACAACTTTGAGCAAAACATCAACTGATTTTGTACATCAATGTTTGCTTAAAAGATTAAAGTATGGAATTTATTTTTGGACCTGGTTGAGCTTAACAGTGTTGATGTCTCTTGGAATTTTTCAAGCTATAATTACATGCCTTGAAGGTTTTTCAAAATGACTAATTACTGTGGAGCATTAACAATTATTGGCAGAGAATCTGAAGTGCATGCTTTGTTAAAAGAAAAGTTTCCCTCAATCATTATTTGGCATTGCCAAATTTGCTTTGTGTGAGTGGTGTTGTAAAGGAAATGGCCAATATTAATATATTTAAATGATTCAATTATAAACTGTCTACGTCTTGCCAAAGAATAGTCGAGGGTTTCATTTGGTTGCAAATGAGTTTGGAGTTCAACTGTTGAAAATTGGAAGGGTGTTGGACACATGCTGTGTACCCATAGCACAATTTTTAAGAAATTATTGAACTATGTAAAAAACTTCATAAATTGTCATCATAAAACACTTTAATTTTATTTACACTTTCAAATTTATTTACTTTTTCAAAAGGTTTCCCTCAATATGAGATTGTCTGTAATCTTCCACTAAAATATTGTTAGTAAATTGTTCATATTCATTATTTTTTTTGTAACCTTTTTAGCGCATTAACTAGAGCATCTTTTTCACAAATACTTTTAAACTATAATTTCAAAGCTGATTCCACTTGTGGATCCTTTCCAGCATGTTTTTTTTGCTATCAACATTTTCACTACACTTTGATGACAAGGTGGAAACTTTATTCTTCAAAATTTTACATAAGAGAGTTTGCAAAACGCCAAGTTGACGATCAGCATTTCTTTGACTCGTTTTTGTAACTTATTGTATCGATCTAGAATATGAAGTTCTTCTTCAAAACTTAAATCACATTGTTTCTTTGGAAATTCGAACGTCTTGGTATTCTTTGAAACTTAAAGTGACTCACAAGACAAATGAAGAAAGATCTTCCAAATTAAATTACGTAAAATCACACTGAAATCATAAAGATGTATATGAAAATATAGAAATAAACAGTGGAGTAGTCGCGTGAACAAATGACATACAAACAAATAGATGTATAGAACTTACTGCACATTTTATGAAACCTACAAGACGTGCTTTAGTAAAGTCAAACAAGATATGAATGACATATGGATAATGAATAACGTTAATAACAGGACTAACGAACAGGATGTCAGTCACCATATTGCTTATATGATTTCTAAGAATTTATGATACTTGTAAAGATTTTTGTATGGTCTGTGCTATTGAATGCTTATTTTAGCATAATGAATGTTTATTTGAATGATAACAATAAGCAGGACAATTACAATGTATTTCTAGGATTCTGCGTGTGTCTTTAAGTGAAACAATAATAATAACCGAACAATAACACTAAGCGTGATCACACAGTGCAGCAGCTACTGTATAAATATATTTCAACAAGAAATATAATATTAGTGATATTATTACATTTATTGTATAAAAATATAAATCATATAACAAATGCAATATTGTACATAAATATAGAGTAAACAATTTTTTTTTTAATCTATAGTTAAATACAGTATAACTCCTTGCTTAATGCTTTCCTGCTTAGCGCTTTCAAGATTTGCCTCCAAGGCCACTAGCAATTTCAACAGATGGGCTTCATTCCTTTCTAAACAACTAGAATAACCCTTTCAGCTACTTCCTAATATAAATAAACATATCTTATGACAATTATGTAGGATACCTTGCTTAATGTTTTTTTTTATTACCGCCAACATCCGAAAAAAGTAAACAAAAATGAGTTTATTAGTTTCAATAGTTGCCACGTGAGAGCAGCACTCAGCAGTAAATTGATTAAACACAGCTCATTGCCACAAACATGAATTTTCCAGACTTTTTTGAAATTAAAGAATCAAGTGGAGAATCAAGAGTCGTAGTCGTATAGCAAGAGTTCAACTAAAAGAAGTCTTAAAGGACGACTTTTGATTGACCTGATGCTTCCCAAGGAAACCAGCAAACCCCAGAGGTAACCTTAGTCAGTATAAAAAACAAATAAAAACCTACACAAAACACAAATTAATCATTTATTTACTCATATGCGTTTCAATGACAAAGTCATCATCATCAGTGACTGTTACTACTACAAACCCTAACTTACAACTCGTTTGTAGTAGTAACACTCGCTGATGATGATGACTTTGTTATTGAAATGCGTATGAATAAATAAATGATTAATTTGGGAGTTTTGTGTAAGTTTTTAACATAAACTCACAAGCTAAGCTCAAAGAATATTTGTACTTAGTCAGTATATAGACCACCATACCAGGTAAATATTTTAAATCTATTATTTTTTTATATACATTGTAAATATGCACACCATCCACGGCCCGAAGAGAGTTATTTTTCAAAATAATTTTTAAATGGGGGATATTCTAAATTCTATTTTGGGGAATAAAAATCTCCCTATTTAATCCTCCTACAGCAGTGTGTATCACTTGTGATTGTTAATATATCATCAATAATATGGTCAGTCCCTTGATCTGTCTTATTGAGTGAAAGGCAGTGAGAATATCGATTGTCTACTTCGTTCAAGTTTATTAATTGTACTTTAGCTTAGTGCTTAACATATTGACTGCCAACCAGTTTTCCGATAAACTTTAAACACATTTTTTTTGTACTTTATGTTTAAATAATGAAAAAACAATACTAATTTGCCGTCTAGTGCGTTTATTCATTTAAAGTGGTTTATTTTATGTCGTCGGACACCGGTGACTGCCATGGCCCGAATTAAATATTTATACTATGAGGCGCTGCCTCATAAGTCACGTTGTTGGGCTTACTACCCATTCCCCGCTCAAGCCTGACCTTCCGAATGAATGTTAAATCTTAACATTTTTATTGTATTTTTTCAATATAAATTCAAGTATAAATATATAACACAACGTATTTTCACAATATTATAGATATTTTTAAACAATATATATATATATATATATATATATATATTGTAACATTTTGAAGTAATATCTATATAAAAGGCACTTACCAAATTAAGATAAATATATATAAATAAATTCAGTATGTAAAAATTACTAAAATATACCAGGAACGAATTGTAAACATAACCTAATTTCACTTGTATAGAAAATTCACACGGCCACATTTTAGATCTAATCACAAAATTTTATATAAAAGAAAAAAAAAACACACAAATCACTATTTATAAAGAATATGTATTAGAAATAATTGATAGGTAACAATTTAAATAGAACTATGTAAAAATACACTTAAAACTTTCACACGGCAAGCTAGTGGAATGTGCTGTAGTAAAAACGATGTAACGGATTTGTGGAGTTGCGTGCGCATTGACCGGCAAAAGTTATTCGTTTTAAGTATTTCTCGTTTTAAATATAATCTAAAACAGTTTTGGATTTAAATGCAAAGAAATTTAAGTGCAGTTGTTAAGAAGAAGAAGTGTATCTGTAAAGAAGAAGAACATGACATCCGTAAAGCTGTACCTACAAGGAATAAACGAAAAAATAGCGGAAATTCACGATTTGGCCATTTTTTCTAACAAAGATAGCGTCAGTACGCAGTTGGAACCAAGCATCGGAACGAGGAAGACGTATTCAGAATTGGCTGTAAAAATTTTATTTTTTTAACTAGTGCGGAAAGTGCAGTATCATATTTAAATCGTAATTACAGAGTAACAATAAGCCAAATAATTGAACTGATCAATTAAGAAGACATTATTAAGGAAATATATTTAATTAAGAACTAAAATAACTTGTAAAAATTTTAACTTGTAAAAATTGTAAATTAGATATTTTTTTGAAAGTGCCAACTCAAAATTTATTAGTCAAAATTTAGAAAACCCACCTATTTAACCCGAGATAAAGAGAGCTCAAGCTCAAATTGAAATAATTAAATCAATTTCAATTCATATTAAATTTTATAACTAAACTTCTTGCTGCCATACCAAAATTTAGACTTAGGCTAATAAAGCTTAATTTTTGTAATTCTTTGTAGAGGAAATAAGAAATTTTAATTAGTAAGTGACTTTGTAAAAGATAACAAGGAATGTCATTTTAAGATATTAAAAGTTTATTGTAGCAAAAAGCAGCATTGAAGTGTTATTTCTTTTAAATTATAAATTTTATTAAGACTTGTATAAAACAAAATTATCAATAATTACATTTGGCACACAAACGTGGGGCTCGATTATAAAAATTTTTAAGAATTAACCTTAAGGCACTTTAGATAAGATTATTAATTAAATATTTGTATTAATATTGTTTACTTTTCAGGACTTTGCAACCATAAGTCAATAATTTTTATTTTCAAAATTTAAATAGAATAAAGGGGAATTTTGAAATTTTAGATAAAGAAATTAAAAAAAAAAAAAAATATGGAATCTGAAACAGGTACATATAATTTAAGGAGGGAGAAAGCGAAAAAAACAGAAAAATTAGAGGAATATAACAAACATAGTAGGTCTAGGAAGGGTACAGCAGTTGAGGAAGCTGCAAAAGGAAAATATGTGACATTAAAAGAAAAAATAGATGAAAAAGAGGAAGAAGCTACAATAGGCCTAATAGAATTGGAAGAAGGGACAAGCCTAGAAATACAAGAGACAGAAACGGAAGGCACAGATATGCCTATAGAAGAGAGTGAGGTGGAAACCCAAGTAGATGAGGCTAGGGGATTACCACTGATGCAAACCCAACAGAAAAAGGGAAATAATGAGAATGAAGATTTAAGGGAGATGATGAGATCTCTCATGGAAATGAGCCGAAAAGGAAAAGAGGAGATGAAAGAAATGAGTGAGAATATGAATAGACAATTAGATAAGATGGACGAATTAAAAAAGGAATTAAAGGAGAATATAAACGAAGTAAAAGGAGAGATAAAGGAGGAAAATAAGGAGATGAGAGAAGAGATGAACAGAGGATTTGCCTCAAGTAGGTTGGAAATGAATAGGTTGGATAAGAAATTCGAGAGCCTAAAGGAAGAAAATAGGAGAATGATAGAGGATATGAGGGAACAGTTGAGAACAGAGAATAATGATGTAGTAGGAGTTATGAGAAGAGACTTAGAGGAGAAGATTAAGGAGAATTTAGAGGAAACAAAAGAAATAATAGCTGATGTGACAGAGATTAATAAGAAAGAGATAGAGAAGGTAGAAAAAATGACAATACAGAACAGGGAAGAGTTAAGAGTTTTAAATAGGGAGATAGCTATTGAGAAAAACAATAATAATGATAGAATTGACCGATTGGAAACAGAAGGAAGGAGGAATAATGAGAAACAAGGGGAATTGACCCAGAGAATGGAAAAGGTAGAAAAGAAGGTGGAAGAAAATAAAGGAGGAGAAGGCCTAAGGATAATACAGGTGTCATGCGGGAATCAGGAGGAGATGCCAAAATTTAATGGTAGGAATGGGAACCCTATGGAGTTCCTAAAAAGACTGGATAGGTATGTGGAAAGAAAATTTGGATGTAGGACAGGGGAAGGATTTGAAAATGAATGGAGAGGAATCATAGATAGAGCCTTGGAAGTAGGAGCGGCAAGATGGTGGGAATCAATTAGAGAGGAGGTGGAAAATTTCGCGGATTTACAAGACAGGTTTATAGAAAGATACTGGGCCAAAGAAATACAGGAAGGCATCAAAGAGAGAATAGAAAATGAAAGGTATATAGAGGGAAATGGAAGAGCCAGAGCAGATTATTTCATAGAAAGAGTCATAGTTTTAAAGAACATGACACCACCGCAAAATGAGGAAGAGATAGTCCGGAGATTAAGCCGGCATTTTAATGAAAGGATACAGTTGTCAAGAAGAGTACAAAATATAAAAACGATCCGAGAGATGGAAAGGATGCTAAATGAGGAGGATATAGAGGAGAGAAATAAGGAAATAAGACAGAGAAACAGGGGACCATGGAATAGGCCTACCCCTAGAGAGGAACAGAATGGAAATAGATTTCCACCCAGAAGGGGTGAGGAAGGGATGAGACAGCAGGGAAATAGAAGATTTCCAGGACCAGGAGAATTGTATAGAAGGAATGAATATAGAAGTGAAGGACGGCCATATGTCCAGTTTTTTAACAGAAGAATAGATAATCATATGAGGGGGAATATTGAACCAAGACCAGGGCAGGAAAATAATCGAGAAAATAGAGGAGACAGGAATTACAGAACAAATGACAGGAGCCAGAAGGAAGTAAATCAGATAGAGACAAGGAGATGTGTGGGGACAAGGAAGGAGGATGGTGCACATAGTCAAACGGAAAACTAGAGAACACTGGTATCGTCGCCTTGGATCAGGAAAAGGAGCATCAAACAGAACAAATGAGGTTGCCAGTGATAAAATTTGATAAAAGCTCCTACGATAAAATTAAGTTAACTATAAATAATGTATTAATCAGTAGAAAATTTTTAGAACAAGAAGATGAGGAGAGAAATTATAATTTAGGAATTGAAAAAAAAAATAATAAACCCAGAGATAGAGATTAAGATGGAAGATACAAGTTTACTAGCATTAATAGACACAGGCAGTAACGTAACATGTATCCAGGAGAAATGGATGTTAGAGAATAAAAATAAAATAGGAAAAATAGAAATCTTACCAATAAAAAATTTAACCATTCGGACTGCAACAAATAAGAAAACTAAAAAGATAAACAAAATGATCATGGTAATAGGAGAAATAGGAGGGGTAAAATATCCGTTTCAATGCCTAGTGGTGCCAGGCTTATTGAGAAAATTTATTATAGGTACGGATATGTTGATGGATGTGGAGGCACAACTTGATTTTGGAAAATGGGAGATGGAGTTTAAATATGAAAACAAATTATATAAATCAAAAATGAGTGTAGATGGGCAGACAAAATTTAAAGGGGAGATGAATAATTTTGAAAATGAGATGGAGGAGGAATTGAGTTGTGATGAACAGGAAGGAATGAATGATATGGAAAAATGGGAAGAATTTGAAACTTTTGGAAACCAGAGTCAAAATTATATTAAAATTGTACAAGAGAAGGGAGAGATAAAAAAAGAGGATATTTTTGAAAGAATAGGGAATGAAGAGGTAACTGAGGAACAAAGACAGGAGATGAGTGATTTAATAGAAAAGTATAAAGAAGTATTTTCAGACCAGCCCGGTTTATGCACTGCATATAAACATAAGATTAAAGTTAGGGAAGATGTACCATTTTACCAAAGAAATTACCCAATTCCTACAAAGTACCAAGATCAGGTACAAAAAGAGATAGAGAAAATGTTGAGGTTAGGTATAATTGAAAGAAGTACTAGTCCATATATTAATCCAATAGTCCCAGTCATCAAAACCAATGGGAAAGTTAGATTATGTTTAGATGCAAGAAAACTAAATGAAATTATAATTCCGGATTATGATTGCTATAGAGGAATAAATGAGATTCTACACAGAGCAAAGAGAGTTAATTGGTTGAGTACCATGGACCTCACTAACAGTTTCTGGCAGGTTGAATTGGAAAAGGAGTCAAGAAAATATACTGCATTCCAACATAGAGGGAAAACATACCAGTTTGTTGTTACACCCTATGGATTGAAAACATCTCTAGCAGCATTGGCAAGAGCTATGGACAGTATTATGAGGGAGGAATTAGAAGATTTCACCTTAATATATGTAGATGATATAGTCTGTATGTCTGAGACATTTGAGGAGCATAAAAAACACCTAGAAAAGATCTTCCAAATTTTTTTAAAAAACAACATGACCATTAAATTTGATAAATCAGAGTTCTGTAGAAAAGATATTTCATTCTTAGGATATAGATTGACTACAAATGGAGTAAAAATGGATGAAGAGAAGGTTAGAGCTATATTAGAATTTCCCTCACCTAAAAATCCTCGACAGTTAAAAGGTTTTATTGGAATGGCTAATTATTATAATAAATTTATAGAAAAATATTCAGAATTTGTACAACCATTATTAAAATTATTATCTAATAGAAACAAATTTATTTGGACAGAAGAGGAGGAGCGAAATTTTATTAAATTAAAGAAAAAATTTTTGGAAACAAATGTACTTACTCACCCAGATTACCAGAAAACATTTTACCTACAAACAGATGCCAGTGAATATGCCATAGGAGGACACATCTATCAGATTGATGAAAAGGGGAAGAAAAAGGCAGTAATGTTTATGAGCCGCACATTAAAAGGAAGTGAAGTTAAATATTATACCACTGAGAAGGAATTACTTGCTATATTGTTTTGTCTGCAGAAAGCAAGACAGATCATCCTAGGAAGAAAAATTGTGATCCAGACTGACCATCAGGCCTTAACTTTTATTAAGACTTGTAAAATTTTAAATTCAAGATTGCATAGATGGATATTACTAATGCAAGAGTATGATTATACTATTGAACACTGTAAAGGAAAAGAAAATGTCGTTGCAGACCTATTGAGCAGGAACCCTTGTGACAAAAATAAGTTTGAAAGAAGAGACCAAAATTCAGAATTACAAATAAATTATATAGAAAGAGTTATGGATATGGAAATGTGTACAAAATTTAAAGAATTTAGTAAATTACAAGTAGAAGATTTGGAAGTTAGAGAAATAAAAGAAAACATTCAAAATTATCCTCAAAATTATAAAATTATTAATAACTTAGTATACAAAAGAAATAGGGAAAGTTGGAAAATAGTAGTACCAAAGGGAATGATTAAAGAAATAGTGGGTACTTGTCATGAATATTACCTGCATGCAGGAGCTAAGAAATGTCATACCATATTATCAGAGAGCTTCACTTGGAAGAAGATGGGAAAAAGCATTAGGGGAATTATTAAAACATGTAATATTTGTCAAAGAGCTAAAAATGTAACCCAAGGTAATTTTGGAGAGATGAAAGGGATCCAAGTGGAAAAACCAAAGGAGCAATTGTCAATTGATTTTATAGGACCATTTCAAAGAACTGTAGGAGGCTATAAGTATTTATTAGTAATGTTAGATGTATTTACAAAATTCGTTCAAATCTATAAATTGAAAAAGGCAACCACAGGGGAGGCAATTAAATGTTTAGAAAATTATATAGAAAATTTCGGGAGAGTAGAAAGAATACAGACTGATCATGGAACCCAGTTTAATAATAAGAAATGGCTGGAGTATATAAAAAATAGAGAAATGAAACCAATATTTTCTCCAATAAGGAGGCCACAAAGCAATATCGTTGAGAGGGTGAATAAGGAGATCATTAGATGTTTGAGAACATATTGTCATCATAACCATAGAGAATGGGGAAAGTATGTAGAGGTTATTAACCAGGCAATTAATGAAATTCCTCATGAGACTACAGGATACACACCTAACCAGCTACAACTAGGAATTCAGGATGAAAGGTTTTGGCAAAAGGAAATAAAAAATTTTGGCTGGAGTTCAAAATTAATAAATTTAGAAAGACATTTAGAAATTGCTAGGAGTAGAATTAAGAAAAAGGCTCATAAGAGAGCAGAGAAATTTAATAAAACTCATAAAATAGAAGAATTAAATGTTGGGGACAAGGTATTAGTAAAAGAAAATTGGCAACCACAGGGTATAAGAGGTGAGATGGCAAAATTATTTTATGTATATGATGGACCTTATGTGATCACCAAGAAATATGGCAAAGCGACTTATGAAATCAAAGATGCTAGAAGCAATAAAATTAGAGGAATTTTCCATATTAGCTTGTTAAAGAAATTTTATGAACCAAGGGAGGCACACCAGGGAGAATCAGATAAATTTCAGGTAGAACCAATTAAATAAATAAAGGGAGAAGTCGAGAGAAAGGAAAATAACAAGGGATAATAAGATGGTAACAACAGGAATGTCTCAGGATATAAAAGTATTAGGAGAAGGAAGCGAATGTAGGAGGGATAGATAACAAATAAACCAGAAATGACAATAGACCAGAAATGACTTAATAATTAAACAAACACTTGAAAAAAAAATATAAAGAAATAAAAATAAAATAGGAAGGGATGAATGAATAAGAACAAGGACCTAACCTACAAACAACCTAGACATGCTATGACTCGGTTAGGCTAAAATTTAAAAAAAAAAGGAACACTGTGTCAGAAGATAGATTATATAGATAAATAAAAAGACTTATGATTGGAAAGATTCCATTCTATTAAATTTAAAATAAAGAAAGAAAAAGAAAAAGTTTATAAAATAGACTCTAAGAATCAGAAAATGATTAATGTACGAGATGTTAAGAGTAAGAGTATTGTTGGTTAAATGTTAATTGTTAATTTATTGTATTGTTAGTAGTTAAGTATATCATATGTAATTAGATGGCAGCAGACAAGCAAGAAGGATAGAGTAAGAGTTTACTCCCAAAATGTGAAAATTGAGATATAAAAAAGGAATTTCGGAATCAAAATTTTTTTTTATCTAAATTTGGGGACTATGTAACATTTTGAAGTAATATCTATATAAAAGGCACTTACCAAATTAAGATAAATATATATAAATAAATTCAGTATGTAAAAATTACTAAAATATACCAGGAACGAATTGTAAACATAACCTAATTTCACTTGTATAGAAAATTCACACGGCCACATTTTAGATCTAATCACAAAATTTTATATAAAAGAAAAAAAAAACACACAAATCACTATTTATAAAGAATATGTATTAGAAATAATTGATAGGTAACAATTTAAATAGAACTATGTAAAAATACACTTAAAACTTTCACACGGCAAGCTAGTGGAATGTGCTGTAGTAAAAACGATGTAACGGATTTGTGGAGTTGCGTGCGCATTGACCGGCAAAAGTTATTCGTTTTAAGTATTTCTCGTTTTAAATATAATCTAAAACAGTTTTGGATTTAAATGCAAAGAAATTTAAGTGCAGTTGTTAAGAAGAAGAAGTGTATCTGTAAAGAAGAAGAACATGACATCCGTAAAGCTGTACCTACAAGGAATAAACGAAAAAATAGCGGAAATTCACGATTTGGCCATTTTTTCTAACAAAGATAGCGTCAGTACGCAGTTGGAACCAAGCATCGGAACGAGGAAGACGTATTCAGAATTGGCTGTAAAAATTTTATTTTTTTAACTAGTGCGGAAAGTGCAGTATCATATTTAAATCGTAATTACAGAGTAACAATAAGCCAAATAATTGAACTGATCAATTAAGAAGACATTATTAAGGAAATATATTTAATTAAGAACTAAAATAACTTGTAAAAATTTTAACTTGTAAAAATTGTAAATTAGATATTTTTTTGAAAGTGCCAACTCAAAATTTATTAGTCAAAATTTAGAAAACCCACCTATTTAACCCGAGATAAAGAGAGCTCAAGCTCAAATTGAAATAATTAAATCAATTTCAATTCATATTAAATTTTATAACTAAACTTCTTGCTGCCATACCAAAATTTAGACTTAGGCTAATAAAGCTTAATTTTTGTAATTCTTTGTAGAGGAAATAAGAAATTTTAATTAGTAAGTGACTTTGTAAAAGATAACAAGGAATGTCATTTTAAGATATTAAAAGTTTATTGTAGCAAAAAGCAGCATTGAAGTGTTATTTCTTTTAAATTATAAATTTTATTAAGACTTGTATAAAACAAAATTATCAATAATTACAATATATATAGCTACTAGATTTTTCTCACGTATTTTTTAAATTTTCAACATAACTATTTTTGTTTGAAAATATTTTTTCTCAAATAATTAGAATGTAAATACAATCTGAACATTTTTCTTGCATTTATGTTTGTATTGTTTCAATACAAGTAGGTTTTAAATTGAGCTTTTTTCACAAATTTTATATTATCTTATGAATTGGAGGTAGACATTTTATATTAAAGTGTTTACTTATTAAATTTTGAAATTGAAGACGAAAATGTTTCCACCAACTTACAGTGTAAGATAACAATTTAATAACTTATATTATTAGAATGTCTGGCCCTAAGTAATTTCAAAGTGTAATAAGTGATTAAAAACCAGCTCGTCAACAAAATAGCCAGCAACAAAATATTTCATAAAGTTTTTAATTTTCGAACAGTTTATTTTTTAGGTGAATTTTTTTAAGATCAAATCAAAGATAATACGTAATGTAGTTCTACAAAGAACAATAACAACTATTTCCTTCTGATATTTCTTTGTAATTCTGAACTTTGTTTCCCAATAATTATAGACTTGTAAAAAAAATTTCTCAACACCAAGTTCCAGGAACACACACAGAAGCTGTGTCGGACACCTTATATGGTTAAAATACATCGTAAATGTGCCCGACAGCCTTGTGTGATGATCTAAAGTTAAGTCTACATTGTCGGTCAAGGGTGACAGTTATGGCAGTCAACGTGTTAATTGAATTTGCAATTAATCCCAATCCACGGGGTTGCTCAAAACGCAAATCATTTAATCCACAATGAGTTAATAGAAACCATATCCATTATGTAATTAAAATAATTCAAAAACAAACCTGTAAATCATATTTTACAATAGATAATTTACTTTAAAAATAAAAACACCACGCCATACTTTCTGCACTATCACAAACCCTGTAATGTTAATGTAATAAGATTTGGAAATAATGTATATTAAACCAGCTGTGTCTGGTGTAAGTTAAAATAAGTTGTTCTTAAAGATGCCTACACTGTTATTTGGTGTAAAGCTTTGAACGATTTGTTCTTTGAAGTAATATTCTTTTACTTGTAAAAAAACCTTTTCATTGAATATTTATAACTAGATAATATAATTTTTTAACAAATCGTTTTACATTAACCACCAGTACCATTATTATATTAACCATTAAATATATATATATATATATATATATATATATATATATATATATATATATATGTCAGTTAATAACATTTAGTAAGACCTCAGTAAGTTTTATTACTGATGTTTGTCAGTAATCTACGAGTGCTGAATGTAATATAGAAATTTGCACATACTGCAACGGGCAATTATATGTCACAGAATACCGTTGCAATAATAAGGAAATTTCAGGTAAGCCAGGTTCCGAGGGGGAAAACAATATGAAGGGACCTTAGGGTTGTGGTAGGTTTATGTAAAGGGTATAAAACAAAAACAAAAGCCATTAGCAGGGAGAGGGGTTTGTATTTTCTTTTATTTTATACTTTACATATATTGAGAAAGGGAGAAGAGGTCAAAATCAACCTAGAAACACCAACGACATTCGAGGGGATGCAGAATTTCAAAAGGAGAAGATGCCGAGACGCAGAAATCTAAAAAAAGCAAAATGAAAGGGTTAGACGATCATTAAGAAAACAGGCATGAATATCAAGCGGTTTGGAACAGAAAGTCACAAGCCAAAAGTTCACAAGAAAAATAAGCCGGAAATGACAACATCACATGACAGAAATTACAATTTTTGAAGCCTCGCCATTGGTTGAAAACAGGGAGTGAGAAAATACGCTCAGTGACGGTTACTAAAAATCGACAAGGAGAGGGTAGTGTTACTTTGGACTTCAAGCAGTAAAGACATGTCACCGGGGTCCTTGAGAATTTTGTGTGTTTGCGGTAGAAAGTGTGAACGGAAAATAGTCAGTGAGTTTCGTAATATTGAACAGTGCTTCAAAATTTTAAAAATGTGAACAGATTAAAATTAAATTTCCATTAAATCTCATTTTAAACAATAACTTAAAGACGTAGTGAGAGCAAAACTTTAAATCAATTAAAAACTGGATCTGGAATTCGTCAAGCCAAAGCAGAAAGGAATCAAGATCTAGCGCAGAAGGAGGGGATGCTTTGTTTAGGCCCAGGACACTATCCAAAGATAAGCCAGCGGGGTGACCCCGACTTGTTGAACGAGTTCACATCACATCCAAGATGGCCAAGAAAGGAGAGAGGGAGAAGATGGAGTCAACCTACCTAGCCAGAGGAGAGATTCTAAATGGAAAGGTCAGATTTTAGCTTCTCTCTTTTTCAAATTAATTAAAAATTATTATTGAAGATTTTTGGTGAACATTGCGATTTCAAAAAATTAAACTTGAATATATTTTCTTTTTAAAGATACACAAATATCAAGCAGTGGCTTTGTTTAATACATAAATTAGAGAGGGTTGTATTCAGTGGGGTTAAGTCCAACCACAAGATGGAAGACTTCACCTAACAAGCTTTATAATGGCCAAGAAAGGAGAGAGGGAGAAGATGGAGTCAACCTACCTAGCCAGAGGAGAGATTCTAAATGGAAAGGTCAGATTTTAGCTTCTCTCTTTTTCAAATTAATTAAAAATTATTATTGAAGATTTTTGGTGAACATTGCGATTTCAAAAAATTAAACTTGAATATATTTTCTTTTTAAAGATACACAAATATCAAGCAGTGGCTTTGTTTAATACATAAATTAGAGAGGGTTGTATTCAGTGGGGTTAAGTCCAACCACAAGATGGAAGACTTCACCTAACAAGCTTTATAGTTAGAAATAAAAATAATTTATGGTAATTTGGAAGTTGAAAACAGAAATGTATAAATTGTTTAGAACATAAAGAAATTAAATCAAAATTAGAAATTCAAAGTTTTTTAAATATTAATAAATAAAGAAAAATACATAGAATATAAAAATTAGTTGAGATAATTTGTTATGAACTTTGTATCAAAGGAGCTGGCAAATATGGCCTATTTAAATGTAAATGTTTCTTTTTATAGCAGTTTAGATTAAAAGTAAAAAGTTAAAATTAATTAGTTGAGAATTAATTAAAATAGTTGTTGTTGTCGTGTGACAAGTGCAATAAAAACAATTTAAAAAAAAGAAAAAAAGTGTTCAGAGAAAGGTAGAGAGCACAGTTACACGGGTCCAAAGGCGTGAAGCACTGCACTGGCCGCATCTGCAGCTTTGTCCGTATAAAGGGTCTCCCTAGAACAGTTTAAGTCAATTTTAAATAGTGCTGCAATGATGGACGGGCAGTTGAAGAGATGATCGGGATCAAGCTGTATCCCTGGTCAGTGCCTACATTCAAGGTGTGTTCTTGATCCATCAGGCAAGATTTTCATGTCTTTGAGGTGCATTGTCCTCAGTCTGGCAATTGTTTTTGTTATTTCCCTGTCGAAGTTAAGCTCGGGAAGTGATGATTTTCTTTGGTTGTTATGGCAGAGCTTCTGTTTTGCAACGGCATTTAATTAAAATTAAAAGAGATAAATGGTTTACAAAATTTTTTGAGAATAAATTAAAGGATAGTAAAGCAGAAAAAAGGGACAAAATTATTTTTTGAAAATATTTCTTTGATTAAAATTAAAGGTAAATTATCTTGAATGTTAACTGAACAAAAGATAACTGGTAGTTAATATTTTAGAAAAAATTATGCTGGTCTAGTGAATCAAATTTAGCTTAAGAATTTCAGATTTAGAGAAGACATATTTGTTTTACTTACTTATATAAATAGAAAATAATATGTTGTTTTTGAAATGAACTATGGAAGGATATCCAGATAAAGATAAAGGGTTAAAATTGTTTGTTGATAAATTTTAGGTTTAAAAGATCAGTTGTTTATTTTGTACAAAAGATTAAAATCAAAACTTTATAATTTTCAAAATCAAATGAAGGAATTGCTTATTTCAAGGGGATTAAAAGAGAATTTTAGAAAATAAAGAAAACTTTATTTAGAAAATGAAGCAAATTTTGTTTTGGTATTAAATGATTAAATACAAGAAGAGTAAAATAACAATTTTAATTAAATATTAAAAATTATTTTTCATAGAATTTTTTATTTTAATGTAAATGAAGAAAAAAGTTTAAATAAATTTTGACAGTAAATGTTCAAAAGAAAGGGTTAGATGGGATAAAGAATTACCACTAAAATTACAATATTAATTTTTTAGAAGAGAAAAGAAGATATAAAGTTAATTTGGGTAGAAGAGAAGTCATAAAGTAAAGCCTAATAAAAAGAATTGTTAAAAGTCTTAAGGTGTTGGTAAAAATAAGAAACATACAAACTGTGCTGTATTTTCATAATTTAAAAATAAAACAAAAACCAATTTTTTACTAACTTGCAAACAAAACAGTAGTTTATTTATTTGGTTACCCAAAGGGTTAAATCTCAATATAAAACATTCTGGTGGATTGTGTTTCGTGCCCTTTTTATTTTAAAAGGGAGTTTGAAGGTGGTGTTAAGGGACGATGCCTCAGCCATTGACAGAGTCATCGCTTACTTACACCACTTGAACATATTTTTTAAAATTTAATATTTAAAATATATGCTTTAATAATTATACATATATTTCTTTCAATTATGATTTGCGTATATTTTTCATTCTTTATTTAAATTTAATATATTTTGTGTTCTTTTAATAGTGCAATTAAGATTTATCTATTGTTAAATTGTTGTTTTAAATATTGTTATTATTTATTTACTGTTATATTGTACGTTGTTATTAATTTGTTATTTATAGTTTTATATTTTTTATTGTTATAGACTTTTTGTTGTTTTTTTAATTATTATATATTTATGGTTATATAATTGTTTTATGTATTGCTACTTTGCAAAAATTTTGTTTGTTTTGAAATTTTTGTTTTATTTAAAATTGATTTTGTTATTTTGTTTTATTTAAAATATTGCATTTTGTTTAAGATTTCCAAATTTAATTTTTTATAATTGTTATATATTACTATTATTATTTTTAAATAACATTTTAGTTAGGTAGTGATAACTATAATTGGTTGTTTGCCTGGAAAAAAAAATATCAATTTTTCAATGTAAAAGAAAGCATGGATAGTCAATGTAATCATAACTAATAAGACTACTAATTTACAAAGCAGTATACTCCAAACCTTTTGAACGTGTATGAAAGTAAATTTAAAAATTAACAGGAAATTGAGAAACAATACTGTAATTATAAATCCTGATATATATATATATATATATATATATATATATATATATATATATATATATATTTATTTATAAATTTCAATGGTTAGCAATGGCTTAGCAATGGGATCACCCCTCTCAAGTATATCAGAAATTTACCTCCAAAACCTTGACGAATTAATCACACAAACCATAAAAACACGCAACCCCAACGGACATTAGATACGATATGTTGACGATGGATTTATACAACTCACAACATAAAGCAATAAATAATAACATCATTCTAAATGAAACCAACAACTTACACCCTAACATAAAATTCACCATGGAGGAAGAAATAAACAATAAGATAAACTATCTAGACCTAACAATAACAGAAATACAAATAACATTGAATTCTTAATTTATAGGAAACCCACACAAACCATTAATACAATACCAAACCACTCTAACCATCCCCCACAACATAAAATGGCTGCATACAACTCACTCTTGTACAGAATGCTAAAACTACCTTAAAAAAATGAAGAAAAAACCAAAGAAAAACAAATAATATATCAAATAGCCCAAAAAATGGATACAATAAAAATCTATAGTAGATAAATTAGAATTTAAAATATTAAATAAATTAAAACAAACTTCAATCGAACTATAAACAACAACAAAATGGGCCACATTCACATACACTGCGTAAAACATAAAAGGAATAACTAAAATACTAAAAAAATAATAATATTAACATAGCTTACAAAAAAATAATCACTAAAATAAATCAACTGGAAAAAATATGTCCCACACTTATTAACGCACCTCAATGCATACATCAAACCTCAAACTTAGCTACACACGCCATCAAAAACAAACACATTTCCCACATTAGAAAACGTACACCTAATAAAAAAAGTACAAAAAGGCCTCAAAATGATAATCTGGGAATAACTACAAATTTATAAACATAAAAATAATATCATAAACAAACAAATACAAATAAAATCAAAAAACGATAAATTATTCAACCTAATAGACAAGATTATCCCCCAAGACAAACTTAAGACTCCCACAGTGCAGCGAATCCGAAAATAAAACAATAACGGTACACTACACCTTGTGACAACGCAAAATTTCACACAGCTCGCAGTCTACTACAAACCCCGGTCAGTGATGCTCGATAATAAAGATACTATCAATCTTTGAAAGTTAACTCGTATAAATACCAAGTAAGATTCTTGTTTAAGTACATATAGTGAACGTGATTAAAAACTCCATTCACCTTCCTTCTGACAGACTATTAATATCTAGTTTCAAATAATCAATATTTATACAAATCACATATAGCACTATATCATAAACTATTAATCTGTGACATTTGGATATTTACACAACAATTTAATGAACTTACAGACCACATATACAGAAGACATTCTATATAAAAACATCATACACTCAAATCAAGAGAAGATGTGTGTAACGTCAACAAATACCAACATCACGAACCGAACATCTACACCAGAAAAATATCAGTGATTCGACAATGGTCAAGAGACCGAAAGGTGCCTCATCACACAAGGTAAAATCATTGCAATTAATGGTGGATAAAATTACTACAATAGTAATATATTAACTTCATAAAGTCAGTGCAACGGAAAAACAATGGATAACGTAAAATATCAATATATTTATATATATATATATATATATATATATATATATATATATATATGTGTGTGTGTGTGTGTATGATATTTCTGTATAGTATGTCTTCTGTATATGTTGTTTGTAGATTCATTAAGTTGTTGTGTATGTTTTTATAAATGTGGTATTTTTCTAGTGAGTTTAGTTCTATTGGGTTGTTATTTATTTCCAGTATGGTTAGGTTATTTTCGTAATTTGTTATTTCGTGTTTATGGGATATTAGGTGTGCTGCAATATTTGATACTTTAGAATTTTTGTTGCATTTTACTTTAGAATTTTTTTATATATCAAATGTTGCAGCACACCTAATATCCCATAAACACGAAATAACAAATTACGAAAATAACCTAACCATACTGGAAATAAATAACAACCCAATAGAACTAAACTCACTAGAAAAATACCACATTTATAAAAACATACACAACAACTTAATGAATCTACAAACAACATATACAGAAGACATACTATACAGAAATATCATACACACAGATCAAGAAAAAGTGCGCGTAATGTCAACAAACACCGGCTTCACGGACCGAGCATCCACAGCAGAGAAAAATCAGTGATTCGACAATGGTCAACGACCGAAAGGTGCCTCATCACTCAAGGTAAAATTATTGCATTTAATGGTGGATGAAATTACTCACATAGTAATATATTAACTTCATAAAGTCAGTGCAACGGAAAAACAATGGATAATGTTAAATATCAAGAATATATATATATATATATATATATATATATATATATATATATATATATAGGTTGTTCTAGTAGAGCTTAAAGCTTATTTAGGAATTTTTTGGACTTGATAGGAGACTGACAGACTTACCTAAAGGCAATAGTCCAAAACTGCAATCTCTTGGAAATAAGCACATACAAAACACTTAATACACTTTTATTTGAAATATTTCGATCAACTTCCTCACGGCTCCTTTCCGTGCAATAGACCAAGATGCAAGACATGTCCAATACACATCGCAACAAATAGTTTCCATAGCTTAGCAACCAATGTGGACTTCAAGATTCAGGGTTATCATACTTGTACATCCAGTAATGTAATATACCAGTTACAATGTAAATTTTGCCCGGCACAGTACATAGGCCTTACCACGGATAGTCTGAGCATCAGAATGAATGGCCACAGACATGACGTTGGAACCATGAACATAGACAGGCCAACCGCTCAACACGCTGCTAGTCACAACATCATCTCTTTCAATGATTGCTATACCACCAAAATAATTAAAGCCCTCCCCTCTGATTGCAACTCTTCAGAATTAAGAAGATGGGAGTTATCATACCAGTGGTATACCAAATCTAGAGAGCCTCCTAACCTCAACATCAGATAAAACTCCTTTTAACTTCCCCCTAACTTCTACCATTTTTAACAGCTCCATTACCTTCCTTCTGACAGACTTTTAATATCTAGTTTCAAGTAACCAATCTTTACACGATTCACATATAACAATTTCTACACATATCACATATAGCTCTATATCATAAACTATAAATCTGTGACATTTGGATGTTTATACACATCTGTGGTTCACTTCAATCTTTTGTTTTCTCTTTCTTGACTGAAGAAGATCATGTTGATCGAAATATTTCAAATAAAAGTGTATTAAGTGTTTTGTATGTGCTTATTTCCAAGAGATTGCAGTTTTGGACTATTGCCTTTAGGTAAGTCTGTCAGTCTCCTATCAAGTCCAAAAAATTCCTATATATATATATATATATATATATATATATAGATTTTTTGGACTAGGAGACTGACAGACTTACCTTGGTAAGAGTCCACTCTGTAGTCTTGAAATAATGAAAAACAAACTAATATACAATAACGAAAAAGAAAACAATAAATAGTATCATAACACTAACAAAACACATATGTAACCAAAATTACTTCCAATTTAACAATAAATACTATCAACAAACAACTGGACTCCCCATGGGATCACCCATATCATCCAGTCATGTCAGAAATATATCTACAACACTTTGAACAAATAATAATTAAACCTATACTAAACACACATAATATTTTACTATGGACAAGATACGCAGACGATATACTTGTAATATACCAACCCACCATTCACAACGAACACATAATACTAAACAAACTAAATATGTACAACGAAAACATACAATTCACTGTCGAAACAGAAACAAACAGAACAATTAACTATCTTGACATCACTTTAAATATAAATAACAGTAAAATAGAAACTACAGTACACAGAAAACCTACTTCCAACAGCACCACAATACACTACAAATCTAACCACCCCTGGACACACAAAATTAACACTTACAGTAACATGATAATTAAAGCAATAAAATACACACAAGATAACAAACAAAAATTAAATGAAGAATTAGATAACATTACAAAAATAGCAATAGAAAATGGATACAACAAACACCTTATAAAAAACATATACAATAAATTTACAAAAAAACCTAACCTCAACACAACACTACTACCTGAACACAAAAATAATAAAAATAAAAAAATCTACCTAAAATATAAATACACCAATAACAAAATAGAAAAACTAACAAATATATAGAACAAAGAATACTACACTCCAACATACAAACCAAACAACAAAATAATATATCTTAATAACATAAACCACAAAACAAATACAGAAAAACAACCCCTACCAGGAGTTTACAAAATTACATGTAACAACTGCAATGCATTTTACATAGGGAAAACGACCAGATCATTTAAAATAAGATTTGAAGAACATTACAGAGCATTCAAAAATAAAAATACAAAAGTATCAAATGTTGCAGCACACCTAATATCACATAAACATGAAATAACAAACTACGAAAATAACCTAACCATACTTGAAATAAATAATAACCCAATAGAAATAACTCACTAGAAAAATACCACATTTATAAAAACACACACAATTTAATGAACTTACAGACCACATATACAGAAGACATACTATATAAAAACATCGTACACGCAAATCAAGAGAAGATGTGTGTAACATCAACAAATACCAACATCACGGACCAAACATCTACACCAGAAAAATATCAGTGATTCGACAATGGTCAAGAGACCGAAAGGTGCCTCATCACACAAGGTAAAATCATTGCACTTAATGGTGGATAAAATTACTACAATAGTAATATATTAACTTCATAAAGTCAGTGCAACGGAAAAACAATGGATAACGTAAAATATCAATATATATATATATATATATATATATATATAGATATTTTACGTTATCCATTGTTTTTCTGTTGCACTGACTTTATGAAGTTAATATATTACTATTCTAAGTAATTTTATCCACCACTATAGTAATATATTAACTTCATATATATATATTTTTAGGTTAGTTTTGGTTGGTAAAGATTATTTAGATTTTTTGGACTAGGAGACTGACAGACTTACCTTGGTAAGAGTCCACACTGTAGTCTTGAAATAGAAACACATAAGACTGACAGACTTACCTTGGTAAGAGTCCACTCTGTAGTCTTGAAATAGAAACACATAAAGGCACTTAAACAATGATATATTTCAACCACACAGTGGTCTTTATCAATCGAAGAGAAAACACAAAAAGAAATATGAGAGAATGAAATAAAATAATTGTAATCACAGATTGTGTAGAGTAGAATCAGATGTCACAGATTAAAGATATATATATTGTTTCCATGAACATATGAGTGATTATAGTTTATATAAGTCTGTCGGTGTTTATATTTCAAGACTACAGAGTGGACTCTTACCAAGGTAAGTCTGTCAGTCTCCTAGTCCAAAAAATCTAAATAATCTTCACCAACCAAAACTAACCTAATATATATATATATATATATATATATATATATATATATATATATATATATATATATATATATATATATATATATATAGGTTAGTTTTGGTTGGTAAAGATTATTTATATATTTCTTATATAATTCCTATATATATATATATATATATATATATATATATATATATATATATATATATATATATATATATATATATAAATATAAAATACGTTTTCTTGTTTAATAATTTAAAACAACACAGGTTATTCAAATACAAGAATATTTATTATTTTATATCCAAAGCTTTTCGTTGGCAAACAGTACCAACATCATCAGGAATGAAAATTTTTGGATGCTTTATGAAAAGCTTTGGATATAAAATAATAAATATTCTTGTATTTGAATAACCTGTGTTGTTTTAAAATAATATATATATATATATATATATATATATATCCTTGATATTTTACGTTATCCATTGTTCCTCCGTTGCACTGACCTTATGAAGTTAATATATTACTATTGTAAGTAATTTTATCCACCATTAAGTGCAATAATTTTACCTTGAGTGATGAGGCACCTTTCGGTCACTTGACCATTGTCGAATCACACCAGAAAAATATCAGTGATTCGACAATGGTCAAGTGACCGAAAGGTGCCTCATCACTCAAGGTAAAATTATTGCACTTAATGGTGGATATATAGGAGACTGACAGACCTACCTGGTGGTGGCAATAGTCCAAAACTGCAATGTCTTGAAAATATACACACATAAATACACATTGAAGTGCTGCGCCAATTTTGGACTGGATGCCAAGACACAAGTCACATTCGTGGTCAAAATATATCAGATATTTGATAATGAATTTCCTTAATTCTACACTTCTGTCATTTGTGTTGAAATAACTTTCTCACACATTTCAACTTAACAGGATATTTTATTTTTTATATTTGGCTAGCGTTTTACTAGTGTATTTTTACATAATTGTAGGGAGAGTGTGCCTGTGCATCATCTGCTTTTTTCATCTGATCATATATTTCACTTATTTTGATCCATAGATGAATAAAATTCAAGTAAATCAAGTAAACATTGAGGCCAAAATGGTAATACTAACACCACAGTAGTAGTAGTTTATATATTTTCTGTATGCAATGACTCAGTCAGACAGTAATGCTGCTAGTATTACCCTCTTCAACTACAATATGCTAGTATTACCCTCTTCAACTACAATATTTACTTGGTATAGTAGTAGTTCACATATTTTCAGATTTTATGTTTACTAGCTCTAATCTCAGGTTTGTTTAATTTATTATGTGTACATATAATTTTACTTTGAAAATGTAAAATTAAAAAAAATATTAATCACATATAAAAAAATTAGTCAAGTGTTCATAAATGTATATTACTTTATGTAACAAAAGCATTAATGTTAACAAAATTTATAATTTGATTCTCACAATAATCTGCTTGTATCATTTTAAACAAATGTCTATGAAACGAGGTAAATAGCTGCCAACAACAAACTCAATGGATTAGAGATTATTATTTATAAACCTAGCACACATATTTATCTAGACTGAGGAAAATAAATCTTTCTTGAAGGCTATATAAAAGTAAACTGAAAATACATAAATAACTTTCATATAACACTATAAAGAAGGTATATTTAAAAATATTATAAACTCTATAATAAGGTTAATATTTTAAAATTGTTTTACAAGAAATATTTAAAATTTATTTTCAAACTGGGGGATTTTTGTTGCCAAAGGTGTTCTTCCGACCATTCTTCTAGGCGTTCTTGCAGGCGTTCTTGATAGAGTTTTTGAAGACGTACTTGGTGTTTGCTTAGGTGTGCTAATAGGTATCATCAAATTTTCCTAAAAGAAAAATATAAATATTTTTTAAAAAACCTAACTCATTAATAACTTTTTCATGGGATAATATAGATTTTAAAAAATATTTCAATAGTATCAGATAGAATACAGATGCTGAATTATTTTTATACTCAGGCTAGTTATCTAAGTTTTGAAAATCCAAATTGTTTCCTAATTAACAAAAATTCTTCACTGTTCAAGAATATTCTATTTTACTGTTACAATGGAATATATATATATATATATATAATATATATATATATATATATATATATATATATATATCGTGATATTTTTCGTTGGCCATTATTTTTCTGTTGCACTGACTTTATGAAGTTATTATTATTACTTGTAAATAATTTTTTCCTCCACTAAGTGCAACAATTTTACCTTATGTCATGAGGCAGTATTTGTTGATGCCATACATGTTTCTTCATTGAGCTTCGTGTATAATGTTTTTGAATAGTACGTCGTCTGCATATGTTCTCTGTAGGTTCATTAAATTGTTGTTTACGTTTTTATAAATGTGGTATTTTTCTAGTGAGTTTAGTTCTATTGGGTTATTATTTATTTCAATTAGGGTTAGGTTATTTTCGTAATTTGTTATTTCATGTTTATGTGATATTAGGTGTGCTGCAACATTTATTGTTTTTGTACTTTTATTTTTGAATGCTCTGTAATGTTCTTCAAATCTTATTTTAAATGATCTGGTTGTTTTCCTTATGTAAAATGTGTTGCAGTCGTTACATTTAATTTTGTAAATTCCTGATAGGTTGTTTTTCTGTATTTGTTTTCTGGTTTGTGTTATTAAGATATTTTATTATTTGGTATGTATGTTGGAGTGTAGTAATCTTTGTTGTATATATTTGTTATTTTTTCAATTTTGTTATCGGTGTATTTGTATTTTGGGTAATTTTTTTATTTTTATTATTTTTGTGCCCAGGTTGTACTGTTGTGTTGAGGTTAGGTTTTTTTGTAAATTTATTGTGTTTTTTTATAAGGTGTTTGTTGTATCCATTTTCTATTGCTATTTTTGTAATGTTATCAAATTTTTGTTTGTTATCTTGTGTGTATTTTATTGTTTTATTTATCATGTTACTGTAAGTGTTAATTTTGTGTGTCCAGGGGTGGTTAGATTTGTTGTGTATTGTGGTGTTGTTGGAAGTTGGTTTTCTGTGTACTGTAATTTCTATTTTATTATTGTTTATATTTAATGTAATGTCAAGATAGTTAATTGTACTGTTTGTTTCTGTTTCGAAGGTGAATTGTATGTTTTCATTGTATGTATTTAATTTGTTTAGTATTATGATGTGTTTGTTGTGAATGGTAGGTTGGTATGTTACAAGTATATCATCTACGTATCTTGTCCATAGCATAATATTATGTGTGTTTAGTATATGTTTAATTATTACTTTATTATTTGGAAAAAACAAACTAATACACAATAACGAAAAAGAAAACACAATCAATAGTATTATTACACTAATCAAACACATATGTAACCAAAATTACTTCATATGTAACCAATTTAACAATAAATACTACAAACAACTGGACTCCCCATGGGATCACCCATATCATCAGTCATGTCAGAAATATATCTACAACACTTTGAACAATAATAATAATGTTAATAACGACTTCATATATATATATATATATATATATATATATACAGTCAACTCCCGATTATCCGGGATTGCATCAACCGGGTTTCGGATCAACCGGGATCGTCAGCTCCACTTGAAGCAGTGGGGCGGGAGGAGTCAAATGTGAACGCGGCGGACGGATGCGAGCGCGGGCGGTCGTTGGGGCGTAGAGTAACCTTTACGGAATAATTTATAGACTGTCAACTCGCCCGCAGTCGCCACCCCGTGTCCTAAATCCTTCCTACCTGTTTCCCCGCGACGCGCACTCGCGGACAGAGTTTCGGTCAGCATGTCTGAGTTTACGTTATATTTCTTGTTGTCCTTTTATAAATTCACGCGGTTCTATGAAGCGCGAATCTCTAATTATGCGTTGATCTCCAACGTCCAATCAGATCAGAGCACATCGAAACATCGAACGTGATGCATGGAGGTGCGATAACCCAGAGCGCGAGCGGGTGTTTTTCGGAGAATAAATCCGAACACCGAATTCGCGGAATTACGCGATCGCTCGAGTCGAACGTAAACACTACCCTTCCTCAGTGGTCAGTCTATGCGTTGCTTCTGATCAAAACGAACTGTATAGTAGTGACGGTACAACAGGAGGCGATACTATTTATCAGCTGTTTTTACAGTCATTGGGTAGAAGTAGGGCTGTGGATATTATGGTATTTGTTTTAACCGTGATTTCGCATTATCCGTGACGGCCCTGCCGGTAATTATCCCGGATAATCGGGAGTTGACTGTATATATATATATATATATATATATATATATATATTTTTATTTTATATATAGGAAATACATATGAAATGTAGGTATTGTAGATGGTTTGTCGGTTTGATGTGGACACCTGTATAGAGATTTACATCTCTGATTGTTACATCTACATCTAAGGTGATTGTTGCTGTAGATTTCTCCAAGGTGAATTTAAGTGCAGAGAATAGTGAAAAGCCCTTCAAAAAACATTTCAATAGCAACCACCCTACGAATATAAAAAGGTCCATACCATACAGTCAGGCAATCAGGGGCAAGAGAATTTGTTCCAACGATATAGCACTGGAGGATTTAAATAGAAAGACCTTACTAGCTTTCCAAAAAAGAGAATATCCTAAACAACTTGTTGAGGATCAAATCCGCTTAGCTCAATCATCTGATGGACCCATACCACCTATGGAAGACAACAAACTGTCTTTAGTTACAGATTACCATCCAGGCCTAACGAAGCTGAACAAAATATTAAAGGATGGCTTCAAGATTCTTCAAGCTTCCACCCACACCAAAGATCTTTTCTCAAATCCACCACATATTTGGTTCAGACCACCTTTTAATTTGAAAAATATTTTAGTACATCAAAAATTACCAGATCCAAGTACTGAAAAACCGCCTAAACCTCCTCATGGCTCATTTCTGTGCAATAGACCTTGATGCAAGACATGTCCAATACACATCCCAACAAATAGTTTCCATAGCCTAACAACCAATGTGGACTTCAAGATTCAGGGTCATCATACTTGTACATCCAAAAATGTAATATACCAGTTGCAATGTAAATTTTGCCCGGCACAGTACATAGGCCTTACCACGGATGGTCTGAGCATCAGAATGAATGGCCACAGACATGACTTTGGAACCATGAACATAGACAGGCAAACCACTCAACACGCTGCTAGTCACATCATATCTTTCAATGATTGTTATATCACCAAAATAATTAAGGCCCCTAAATGCAACCCTTCAGAATTGAGAAGATGGTAATTATCATACCAGTGGTACACCAAATCTAGAAAGCCTCCTAACCTCAACATCAGATAAAACTCCCTTTATCTTCCCCCCTAACTTCTGCCATTTTTAACAACTCCATTTGCCTTCCTTCTGACAGACTATTAATATCTAGTTTCAAATAATCAATATTTATACAAATCACATATAGCACTATATCATAAACTATAAATATGTGACATTTGGATATTTATACACATCTGTGGTTCACTTCAGTCTTTTCTTTTTCTCTTTTTTGATTGACAAAGATCATTTTTGATAGAAATATTTTAATAGATATGATAAGTTTTTATATGAGTCTATTTATGTATTTCCAAGAGATTGCCAAAAATGCAATCTCTTGGAAATAAATAGACACATATAAAAAACCTATCACACTATTGAAATATTTCGATCAAACAATAATCTTTGTCAATCAAAAAAGAGAAAAAGAAAAAACCTTTTTATCTTTTTTATTGACAAAGATCATTGTTTTATCGAAATATTTCAATAGTGTGATAAGTTTTTTTATATATGTCTATTTATTTCCAAAAGTTTGCAGTTTTGGACTATTGCCATTAGGTAAGTCTGTCAGTATCCTATCTAGTCCAAAAATTCCTATATACATATATATAAAATTCCTATATATGTATATATACACACATACCACCAATAGTATCTAATTTTGCATAATGAGGTTGGAAATTTTTTGTTTTTTAAAGTTTTAGAGAACTGACTCTAAATACAGTATCACCATAAAATTACTGTCAAGATAAAAATGTTATCAACGTCATCCACAACAAACTATCCTAAATTAAAAAAAATTAGTGGGGTAGGCCTAACAGAAGTGAATACTTACATTAAATAAAAATTTTATCCAACAAATTTAATTGAAGTCTTTAAAAAGTATCATACATGCTATTGATGTGTCAGGATACAGAAGCTATTGATGTATGGAACATTCTCAAATATGTAACATGTTTTAAGGGTAAAATTATAGTCTTAGTAACATTGGTTTTTAATTTTTTTTTTTTTTTAATTACTTGTTTTAATGTGTAGAATACGAATATCAACTGTTTTTTTCCGCAGAAAATACGGAAAGTTACTTTTTTCAGGTTTTAAACGTTAGTCTGTAATGGCATGTATAGCTTAAACGGGTCTTATTCACGTTGTTTAAAAAAATATATTTTTTGTTTTTATTACTCGTTTTAATGGGTAAAACACAAATATTAACTTTTTTCAAAGTACGACAAATTTATTTTTTGCACATTTTTCATGTTAGTCTGTAATAGCATGTAGGACTATAGCGTGAACCTGCCTCGCAATAGCTACAGCGCACTGCACTATGTCAAAGTAAATTTATTTTAATATTAAACTTAAAATCCATATATTTAACTTTTGATTATAATTTTAATCAACATTACTATATAATAGTGTGATAGGTTTTTTATATGTGTCTATTTATTTCCAAGAGATTGCATTTTTGGCAATCTCTTGGAAATACATAAATAGACTCATATAAAAACTTATCATATCTATTAAAATATTTCTATCAAAAATGATCTTTGTCAATCAAAAAAGAGAAAAAGAAAAGACTGAAGTGAACCACAGATGTGTATAAATATCCAAATGTCACATATTTATAGTTTATGATATAGTGCTATATGTGATTTGTATAAATATTGATTATTTGAAACTAGATATTAATAGTCTGTCAGAAGGAAGGCAAATGGAGTTGTTAAAAATGGCAGAAGTTAGGGGGGAAGATAAAGGGAGTTTTATCTGATGTTGAGGTTAGGAGGCTTTCTAGATTTGGTGTACCACTGGTATGATAATTACCATCTTCTCAATTCTGAAGGGTTGCATTTAGGGGCCTTAATTATTTTGGTGATATAACAATCATTGAAAGATATGATGTGACTAGCAGCGTGTTGAGTGGTTTGCCTGTCTATGTTCATGGTTCCAAAGTCATGTCTGTGGCCATTCATTCTGATGCTCAGACCATCCGTGGTAAGGCCTATGTACTGTGCCGGGCAAAATTTACATTGCAACTGGTATATTACATTTTTGGATGTACAAGTATGATGACCCTGAATCTTGAAGTCCACATTGGTTGTTAGGCTATGGAAACTATTTGTTGGGATGTGTATTGGACATGTCTTGCATCAAGGTCTATTGCACAGAAATGAGCCATGAGGAGGTTTAGGCGGTTTTTCAGTACTTGGATCTGGTAATTTTTGATGTACTAAAATATTTTTCAAATTAAAAGGTGGTCTGAACCAAATATGTGGTGGATTTGAGAAAAGATCTTTGGTGTGGGTGGAAGCTTGAAGAATCTTGAAGCCATCCTTTAATATTTTGTTCAGCTTCGTTAGGCCTGGATGGTAATCTGTAACTAAAGACAGTTTGTTGTCTTCCATAGGTGGTATGGGTCCATCAGATGATTGAGCTAAGCGGATTTGATCCTCAACAAGTTGTTTAGGATATTCTCTTTTTTGGAAAGCTAGTAAGGTCTTTCTATTTAAATCCTCCAGTGCTATATCGTTGGAACAAATTCTCTTGCCCCTGATTGCCTGACTGTATGGTATGGACCTTTTTATATTCGTAGGGTGGTTGCTATTGAAATGTTTTTTGAAGGGCTTTTCACTATTCTCTGCACTTAAATTCACCTTGGAGAAATCTACAGCAACAATCACCTTAGATGTAGATGTAACAATCAGAGATGTAAATCTCTATACAGGTGTCCACATCAAACCGACAAACCATCTACAATACCTACATTTCATATGTATTTCCTATATATAAAATAAAAAAATATATATATATATATATATATATATATATATATATACAGTCAACTCCCGATTATCCGGGATAATTACCGGCAGGGCCGTCACGGATAATGCGAAATCACGGTTAAAACAAATACCATAATATCCACAGCCCTACTTCTACCCAATGACTGTAAAAACAGCTGATAAATAGTATCGCCTCCTGTTGTACCGTCACTACTATACAGTTCGTTTTGATCAGAAGCAACGCATAGACTGGCCACTGAGGAAGGGTAGTGTTTACGTTCGACTCGAGCGATCGCGTAATTCCGCAAATTCGGCGTTCGGATTTATTCTCCGAAAAACACCCGCTCGCGCTCTGGGTTATCGCACCTCCATGCATCACGTTCGATGTTTCGATGTGCTCTGATCTGATTGGACGTTGGAGATCAACGCATAATTAGAGATTCGCGCTTCATAGAACCGCGTGAATTTATAAAAGGACAACAAGAAATATAACGTAAACTCAGACATGCTGACCGAAACTCTGTCCGCGAGTGCGCGTCGCGGGGAAACAGGTAGGAAGGATTTAGGACACGGGGTGGCGACTGCGGGCGAGTTGACAGTCTATAAATTATTCCGTAAAGGTTACTCTACGCCCCAACGACCGCCCGCGCTCGCATCCGTCCGCCGCGTTCACATTTGACTCCTCCCGCCCCACTGCTTCAAGTGGAGCTGACGATCCCGGTTGATCCGAAACCCGGTTGATGCAATCCCGGATAATCGGGAGTTGACTGTATATATATATATATATATATATATATATATATATATATGAAGTCGTTATTAACATTATTATTATTGTTCAAAGTGTTGTAGATATATTTCTGACATGACTGATGATATGGGTGATCCCATGGGGAGTCCAGTTGTTTGTAGTATTTATTGTTAAATTGGTTACATATGAAGTAATTTTGGTTACATATGTGTTTGATTAGTGTAATAATACTATTGATTGTGTTTTCTTTTTCGTTATTGTGTATTAGTTTGTTTTTTCCAAATAATAAAGTAATAATTAAACATATACTAAACACACATAATATTATGCTATGGACAAGATACGTAGATGATATACTTGTAACATACCAACCTACCATTCACAACAAACACATCATAATACTAAACAAATTAAATACATACAATGAAAACATACAATTCACCTTCGAAACAGAAACAAACAGTACAATTAACTATCTTGACATTACATTAAATATAAACAATAATAAAATAGAAATTACAGTACACAGAAAACCAACTTCCAACAACACCACAATACACAACAAATCTAACCACCCCTGGACACACAAAATTAACACTTACAGTAACATGATAAATAAAACAATAAAATACACACAAGATAACAAACAAAAATTTGATAACATTACAAAAATAGCAATAGAAAATGGATACAACAAACACCTTATAAAAAAACACAATAAATTTACAAAAAAACCTAACCTCAACACAACAGTACAACCTGGGCACAAAAATAATAAAAATAAAAAAATTACCCAAAATACAAATACACCGATAACAAAATTGAAAAAATAACAAATATATACAACAAAGATTACTACACTCCAACATACATACCAAATAATAAAATATCTTAATAACACAAACCAGAAAACAAATACAGAAAAACAACCTATCAGGAATTTACAAAATTAAATGTAACGACTGCAACACATTTTACATAAGGAAAACAACCAGATCATTTAAAATAAGATTTGAAGAACATTACAGAGCATTCAAAAATAAAAGTACAAAAACAATAAATGTTGCAGCACACCTAATATCACATAAACATGAAATAACAAATTACGAAAATAACCTAACCCTAATTGAAATAAATAATAACCCAATAGAACTAAACTCACTAGAAAAATACCACATTTATAAAAACGTAAACAACAATTTAATGAACCTACAGAGAACATATGCAGACGACGTACTATTCAAAAACATTATACACGAAGCTCAATGAAGAAACATGTATGGCGTCAACAAATACTGCCTCATGACATAAGGTAAAATTGTTGCACTTAGTGGAGGAAAAAATTATTTACAAGTAATAATAATAACTTCATAAAGTCAGTGCAACAGAAAAATAATGGCCAACGAAAAATATCACGATATATATATATATATATATATATATATATATATATATATATATATATATATATATATACACTAAAATATACCTATGAAGTATCCAGTCAGGATAGATGTGGTTATAATTTTATTCAACATTACTAGCTACCTTTATTAAAATATACCTACGAAGTATCCAGTCAGGATAGATTTGGTTATAATTTTATACAACATTATTATATACCTACATTAAAATATACCTAGGAAGTATCCAGTCAGGATAGATGTGGTTATAATTTTATTCAACATTACTAGCTACCTTTATTAAAATATACCTACGAAGTATCCAGTCAGGATAGATTTGGTTATAATTTTATACAACATTATTATATACCTACATTAAAATATACCTAGGAAGTATCCAGTCAGGATAGATTTGGTTATAATTTTACACATTACTATCTACCTATATTACAATATACCTTTGAAACATCTGGTCTGGATAGATTTGGTTGTAATTTTCTGCATTGGCGATAAGTCTAAATATTTACCAAAATTACAAACAAATCTATCCTGACTGGATACTTCGTAGGTATACTTTAATATAAATAGATAATAATGTTGAATAAAATTATAACCAAATCCATCCTGACTGGGTACTTCGTAGGTGTATTTTAATATAGGTATATAGTAGTGTTGTATAAAATTACAACCAAATGTAGACGTAGTGCAGTGCGCTGTAGCTACTGCGCACCCTGTTCACGCTATAGGCCTACATGCCATTACATACTAACATTTAAAATGTGAAAAAAGTAACTTTCCGTATTTTCCGTGGAAAAAAGTAGATATTCGTGTTCTACACATTAAAATGAGTAATTAAAAAAAACTAACATCACTAAGACTATATTTTTACAATTTTAAGAAGTGGTAGTACACAAGAAATCTCATGTGACCTCTCAGGGCCAAATGCACGGTTACATGGCCCGCACTATAAATCAAGTGAGTGTCACAACGAGCTGAAGCTTTTTCTCTGTACAAAACACACGCAATCAGGAATGCCATATGAATCAGTCATTTCAAAAAAGAAGGCTTGTGATGATAGAATTTATCAACAGAATGATTATTAACCCTACAATTGTGTTGGAATTATTAAATTTATGGAAAATTTACATCATCTTCATATTTAATTTTCATCCAGTGTCAGAATCTGATGAAAATTATTGTAAATGTAGAGAACTGCTATTTTACAGCCCATATTGCTGTGAATGTACCATGCAGAAGACAATGTAAACTATGACTTATGAAAACAGGTGTTATATAAAATTGGATGTTACAACATATTTTAATCAAATATAAGATATCTCTGAATACATAGAATAATACATTAGAGAAGGTTTTAAACATAATCTCTAAGTGATGACAGCTGTTACCGTTAACTTAATATTACTTTTTACATTTGGAAATTTTTTTAAAAAATTCACTGGTTTCCAGATTGTTATACATAATAATTCTAAAGTTATTACATCTGGTTCACCTACAGTCAAACAGGGTGTCTAGTAAAATAGCTTGAAGAAATTCCCTGAGTTTTCCCTGACTTTTCCTCTTTTAGATGTCTATAGAAAGCCCAGTTTACATTGGGCCCATCCATTGATATCTGAAGGATCTTGGATGAATCCAGACTTTGAACACCTTTTAAGAACAAATTAAGTAACTCTTTTGCTTTTGTGTCTGTAAGGAACGCAGAACCAAAATATCGAGCTTTCACTTCATCCGTCTCTGCATCCCAATACCTAACACTCAAATCCATTTGGGCTCTTTGTGATATTTCGTTTAAATCATCAAAGCCAATTACATAGTTAGAATTTGAATTTAATGATGTCAGTAACAGGTCTTTAAAATAATTTGATAAACCGAATACAACACTATAGGAAATTTTATCTTTCCGTAATCTCATGTTCTGTGCACCGGTGCTATCAGGGAATATCCTTGGAAAGAGGCACACACTACCTTCTGCATTGCGTAAAGAAGTGTTGCATTAATAAATTCACACACCATATAATCTCTGCTTCGGTCACTTCATCTTTTAGTTTAGATTTATCCTAAGGAAGGAGGGAAGGTAATGACGCGATTGCCCGCTACGGCAATGAAAACTGGAACCTTCCATGTTGAAATAAATAGTGTAAAAATAATCACCGTCAAATAAAACACATACTATCACGAGTCTAGACAAATAGCTGGCTACGAATGTTTACACAGCGTTCTGTGTGGTCAGAAACAGACTGAGTTATCTGTTATCCCCACCCGTCCATATGATAACAGAACCACTGCGCACCCCAAGGCCACGGTCCAGGCTAAAACTTCCCAGCTGTACCGACTCGACACATTTATTATTTATTGACATAAGTCCTGAAGTCATAGCAACGGGCTTATCAAATAAATAATGGGCATCTAAATAAAGAAGTGTTATTTCCTGACTGCCCTGCCCCTAAACCAGCCCGCTGGTTTACAATACCAAATATTCGAGAGCAATGGCCACTAGTTTTGTTTCTAATCAAAATAAATATTTTCCCAATTTTTTAAAAATTTTCCCTGACATTCCCTGAATTTTCCAGAATCTTAAAATTCCCTGACTTTTCCAGGTTTTCCCTGTCGCTAGACACCCTGTCAAAGATTTTTCTATATGCTGCACAATATAAAGTTTTATGTTTTATTAATAGGCATTGTGTTAGAAAAATTGAAAAAATTGTCATATTACAGGCAGCAAATAGAAAAAATTCAAATAATGATAAATAAATACTGGGAGTGTTGAGTAAGTTTTGTAAACTAATTCTTTTTATTTTCTCCCCACAAAGATAAAAAATAAATTTTGTAAGAATTAAAATACTAAATTAAAAACTATGTGTTGTAGTATGCGGTTATTTTGTACACATTTTATTCCTAAAGAATACTTATAGCTCTTCATGCCTCAATGATGTAATACATTTTTAGTTATTACATAAACAATAGCAATATTACATAAGCAGAAAATAAATTTTTCAAGGAAAATGATTTAGTACAATATATTGGTCTGATTTATTAACATGAGTGATGAGTCACATTTATCCTAGGGGTTCAGCAATTTCCCAACAGTTTAATCAAGCAATTCTCATCAAATACAAAACTCTTTTTTTTATGTTGTAGATATTATTGTTAGGGCTTACTTTGTTCAGTTCAATATCAGCTTTTGTACATTTATGTCATTATCTAAGAACTGTTGCCACAAGGTAAGTAGAGTTTTAAACCATATAAACCCGTATGACAGACTGAGTTTAAATTGTGTTTTAAATATAATTACACCCTAAAATTAAAATCAATATTCAATAGGTAGTTTCTTAATAAATATTTATAAGAATATATTGTTGTATTGAATTAGAATATGAATATTGTTCAACTTTTTCCAGTTACATTACAGAGACCCAGATGTACAGTTACAATCCAAAGCGGCACATTAATTGCTATCAACATGCAAACATGCACGCCCCACCTCACACTCATGGTCTGACTTTAACCTCAAATAAATAGTTTACAATAATTTACTAGATAGATATGATGAAAACTAAATTTTGATGAATAAAGTTAACTATCATAATTAAAGCTTGGTGATGGTTTCCAAAAAAATACCATTAAAGCCTCTAATTCTAAAATTTATATTGTTTTTTTAAACAAAATTTCTTTAAACTAATATTTTTAAAAAAAAAGTTGCACCCATTGACATAAATTGACCCAGAATAAATTGTTAATTAATTTCAAATTTGTTTATTACAGTTCTAAAAAGTTTTGCGACAATAACAACTATGATGAAACATGACTGCAATATTTATTTTGTATAGAAAAGATATTGTACAGGGTGACACAGAAAAACGGGAATTTTTTTAAAAAATTCTAAAAATATAAGAGTGATGGAAGAAAACGGTTTTATTTATATTACATGAAATGTCAAAACTTGCCATTTATGAAACACTGATGGAATTTATGATTTTTTAAAAACAACATCCTTTAGGTGGCGTCCTCCTCTACGAATGCATTCTTGAAATCTGCGGTGGAGATTGACCGCTGCAGCATCTCAACTGGAATACTGTGAATTTTATCCCGAATTCTCTGTTTTAACTCATTTACAGTTCTTGGTCAAGTTGTGAACACTTTAGTTTTGAGATAGCCCCACAAAAAGAAATCGCACACGGTCAAATCTGGCGATCTAGGGGGCCAGAAAACGTTACCGAATCTTGAGATGACACGGTTACCAAACAATACTCGCACAGTCTCCATTGATCGCCGTGCAGTGTGTGATGTCGCACCATCCTGTTGAAACCAGGATTCTTGAACGTCTGGAAAATTGTTCAATTCAGGTGTAACGAAACGTTGTAACATTTCCACGTAACGATCAGCATTGACAGTCACTGCAATCCCCCGTTCATCCTCAAAAAAATAAGGTCCGATGATCCCATGTAATGAAACAGCACACCATACTGTAACCTTATTAGCGTGTAAAGGGCGCTCATGAAGTTCATAAGGATTTGTGTCTGCCCAGTATCTGTAGTTCTGCTTGTTAACATAACCTGTGAGATGAAAGTGGGCCTCATCTGACATCCACAACTTGCTTAAAAATTCATCGTCATTGTTTATGTGTGTTAACATTTGTTGGCAGAATTGCAATCGCGACTGGTAATCATTTTCCTTCAACTCTTGCACTATCTACAGCTTGTAGGGGTGAAATTTTAATTCTAAATGAAGAATTCTGCGAACACTCTCACGGGACATTTCAACCGCAGCTGCTTGCTTACGAATCGAACGGCGTGGACTCTTCAATACAGATCAGCGTACAACATCAATGTTCTGTGCAGTACGAGCACTTCTTGGCCGTCCTGTTGGTTTCTTCTTTAAAGCTGATCCACTCTCTTCAAAATTATTAATCCAACTTCTAATGGCATGTTTTGACGGAACGGAATCATGCCGTCCTAAGTTGTAAAAACGTCGGAACTCAATCTGGGCAGCTTTCAAACTATCACCGTGTTTATAAAACATTTTTATAGCTAACGCACTGTGACGGTCTGACATTCCGTGACAAATAGGAAATAAATAATTTCCTGGTTTTAAGCAATAAAGTTGATTTTTAAATTAATCAAGTTTGGAGTTATACAAATAATAAAGAGTGAAAAATTAAATAAAACCTTAAATAGAATAATTAAGCTAAATTAAAAAGTATTAAAGAATAAATTTGTAATAACTAGCTAAATTTGACCATCGGGAGTGAGGCGAAAATTTTCTAAGTGCTTAAAAAAGCTATCTTAAGAACCAAACCACGTAGAACTTTCATCGACATTTTAAAAGAACCAGAATAAGCCAGAATAAACATTAGTGAAAACAAAATTTGAAAAACTTGAAAAACAAAAAAGTTACAGCAGTTTTAATAAAATAGACATTTTTCAGTGTTCCAAAAATGATAATCAAACTATGCAAGCTAAACCAGATTCGTTGCCCGACTTGCCTGTACAAGGAATAAATCTAAAGATAGCAAGTATTGCAGGCGGGGTGAGGTAGGTTAAATTCACCGCTATATATACTAGGTCTCTAGGACCTTAGACACAGTCTGAAATAAATTTTTAATACGAGGTGCCGCGGAACGCTATGTTGGACCGCGAGTAGGACCGCCCTCAGGCCAGATGGGCCAAACCTCAACGCTTCCGACGTCTAGGACTACCAAGGAATGAAGGCTCCAGACTCAGCCTCCAGGACGCGGGAAATGGAGAAAAACCACCACCGACGAACCAGGGATGGCGACTTCCGATGTCCAAGGACCAGGGAATCCAGACGAGGGACTCTAGGACCGGCAGGAACATCTTTGGCAAGTCATTTTCTCTATTTGATACCAATTACGTCAAATTTAGTCAGTTAGTTTTATTAAATTCAAGCAAATATTCAAGCTTAAACAATGACTTCACTCTTTATAAGATTTTAATAAATTTTATGCTTAATAAAATGAATTTATGTAATCAGAATATTTCAAATGATAAATATTAAACTTACAAAGGGTTTTTCGCCATAAGCCATTTATTTTCAAGGAAATAAGAATTTTTAGAATATTATAAATTTAAAAATTAAATGTCATAAATACGAATTTACCAATTCAATATAGAAGATAAATTTTTATTATGTGTAATTTGGAAAATAATTTTATGTTTATGTAAATGTAATTGATATAAATGGAAATTATAAGATTTTAAATAATGAGAAACAACAAGTTATTTAGTGAATTGTTTTGTTAATATAATTGTGTTGTATTTGAAAGTATCAATTTTCTTTTTTATTTAAATAAATAAAATTAAATATGTTATAAAAATCAACAGTATTTGCATTTCATCCTGTGTCGAATAATCAATAAAAACTGTTTAGCTTTTTCCAACTAATATGAAAATTATTATTAAATCAGTAAACAAGTTTAATTAAATTTCATTAAATGATAATACTTAAAACCTAATGTTTTTAAAGAGTTTCTCTCAACTAACTTCATGAGCTAGCCTAAAGATTAGTTGGTTTTTTGTATAAAAGTCCAGAGATTTATCTACTGGCAGATTGTGTTTAAAAGGACACAGGAGCCTTTTAAAATAGGTAATTTAAACACGATCATATTTTGCACGTTCCCTTGCTGTCTCTGCAGATCATCATCAGGTGGTAAGACTCTGTGAATATTTTGTGTAATATTTTAAATGTGTTTCTTTCCAGCTGACTATTGAAATGACATGTGTGACTATATCTAGACCATACATAATTGATAAACCAATTTTGGGGAGTTTATACTTATTTTAAATAGTAGTCAGCGGGAATAGGCTTGTTTTGGGCCTGGCCCTATGAGCGGGAAATATACACGTAACTCAGAGATTTTAGCACGGTTTAACAAGCGGGGTGATTGGCAGATGTTTGGTTTGTTTATAAATAAGTTTTTTAAACAACAAATTTTGGTATTCTGCGAGAAGGGATATCAAACAATACAAACAAGAGTAGGGTGGGACGTTGCAGCACGCTGTTGCCCGTTCCACTGGTCCATGGCTACTGTAATGGCGGCTTGTTTACTTATACACTGTCGCTGTCCCGCAGTGCTGCCACCTGCTCACGGCTGCCACGACGCATTTTTTTTTTTTTTTTTTTAACTTGGGAGCGGGTTTGAATTGCCCGAAGCACTGCTACCTTAAGGTATATTGTACTTACCTCCCTGATCTAGTCAAATAACCCCTTCCCTCTTACCAGGTATAGGAGTTTCCTGACTAGAGTTTTACCTTCAGCATCCACCAAAGCCGTTCCATCACCAAAGAGGTTGAAGCGCCTCTCAGCAAGTACTTCACATCTGTAAATAATGTGTGTGGCAGTCTCCAGTTCCTGCCCGCATAATCTGCACACTGGTTCATCTTTGTAGATACCCATTTTATGCAAATGTTTCCTTAGTCCACAGTGTCCCGTGAGTAGACCTGTGGCTATCCTCAATTCCTGCCTAGACAGATAGATGAGACTCTTCTGCAGCCCCAAGGAAGGTTTCCTAAGGGTTAGCTTACTGTCTCATCCCTTCGGCCTTGATCCAGTGCTCACAGTGTCTTTCAGCCATCCACCTTCGCACTGCCATCTTGACCATGGATTTGGAAATACCTACCGCAGGCTCCGGTCCAATCAGGGGAGTCGAAGACCTCTCCCTGGCCAGCGCATCTGCGGCTTCATTTCCAAGTATTCCCCTATGCCCTGGCACCCAACCTATCATGATTTGATTGTGCCTTGCCAGAGCTTGTAGGTTAATTAGGCACTCCCTGACTATGGCCGAGGTGACCACGTGTCCGTTTAGTGCCTTAATTGCTGCCTGACTGTCGGAGAAAATAGCAATCCGGGTCCCGTGTGTTTCCCTTCTCGCTATCTCTCCCAGACAGGCATTTATAGCATATACTTCAGCCTGAAAGACAGAGGTATGCCTCCCCAAGGAAAAAACTAGTTCTACCCTTGGGTTTTTACAATACACCCCCGCTCCAGTGCCGAAGTCCATCCTGGAGCCATCTGTGTACCAGATCTGAGCTCCCGATGTTAATGTCCCTGACCATTCCATCATAGTTTGGTGGACCTGGTCAGGTGCAAACATTCGAGTAATGTGGTCGCTGTCCATTTCCAAGACGGGTTCTTTGACCACGCACTCGATATTCATATGTCCCGAGACATCTGGGAGGTTAGCCCAGTTGTTCGAGTTGCGCAATCTCCATGCCGCCAGCCTCGCCTCTCCCCTAAGGACAAGCTCAAGGGGAGGGAGGTTAAGCATTACTTCCATTGCTGCACCTGGTGTAGTTGACATCGCTCCCAGTGTGCACAGATAGGCCAATCTCTGGATAGAGCTCAGTTTAGCACTTGTCTGTGCCTGGTTGGCCTTTGTCCACCACACCAGAGCTCCATAGGTAATCATAGGTCTTATCACCCTCAGATACATCCAGTGCATCATTGATGGCTTCAGTCCCCATTTCTTACCCACCATTCTTCTCACAGTCATCAGTGCCCTTTTGGCCCTGTTAACTGTCCTCTCAAGATGTGGGTTCCAGGTGAGTTTCCTGTCCAGAGTAACTCCCAGGTACTTCACCTCCCCCACAAACTCACCAAACAAGCGGGGCATCCTGGTCGTCAGATCTTTTCGCTGTCTGGTGAAGTTAATGAGAGCAGTCTTTTTTGGATTTACCCTAAGGTTCTCCTTTTTACACCACTCTTCAATCAGTCGTAGAGGATTTTTGATTACCTCAAGGACTGTATCAGGGAATCTGCCCAGGATCAAAACAACTATGTCGTCCGCATATCCTAGACAGAAGTACCCCTGTTCATTCAGGAGTTCAATAAGGTTGTCAACCACTAGGCACCACAACAGAGGAGAGAGAACCCCCCCCCCCCCCTGTGCACAGCCCAGACTTGTCTCCGCCCTTCTGACCTCCCCTGCCACCTCTATAGAAATGCTTCTGTTTGTTAGCATGGAACTTATCCAACCACAAGTGGTTGCATCCACTCCATGACGTCTTGCACCACTTACCATCGTCTCCACCGAGGGGTTATTGAAGGCCCCTTCAATGTCGAGGAAGGCACCTATGGCACAACCTTTCTTGGCAATCATTTGCTCAATCCTACCAACCACTTGATGGAGAGCTCCCTCGCAGGATTTCCCCGGTTGATAAGCATACTGGTTCCAATGCAGTGGTTTTATGGCCAAAGCACCCCCCCTAATATGCCTATCAACCAGTTTTTCAAGTCCCTTAAGAACAAAGGACATGAGTGTAATAGGTCTGTATCCTTTCCCTTCCGATTGGTTACCGGTCGCTGTCCCGCAGTGCTGCCACCTGCTCACGGCTGCCACGACTTGTTACAAAAATTCCCGTTTTTATGGGTCACCCTGTAGAAACAATCAATTGTGTTGTTAAATTTTTATTATAATTTTATCTAGACATATTAATAAAACCAACTGTTTTGCTTCAAGATAAAGTATCACAATTAATAAAAGTACTTGCATTAATAAATACTGTACAATTTTCTACCAATGTAACTGATACGATTCTAAAACATTTTCCAAGTGAATAACATTGAAAGAGATGATTGTAATATAAAAATGTTTGCATTTGAAAATTATTGTGAAATATAAGCAGTTCAGAGGAAAATGTTTTTTGCAAATCTATGTGAAATCTGAAAATGTTTAAAAATTACTTGTTCTTAAACATTGAGGCATTCACCTGAAATGTATTATATGAAGCTACAGATGAAATTGCAGAAAGATCAGGGGTGCTGACAGCTCTAGGAGTTCTTGGCACCATCAAAGTTGAACATGCAGTATGTAGAGCATTGGTCTGTAAATGCAAATACTTGTTAATTAACGCATTATCAATTTCTTCATTTTGATCTGATAACAGTCCCTGCCGAGAATATCACCAATGTCCTATTTCTGCATTGCCCTAGTTTTAGCCTTAGCTAACTTTTTTCAGAATGACTCAAACAACAAAATGTATTCCACATAAGATATTGTATTCCTATGAATGTTTAATGAGCTGTACGCAATATCTCATTGGTCGCCCTCCACATCTTTTATTTCTTTACATAATAATGAGATTATTCTGGTTATCTATTACTTATCATTTCAAATTGAACCATCAAAAAAAAATTTTAATACTATAAAAAAGAGTTTATGGAATGAAACATGAATGTGAAATAATATAAAAAAATATTAAATGCATTCCAAGTATTTCTAAATTAAATGCATTCCAAGTGGAAAGACTAGTACAAAACAATTTGGTTGATGAGTATTAATAAGTATAATTTTAAAATGCTGGAAATGGCAACATTTGTATTTCATACATTATTGAAAATCCTAGCAGAAATCTAGATGTGTGTCATTTGTTGCGGATAAAAAAAGGAAGAATAATGGTAGGATTAAAGTAAAGAAAACGAAAGTCACTGATTTTGAGACTTGTCTGTGACTCACAGCATTGAACTATGCACTGAGCTAGCACAAAACGCAGCTGCTGAAAATTATCACTAACGAGGGATTTTTGCCAAGTAGTATCAATAAGTATATGTTAATTTTTGGGTAAAATATAACAATTGAAAACACAAGTTCTGTACAATGAAAAAACTGAAATTCTTAAATGGCATGACAATTGTGAAAATGTGACAAAATTGGCTAGTGAAGTTGGTGTTGCGAAAACCAATATTAAAGGCAGGAAGAAAAGTTAAACAAAATTAGAATGTTTTATTCAAACAAAATATGTTTGTGGCTGGGATTTGACAAATACAAAACACTTAAAAATCACTACTTAACAATGTCTGTTTATGAAAAACTTGTCTGGCATTTACCTTGTATTGAACAGAACAACTGACATGACTTATATCTATAGCTATCGTCTATGGCTGAATCTGACAGATCATATCCATAGATTTAGCTGTTTACAGGAAAAACACTTAATTCAATTAATAAATTCAAGCTATTGTACTTCTATATTACTATTTCACAAGTTGTTATACTTCTATATTACGCTAACACTCAAAACTATGCTGTATTTGTAACCTTATTGTCACTAATAAACATTTTTGCTTTTCATTATTAATTTTTTTTAACTTTTATTCAAACAGTTTTTAGTAAAATTATTAAAACCTTTTGAATTTCTAAGGTTCCATAGTCCTTTATACTTCCTAAATCCCATGGTTATTATTATATTATAGATAAAACTAACTGCAATCCCATAAACAAGTACCCCAATCACCTTAAACATCTATCAACACCTTGTAGATTCAACTTATAGTAAAACTAATGATGATATTTAAAAAGTAAAAAAGCTTAGAAGCATGCAGTAAAAGCTGTAGCTAGATTGAAATCCTTTAAAACAGTTTCAAATGAAAACTGGTTTAAACTGAACTTAAAATGCTTACATTTGTTCTCTGTAGTTTTCTTGCAATTTTCGTCTGCGACGCTCCCAATTTCCGCTTTTTAGCAGATAATACTGGCTTCGCTCCCAACTTAGATTCAGTTTCAATTGTCTTTAAGTTAGCTATTTTCTGTATACAATAACAAACAATTTGACAGGTTTCAGTACAAGATTCTTTTATAGAGGTTGTGTAATTGTTTTAAAAATCACAGCAACAAGTGCACAAATCACAGCACTTGAGTAAAACTATGAAGTACTTCTTCGTCAAAATTAAACATGGAATTCTACTTTAAGGCTAGTTACAATACGATTTATGTTTTTAGAAACACAAAAGCTACTGCATGTTACAGTGTTTTGTAATTCTGTGAAAAAGGTTAAGCTTATTTTACCTTCAGTTAAAGTTTTACTTTAATCTATTAAAAGGTCAAAGTTTCATATTTACACTATACAGTCTCACCTATTCAACTACAGTAGAGCTGCACTTACCCGAATCATTTGGGACCGGACCCTATTGAAATAATTTGATTTTTTTTTTGAAAAAAGGGATTTTAATTAATTACTGCGTGTATATACGTACATATACATTTGCTACATAGCAAATGGGAGAAAAAACTATATTTTTTTTTATAGTTTTGTATTTTTTCCTGACCTTAAGTCTTAGCTTTTTCAGAAAGAATCAGACCTGGAATTGAGTTTCCTATAGAATGTCATTGCAAAAACCACTTGAAAACAGTATCTTCTAATTCTGAAGTCGATTTTTTGCTGATTTCATTGATTTTGCTAAATTCATTGATTTTCTTGAAAAACATTCATCTTTATTTTCAAGTACTAACACGAAGTTTTAAGTGTAGCTTTGTTACTTTCAATGTCTGAAATCGTCCAACACTGCACATCTCTGCAAACTGTCTACCCGTAACTCTTTTATCTGAGTTTATCCGCTAACAATAAGACAACTCGTTTTCTTTTAGAAGCCATAGTGAACAACAAAACTTACTCACAATCAAGACAACGGAGAGATGCCAATCAGGCTCATTGACTGACTCATTAAAATGAATAGTGACAGTCGAGCCGGGTCAGCGACCTGATGACGGACGACAGTCAACTACACATAACTGTACTAAGACTGTGACTCAGCATCTGCATAATGTTTCCGCTGCCCTTACACTAGCTTTGCAAAGAAAAGGCTAATAGCAATTGTAGACAGAATAATTATTTTAGAAATTGCAGTACGTTTCGGTCTTGATTTATTTCCTGAAAATCTAAAAATTATTCAGATAATCAGCAATTCGGAGAGTCAGAGTTCTACTGCATAAAATTAAATCCTTAGATAGATCCTTACCTTATACAAAATAAATATCAAAATATAAGTATAGAAACTCCCGTTGATTGGTTTAGAAACCCAAAATGTAAATTTTACTTGCAGAAAAAACAATAATGATATCTGTTTAACAAAGGGAAATAAGTTCAACAATATTTCTACACTTCAGTGGTTTTTAACAAAGGTTGTAGTTATGTAAAATCAGATGTATTTATGTAATTTTCTAAATATATTTGTTGATTATGTTATTACTGCTTTCTTGATGTCAAATAGATTTACCATTTTACAAAATGAGACCTTTTTTTTGAAGTAAATAATATAAGGAATAAGTTTCAAACGCAATACACCCTTTCAAAGATGTCTTATTGTTTTATATATATGTTTGTTTGGAAAAAAGTTTGTAATTATAGAAAAAATCTTCAGCAAATAATGAAAACAAAAATATTTTCACATTTCCTAAACAAAACATGGCACATACTACTTAAGGCCTACATCATTGAACTGGTAATATCATAATGCAGTAAATACCTCTTACAAACACATTCATTTTACAAAAAAAAATGTTAATCTATCGTAAGTGTATTCTCAGTATGTATTATAATTCACAAATTAGGTTTCTACAGTTTGCTTAACTACTTGGTGTTTGTTTTTGCTCTGCATCAGCTGTCAGAGTGACAGAAGCCTTAAAGTTCAAGGAGTTGTTTGTTTCAGTTGATGTGATTTGTTTTGTAAATAAGTTATTAAGGGTTCTAAATTTATTTGAACATATTTCCCTTGCAACAACTGACAGGCAACAAAAAGGTAAGGATCCTAGATGTGATATATTACAATAATGGGATAACATAAACAATCTGACCTGTCAGCCTTTCCTATCATGAGACACAATAAAATCAAATTAAGTATTGTGGAATCCAGAATAAGAATAATCCAGATATCCCATTCTGGATTAAATGATTCTCGTTACAAGCAACTCAGCGGCTATGAATTAATTCGTCTTGTCAACAGTTTTATTTCACTACAAAAATATCGTCACTTATAAAGCACTAAATATATTTTATACACATGCAATTTTTTATTAATAATTGTGTACCTTTGTTAGTTTATTATTTGTTAACTGATTATTATTTGTAATCATAATTAGTAAATTAAATTAAGTTACTTAGTCTTTGAAGGTTGTATTAGATTCTAGGCTTCTACTATTATTGTTCACTTCAGAAGTATACAAAAATACACTAAATATAAAATTATTTACACTATGTAGCCCTAATTTTTAAATTTAGAATTTCACTAAATTTTGCAGACTGCAGATTTCCATGTGAATTCCATTTGTGAAATTACGACATACAACAAACATCAGTTACTGACTGATACCAAGTAACAACTATACTGAGCAAGAAAGTCCACTTCACATAAAAACTGATCACATCTGAAACGTCTGATTAAAGGACAACTTATGAAATATAAATATCCCTTAGACAAAATACTCGTCTAGTCTTGTATGTAACATACACACAAAAAAACTCTTGAGGTAAACAGACGATATTTTGTAAAGATTTAACAATGACAAAAAAATGATGTCCCCTATATTATTTCTACATGTGTCGTGACAAGTATATTTCAGGACTAGAACATAAAGAGTAATTGGTGGACCACCTCAGAAAAAAACATGTTAACATATCGTTGTAAGATAGCATAACCAGTTGTCTCCAAACAAGTCCCTTTTGTGATCTAAACTAAAATATCTTTACTACAGCATTGTGATTCGACAAAGGTCAAGTAACCAAAAGGTGCCTCACCACAACAAGGTAAAATTATTGCACTTAGCAGTGGATAAAAGTATTTACAATAGTAATATATCAACTTCATAAAGTCAGTGCAACGGAAAAATAATGGACAACGAAAAATATCAAGATTTTAACACCTACCAAGGTAAACAACTATACAGGAAATTTCTTAACCTCAAAATCAAACTCGAAAATTGCATCAACAAAATAAATTTTAATAAACAATGCATAGCCCTTAATATCACACCTAAATACGCTAAATTACACTTGAGAAATAAACAAAATACAATTATTAATAAAGCAACAAAAATAGCCGAATTACACATAATCAAAGAAAACATTAAATTTGCCTACCTTAAAAAAAGCCAAATCCACTTACAACTTTACACAACTAATTTAGAAATAATGAAAACCTTTATTACACACCTATTATACATGAAAAAATACAACATATACAATTAAAGAGTTTTTCGAGAATGGTCAAGTGACCGAAAGGTGCCTCATCACACAAGGTAAAATTATTGCACTTAGTGGTGGATAAAAGTATTTACAATAGTAATATATCAACTTCATAAAGTCAGTGTAACGGAAAAATAATGGACAACGAAAAATATCAATTTATATATATATATATATATATATATATATATATATACACACACATTAGGTTAGTTCTTGTAGAGCTTAAAGCTTATTTAAGAATTTTTGGACAAGATAGGAGACTGACAGACTTACCTAATGGCAATAGTCAAAAACTGCAATCTCTAGGAAATAAATAGACACATATAAAAATTTATCACACTATTAAAATATTTCAATCAAAAAGATCTTTGACAATCAAAAAAGAGAAAAAAATTCAGTCTTTTCTTTATCTCTTTTTTGATTGACAAAGATCTTTTAGATCAAAATTTTTCAATAGTGTGATATGTTTTTATATGTGTCTATTTATTTATTTCCAAGAGATTGCAGTTTTGGACTATTGCCATTAGGTAAGTCTGTCAGTCTCCTATCTAGTCCAAAAATTCCTATATATATTCTTGATATTTTACGTTATCCATTGTTTTTCCGTTGCACTGACTTTATGAAGTTAATATATTATTATTGTAAGTAATTTTATCCACCATTAAGTGCAATGATTTTACCTTGAGTGATGAGGCGCCTTTCGGTCACTTGACCATTGTCGAATCACTGATTACTTTTTTTTAATTTTTCTGGTGCGGATGTTCGGTCCGTCGTGTTGGTAATTGTTGACGTCATATACGTTTCCTCTTGAGTCTTGTATATTATGTTTTTGAATAGTATGTCTTCTGTATATGTTGTTTGTAGATTCATTAAATTGTTGTGTATGTTTTTATAAATGTGGTATTTTTCTAGTGAGTTTATAGAAAAACCATATAATACACATCTGTGGTTCACTTCAGTCTTTTGTTTTTCTCTTTTTTGACTGATGAAGATCATTTTTGATCGAAATATTTCAATAGTGTGTTAAGTTTTTATATGTGTTTATTTCCAAGAGATTGCACTTTTGGACTATTGCCATTAGGTAAGTCTGTCAGTCTCCTATCTAGAACAAAAATTCCTATATATATATGTGTGTGTGTGTGTGTGTGTGATGAAATAAAAAAATTTAAAAATTGTATGAAAACAACAGCTTATAAGAAAAGTGTTGTCTTTGCCCAGGTCTTGCCTTTTTTACTCTTGTGTAGAACAATTTTTTTTAAATCAACAAATATACCATAAGCATAAAACACATTCTATTAAATATAATGTTTTTGTTATAAACTACAGCAAGTAGAATTAATTACCACTCCTATCTTTACAGTTTGAACTTATTTTGAAGGCTTAACATTTGTTTCATATATATTTAATGCGATAACATATTGGCATGCAGTTAAACATATTATGCAACAATCTAAAATTTCTTAAGGTAAATTCTACAGCAAACAATACGCCAGTTACTTAGTAGTAAATTAATAACTGAATGAAGGTTAGTAACAAATCTACATGAGAAAAGATGGATAAACTAACTTTTAAACAATTGATTTTATAAGAAAATATATAGCAGCTGAAATTAAGGTTAACATTATGCAAGCTAAGCTCAAGATTACATTCAAAGCAATTCTTTCATTCTGGAAATAATTTCATTCCTAAACTAAACCACCTGCTCTTCCATAGAAATAGTTTATAAATTTGGTTTATGCTTCATGTCAAACTTAGCACAAGAATACAACTTTACACTTTAAGAAAATAATTTTAAAATGAAACTGACGAAAATCAACAATTATTATCTTTTTTAATTTTTTACAATTAGTAAATATATAACTAACATCATCTATAAAGCACTTTGAATATAATAGCATTTAAAAGATATATATATATATATATATATATATATATATATATATATATATATATATATATATATATCTTTTAAATGCTATTAAAAGCATTGTTGGTTTTTTTTTTTTTTTTTTTTTTCTCTCTTTCTTGACTGAAGAAGATCATGTTGATCGAAATATTTCAAATAAAAGTGTATTAAGTGTTTTATATGTGCTTATTTCCAAGAGATTGCAGTTTTGGACTATTGCCTTTAGGTAAGTCTGTCAGTCTCCTATCAAGTCCAAAAAATTCCTAATTAAGCTTTAAGCTCTACTAGAACTAACCTATAAATATATATATATATATATTATTATATATTATATAATATTATATATATTATTATATATATATATAACTTCATATATATATATATATATATATATATATATATATATATATATATATATATATATATATAGGTTAGTTTTGGTTGGTAAAGATTATTTAGAGTTTTTGGACTAGGAGACTGAGAGACTTACCTTGGTAAGAGTCCACTCTGAAGTCTTGAAATAGAAACACATAAAAGCACTTAACCAATGATATATTTCAACCACACAGTGGTCTTTGTCAATCAAAGAGAAAATACAAAAAGAAATATGAGAGAATGAAATAAAATAAATATAAGTTATAATCACAGATTGTGTAGAAATCAAATGTCACAGATGCACAGTTTAAAGATATATGTATTGTTTCCATGAGCATGGAGTGATTATAGTTAATATAAGTCTGTCAGGGGAAAAGAGATTGGGACATCTGATGAGGCTATTAAGAAAAAAAATTTCCTAGCTCATTCAAAGAATTTTTGGTCATATATACAAAACTAGGGATGGGCCGATTCCGATTCTCGATTCCTGGAATCGTCGATTCTAGGTGGTATCGAGGAATCGTCGATACTCGATTCTTCATCATAAAAGTGTCGATTCCGATTCCTATTTTGTTAACTATTAAAATATGGGTGTGGAGTAATTTATTACCAAACAAAATTTATTACAAAAATGTATTATATTTGTGTGGGAAAATAATTAATTACCAACTATGCCTTATTTATGTATTAGTTGATTTGAATGAATTAAATGATTAAAGTAAACAAAAATATTATTATTTATGAAGCAACAGCAATCAAGATCGTAACCATTTCTGGTCGTTTGACATCGCTCGTCTCTCTCTCTCTCTCTCACTAAATGTCAGAACAAAACACAAAAAAGTACAGTAAAAACTCGATTAACCGTCACCGTCGAAACCGTGGCCATGACAGTTGAGCGAATAGACGGATAACAGATACACTGTATTATTCCTCCGAAACTTAACCTTAATAAATTATATTATAGACAGATATCACTCTCATTGTTGAAGGTTTTGTGTAGCCTATTACATTAAAACAGAACTTTTAAAAGGTTTTGCCATATGACCAAGATGTTAACTAAATTAATGATTAGAGAACTTAGCGTGTAAGCTAATATAACTTAAAGAATCGAGAATCGACTAAAGAATCGAGAATCGAAAGGAAAATTTTAGAATCGGAATCGGAATCGAAAATTTTAGGAATCGGCCCATCCCTATACAAAACATAATAGAAAAAGTTAACTTTCAATTTTTGCTCCTCTGTTAATAACAGCTCTGAATTCAGATTCAGAAGGGAACTCTGTATCACATTCAACTTGCATCACATTCTGCGATTTCATTAATAAAAAGCTTAAATTTCTCCTAATTTAAGAAAGTTTTCCCCTCTTTATTAATCAGTTATCTTCTATTAAGCAGTTTCTCTTCTATTAATCAATTTCTCCTCTATTATTCAGTTTCTCTTTTATTAAGCAGATGTTTTTCTATTAATCAATTTCTTCTCTATTAATCAGTTTCTCTTTTATTAATCAATTTCTCTTCTATTAATCAGTTTCTCTTCTATTAATCAGTTTCTCTTTTATTAATAAGTTTTTCCACAAAAAGCTAAGAAGAAAGAAGTTTTATTATTGGCAGATTTATTTTTAGAACAACTTTCCAAGGTTTAATTTTTAAATCAATAACATATTGATACTCAATAGCAATAATTTTCTTTTGCTTTAATCGAATGTCTTATTCTTTCCTTGTCCTAAAACATTCTTGTGAGGTAAAGACTTTTCATGCATAGTTAATGCTCTTACACGATTTCCCCAATCAGAATAGACTTTTTTTAGTCACTCACTAGCAGATGAATTACCAAATAAAATACACCAACAGCAAAATACTACTTCATTGGCAACCAAGTATTGGTAACTTCTTTTAACAATTTCATCATTGCTCAACACTTTTGAATAATGTGAAGCCATAACTCTGCACTTACCATTATTAACAGAAAATTCAAGTTCTTTAATTTGTTTAAGACCCCTTTTATCTAGTATTTGGCAATCTTTAAAAGACTAGATAGGTAGCATTCCAAATACACTATTTGTAAGTATTCCATAAGCATCCTGGACTTCACTGTCACTACACCCTGATTCTGATGAACTTCAGGCTCTGAAGGTGTTATTTCTTGACTCTCTTCAGGAAGTAATTGAAATTGTTCAGATGAACTCCTTCTATCTACAGTAGGATCGGCCAAAAAAAAGGTAAAATCGTCATATCGAAATGTAGTAAAGAAAAAGTTTTATTTTACATCCACTAAGTACTGAGTGAAAAATATTAGCCTGAAGATATTTTATCTTTAGACTGAGCAAAGGGCTTAAGGTTTAAATTTTCTTTAAAAAGTCAATTTTTCACATATTTTTTCAATAAAACTTGAGTATAAAATAAAAACAGTAGTGCTTAAAGTTGAGATCTGAGGTACGAGAAGCTAGACAAAAAATATTACTTACTTCTTAGTCTTACTTCTTAGTCCAGGCGTCCAGCTCTAGGTGTAGCTGATAGCCCGATGTCCACTATATATTCGGAACGCCAAACTCCACAGCCCTCTGTTCAGGAGGAAGTCCTGCCACTTCTCCTGTTCAACCCTCATGTGGTCCCTCGCCGGGATGGGGTAAGTGCAATCTCGAAGAATGTGCTCGATGGTTTCGTCTTGCTCCTCATCACAAAGAGCGCATAAAGGTGATTCAGCAAGGTTAAACCGGTATAAATAAGCTTCCGTGATCAGATATCCCGTCCTGGCTCTTGCCGCAAATGTCGCAGCTTGACGTTTGATGTCTCTGTAATTGTCGGCCGTCGCAAGTTTGTTTTGCAAATGGAACAGGTGTCGTCCAGTCGCTTCAGCTTCCCACCGGGCAGCCCAGGCGTCTCTAAAGTACTTTTTCCCGGCGTTTTTACAGTGCAGTAGGGAGTGCTGCTCCTTATTTGTGGGCTTCATTCTAGAAGCTTGTTTTGCTATTGCATCCGCTTCCTCGTTGCCCGGAATGCCGACATGGGCAGGGATCCATTGAAGGCAGACTTCGTTTCTGTCACAATTTATCTTTTTTATCAACCTCCTGATTTCTGCTATACGGAATGAATATGGTCCAGTGGAGGGCTGAGCCAGCGACTGTAGAGCTGACTTAGAGTCCGAAAGGATGCATATCTTTGACTTGGTCATCATCCCCAGACAGCCCGACAATGCGGCGTTAATACCGAGCAGCTCTGCATCCATACTTGAGCTGGAGTTCGCTGGGATGAAAAATCTATCTCCATTCGACTCGTTGTAGTACCCTGCTCCAGAAATGCCTAGTTCTTTATCCAGGGATCCGTCGGTAAAAATTTTTATGTATCCGTCGTACTGGGTTCGAATCATCTCAAGAGTCTCCACTTTCAGCACTTCTCTGTGGTCTCCCTTGTTTCCGCCGTGAGGTAGTTGCAGATTTATAATCATTTCAGGCCAGTCATTTGGAGGTTCCTCATAGAACGTGGGGATTTGTTCAGGGGTGTTGTATCCCGGCATCAATTCCATCAGTGAGTTGATTTTGTGGCAGAAAGATTGTTTTACACGGCACTTTGTATTGAGTATAACACGCAGAGGGTAACTTGAGCCTCTAGCAGCTGTAGTTAGAAACTTCAACCATATTTGACTGTCTATAAAGACAGGAATGGGTTCCATATCCAGCTCCGTCTCCATGGCTGCCACAGGAGTCGTTCTTGTACATCCCAAACATAGTCGAATGGCGGCCGCTTGGATCGCTTCGATCTTCTTTAGATACGTTTTTTGCAGCAGATCCCCAGACTTCGCAGGCGTACGTTGTTTTAGATCTTATGTAAGTTTGGTAAAACATTCTCAAGGTTGGCGTATCGGCTCCCCAGTTATGACTTGCAACCGCTTTTAGAGCATTGAGTCTCGAAGAGCAGCTCTCTGTGACATAGTTCACGTGACTACCCCAGCGAAGTTTAGGGTCCATAACAACTCTCAGTAGTTTTGGGTTTTTGTTAAATCTCAGTGCCTTTCCGTTGATAGTTAGCTCGGGGATGAAGGTGGCTTGATTGTTGCGCCTGGTGAATAACATGCACTCGGTTTTATCCACTGACATTGAGAGCGACCATTTGGAGCACCAATTTGACAGTACATCTAGAGCCTCTTGCATCCTGAGGGAAGCCTCCACCCCGTCGGAAGACGTCACCCAAATGGTCTCGTCGTCCGCGAAGGTCATGCTGCGAACCTCCCTGGGGAAATCCTTGGCCATGTCATGCAATGCTATATTGAATAGTAACGGGCAAATTATTCCGCCCTGAGGAATTCCGTTCTCCATGCGAAACAACGAGGAATCTGCCCCGTTGACTGAGAGGGGGTGAACTGGTTGGTCCTCGTCCTGCCCCTGGATAGCTGTGTATTTTGTGCGAAAAGAGCAATTGTCACAGTGAACCAAACGCCAGCATTAGCTTTCCTCGAGAAAGCCCCACTAGGATGCAACATAGCCTCTCTATCTGTCCTTCTCAGGACATCCGACGTGCTTTGCCGGCGGCTAAGCAAGACCATCCAAATAGACTTAAAGTGTTGTTTTGGAATAGACAAAAAATATGAAAATCATAATTTAATATCCTTAGACTGAGAAAATGGCCTAATCCTTTAACAATTTGCGTAAAACTACCGAATCAACAATATTATATTAATATTTAAAGATACTTGTGTGACAGGAGATGTAACCAAGTAGTGGTTAAATTAAAGTTATGATATACCATGTCCTATACAAAAGAAATTGGCAGAGAGAAGTTGAGGCTCTAGACTGTGCAAAAGACGTCTTTCATTGAATGTACTATAAGACGGGTGTCATAGTTTCAGAGAAACACCGCTTTTCCCCTTTCACTTCGCCCGCTCTCCTGATACAAGTTGTCTTCGGTTGGGAGTTAGTTGTGCAATCAGTGGCAGTGCTTGTGTATTACAACTAAGCACATACTAAACTTCATGTTCTTAGTCACTTGGTTTTATTATTTGTCCAAATGCGGACAACGTCCAGGGAGTACAGTCTCCTTGGTTTTGACAAATTGATCAGTGAAACTGTGTTGCCAACCACAAATGATATAACGAGACATTATAATTTTGAGTAGGAAGATCAAAAGAGGAAACCCTATGGGAAAAAAATTGTTTGTCAATTTCCGACAAAACACTGGACACAGTGAAACTGTTGTGGCAGAAGGCTTCCATTCCAGTGCTTAAGCATTTTACAATGAAATACTTACTGAGAAAATCTGGACATCTTGCAAAAACTAAAACAATCTTTTAATAGAGACCAACCAACACAAAGAATAATTTAAAAACCCGCTATCAGACTTTCTTGAAAAGTTCAATTAACTAAGTGATGTCTGTTGTTGCAAGTATAAGAATTTACTAGACTCCAGGTGTATCAAAGGAAAAAATTAACAACTTTAGAACTTGAATTTTTGAATGATCAAAGAACTGTTTGGATAATGATTATATCTGGCCTTAATTGCAAAACAACACGAAAAAATCTTAAGAGGTATGCCAGAAAGCAAACAGAATATGTGCCAAAGAAAAAAGAAGTATTGGAACTACAGTCAAAGTGCAACCACCTCCTTGTGGTGAGTCCTGGGTAGTTAAATATGAATTAGCGATGAGAAGGACATGAAATTTGACATAATATACAAAAACACAAGATAAATAATCAGTGAAATAACATTTTCAATCAAATATAAAAAACATGAAAACCCCATTTTTTTATACAAAATTTAAAGTTTGAGCCATTTCTGCAGTTTAAGGATATTAACTTATGACTTTCAAATTTTTTCCATAGATTCTAGTACAACTGAAGTCGACTTAAAGCACTACAATAAACTTATTTTTTATTGAAGTTTTTTTGAAAAAATATTTTCAGGCTAATATTTTACACAGTACTAAGTGAACCTAAAAGAAACCTCTTTTCTTTACTGCATTTCGATCTGATGATTTTAGCTTTTTTGGCTCACCCTAATCTACAGTTGTGGGCAAAGAATCAATATGTGTTGTAGATATAGATAGTTCAGATATAGATATAGATAGTACTGCATTTCGATCTGACGATTTTAACTTTTTTGGCTCACCCTAATCTACAGTTGTGGGCAAAGAATCAATATGTGTTGTAGATATAGATAGTACTGCATTTCGATCTGACGATTTTAACTTTTTTGGCTCACCCTAATCTACAGTTGTGGGCAAAGAATCAATATGTGTTGTAGATATAGATAGTTCACTAGTTGATGACTGTTCACCAGTAAACTTGTTGCCACGTTCTTATCGATAGAAATGGGAAAATTTTATATGCTACAACAGATGGTGATGCCTGATTTACATACACTATTCTGTGATTTGATGATCTCAGTGCTTTTGCAATATACTTATCACTCATATATTGGCGCTACCCGCAAAAAATTGCAGCTATAGGCTCGTGCCTTCTCCTAAAAGGGCTTAATCCAACCGCCTCTTTGCATCAACACCAAACTGCCCTGCTCAAGTGTAATTAAATATCCAGAAGCTTAAAACTTTCAAGATTTCTATATAATTTAAGGATAAATGTTGCAATGTAAGATAAATTTTAACCAACTTAATTTAAGGAAAAATTCAAAAACTAAAACATAACTGCTTTCTTTTAAGACAAATACTTACTCGGGCTAGTTTTTCATTTTCCTTATGAGCCCATTTCTCGTCCCATTGTCTCTGTATAATGTCCATGATATTCTCACCAAAATACAAGAACGGTTTTCCTTCTACCTCTTCAAATGTTTTAATTTTACTTTTTAATTTATTTTCCACTTTTGAAATTTCCTGAAATAAATAATGTCAGTAATTAGGTTACCAAAATTTTGTAGTGAAATTGTGGAAAACATTTTTGTGTGTATTATGACCAAAAAAGGACTATATTATCATCACCTGAAAATTAAGTAAAGGATATACCGTAAAAGAAAACTCTTTTACTGAAACTAAAAGTAAAAGAAACAACCCTGCTGAAGACTGCCACCTTTAAATCCAATAAAAACCTGTTAATTTTTCATATTCATATTTGATATTATGGTGAAATGAGTCATAGTGAATTGTTGAATGTGCCGCCACCATTAGAAGTAACCCATACTAAATGTGAAGCTTCAACCAGATCTATATTACTGAAATTACCATTAGTAGTCAGATAAAAAGTTTTACAGTGCAGAACACAGGAACCATCATGCAATAGCCAAGTCAAATCAAAATATATTGTCATGTTAAAACAAATAAAAACATACACAAAACTCACAAATTATTCATTTATTGATTCATATGCGTTTCAATGACAAAGTCGTCGTCGTCAGTGAGTGTTGCTACTACAAACTCTAACTTACAACTATAAAGCAGTTATGCCTCACAACATCATAAGCAACATAACCTCACAAGCTAAGCTCAAAGAATAGCTGTATATCATCATGTGTTTAGTTATGGTAATTGATATCACATAAAAAAACAATTTATGGAAATGCCCCAAAAATTTACAAATTTAAAGAACCAACACCAAATCATATTTTTAGAAAAAAATTGGACTTAGTTGTTAGGAAATTTTAAGAGATAGAAAAATCCTTAAAGTAAATTAATTAATTTTTTTGACAAAATATTATGAATAATATAATACTATGATGGTTTTTAATTACTGTTTAAATTGAAAGTATTTTGGATTGTCAGTTTCAGTGGTAAATTAAATAAGATTAGTTTTGAGATCTGAAAAAAATTGATTTACTATGCTAAAAAATTAGACAAATGATATTAAGATTGAATACTATTTATTCAAGTTTTGTGGTGCATGTAATATAGAATACTATTTTGATGTGTCAAATAATGAAAGGTTGTAAAATAAAAAATAGTGGTCATTGTCAAGTGATAAACAATAAAAAAATATTAATGCTAATTTTCTTTTTCCTAGTTTATATTTTCAAAGAAGTTTGAATTAAATTTGATTAATTTGTACTGAAGTATAGTCTGGACCACATAACTATGCACTTGGCCTTGCGTGTACTAACACTTCTGAAAACATGTTACACATTGAAAATGTTCAATACATCAACACCTGTTGTATCTGATAAGTCTACACATATTTCAATATTGTTTGTTATTTCTTACCGAAGCAAATTAATTATCAAATTTATTTAACCATTTGTACGCATATAACGTGATTTCTCGTAAGGCTGAAATCTCTGCTAGCAAGTATTACGAGAAATGACGTATTTACAATATTTTGTTTATGGAAGTCCTAGTTGTTTGTTTAAAGTCCATTACAATGTGTGACAATGTTTGTTTGGTGTAAATAAACTCCTCTGCTACGTTTATTGTTCTTGGCCACGTGCTACCTATCCACATTCTGTTGTTTTAGCCAGCAGACGTTATTACATGGTCTATGAATGCGCGTATGACGGGAATTCATAGCAGGACGCAGCGTCTGCCAACTGTTGTATTTTGTGTTGGCATTGTGATTGCTTTAGTTGTTTACTGTTTAAGCGAGTGACCTTTGTACTGTAAGAATAATTTATTGTTTATGATTTGGTGAATAATAATTTTTGTTACTTTAATTTGATTTTAAATGGATTTATTGATATCTTAAATTACCTAGTGTAAAAATATAAGAAATTATAAAAATAATTAGTTTATAATTTTTTTTTTCAAACACATATTTAGGGACTCAGAATTAAATAGAACTTTGAACATTTCGCAAAAAAGTTTTTTTATCTAATAGCACGTAATCTGTTACTTGCCCTTTATATGTCCTGCGTGCTAAGGGTTAATATCGACAGTCTCATGCAAGTCAGTGTTTTAATAGCCTTTATCATGTTTGTAGGAAAGTATTTATACTGATCCTCTACCTCTCATCTTGCCTACTGTATGTAATCTGTCAAGCCCAAATGCACAGTTACTTGGTCCGCACTATACAATTAATAATAAATATCATCGCTGCCTCATAAAATGCACACATCTTAAAAATTACACACTATCAAATTTCGACACTGAAAGTTACACACTTCATGTCTGTCTACTTAACTTTATTTACGATCAATGTAATAGTTAAACTCTTGAAGTAGCCCTTTATGCATTAATTGAAATGTAAAATGCATATGATTTCCAATTCAAGCAGTATCTATCAAAACCTTTACATATTACTTAGTACAGTACTAATTAAGCATCTTTTACTATCGAGTAACAAACAGTAAAACTTTGTACTTTTTATAAAATAATAACACATTTAGATACTAAAATACAATAGAAGCTAAGTTGTATGCTGTACAATAGAAGCTAAGTTGTATGCTGTACAATAGAAGCTAAGTTGTATGCTGTACAATAGAAGCTAAGTTTTTTTGCTACATATAGTAATAATTTAGATGTGGATTTATTGAGAATGGATCAATTATTCCCCCCCCCATCCATATTTAAAACAGTTATTCGTACTTAGAATTAATTTTCATAAAGTGTTGCATAGTACTTTTTCTACAACTGACGTACTACATGGAAAGGACAGAAAAGTATGCCTTAATACGTATGTTAAGGACTAAACTCCAAGTTCATTGTATGCTTGCTTATCAATTCAGTTTAAAAATAATAAATGGTAGTGACCGAAGAATACCAGAGCACTATGTTAATGATAAATTTAGTGTGATAACTGAGTACTATATCTTGTAACAATTGTTAATATACAGAAATTGCTACTACAGTGGATATCGTATATAACAACATCGCTTAATACGACGTACCGGCTGTAACGATGAAGATTCCCGGGCCCTTGATTCTGTAATACCTGTTCAATGCATTTTACAACGTAGCGGCAAAGTAGATTTTGTGGTGACTCACATATTCCTAGGCATTTTCAACTTAGTTCACATTATTGTCAATAGAGTGTAGCACCAATCGGGGAAAAGATTGAATGTCGTGGTCTTCGCCGCAGACGAGTTATAGGCATTTGAAAATCGTGTCGGGTGACCTCCGACATACGAGTAAACTGCAATACACGCTTGGCGGGGCTCCCCCAACAGTCGAGTGCTAAGGGTTAAATTACACTACATGAATTTTGTAAAGTTCCCATTTCTATGAGTGATGAACTGATAGTCTGGGAAAACTAATGGGCACTGCCTCTTGTAATAAAAAACATGTAATTGTTTTCACCAATAAATACCAAACAAAATTGGTTAAACAAATTACCAATAAAAAAGTAAAGAAACCCCTTAACGCCAGAGCTGCAGTTGAATATCTTGTCCAAAAAAATGTCTGATTATATTCCACTTAGGCTGTCCTTAATGGACATATTTATTAGACATATAGATTTCTGCACACTAACCAAGAATCAAATACCAACTATTCTTTAAGCTTAGCTTGTCAGGTTATTAAGTTGATTAGAGCTTAACTACTGAGAACAATTCACAAGGGTAAAAATTAAAACCGTTTACTCTAAATCTCACACACATTAGTTTATTAATAGGAACAGGTTTATTAAAACAATCTAGTTTCTGTTTGTTTTAAATCTACTACTGAGTGAGTAGTAGTCAAGCACTGATGAAGGCGATATCTTTGTCAAAACTAGTTTGTTTGTTTTAATAAACTAATGTGTGGTGAGATTTGGAGTAAACTGTTTTAATTTTTACCCTTGTGAGGTTATATTAATAACAAATAAAAGAAGTACACAAAACTTACAAATTAATCATTTATTCACTCAGATGCATTTCAGTGGCATCTGAGTCATCGTCATTAGTGAGTGTTGCTACTACAAACTCAAACTTACAACCAGGTTCACGTGTGAGGGATTAAATTATTAATTTGTGTTTTGCATGTCCTTTATTTGTTATTAACAAATCAAAGGTTAAGGCTTTGTTTTAGGCTTGGTAAAATTGTATTACATTGCAGAAAATAATGCAACAGACATTTAAGAAGGCTCATAAAACTGAAAAAAAATTCTGTTCTCATTAAGTATGTTTTCATATACATTCAATTATCTTTAAATAAAGTATAGCCTAACTCAACACAAAACGTCACTTTATCATTTGATTGTATAAGCGAAAATCTCTTAAAAGCATTAAATTGTAGATGTTTTGAATGTATGCAATATAATAACTCTTGTAGTTGTTTCTGCAATTTCAAAGTGGTAAAGAAATTTCTATATTGTAAATAATTTCCTCAAAAATATATTCATTTTTCTAAGTTTTATAAAATTTGCACTTAATTAGTTATAACTATGAATTTGAAATTGAACTATCTCATTTTAGCACTTACCTTTTCTAAAGTCTTTCTTTCTTTTTCGTCTAGTAATAGTTGCCCACCTCTATTGCTGAAAAGCCTGTTTGGATCTCTTGAGGCCTCTTCTAAGAATGTCAAACGATCCCACATTTTTTTTCGATCTTCCACGAGAGTGTAAATTTGTCTAAAAATAGTTAAACTATATAACAGATATCAAGATTTATTTTTATTTTTTTTTTTACAAAATCAAACTTTCAGGTACCCCTATAACATCAAGATATAGGGAAGTGCTCATAGATTTTCTTTTAGTATCTACCCTCCACACAAAGCAAGCATTTAAAAATCCATACAATTTTTAAAATATCAAATAGTTCTCAATGTTTCAAGAATATAGCAGAAAAAATATTATTTTCATGCAACGATAAAATCCTTTCTTGGACTCTAAAACCCGCTTGAAGAACAGGAAATTGTTAAGACTAATTTTGCTAGAAGCCTGTTATTCATAACCATTATCTTGTACTGTTTTAGCCAAAGCTATCTGGATTGGTCAAGAATATAGATCATTTTCTCATCCATTTGTCTCCTTACTCCATCCCAGTTTTAGATAATTTTTCCAAGCCCATTTATTTAATCCATTCAACTACCCAATTCTAAGTCATGTTTTGTCTCCTTGTCTTTTATTTGTAAATAATCATCTTTATACATTCTTCTTGACCAGACATAATCTAAACAGATTTTTACATAAATAATAGGTCTTTAATAAAATTTAAAAAGGCTTATTATTCGGAATGTTTCATAAAAAAGTTACACTGTAGTAGACGTGAAACGTGACTGGGATTCACGGGTAATTTGTCTAGAGCCAGCACTAAAATTCCTATATGCAAGCATCGATCAATCGGGCAGTCAGGCTCCAGTTACTTTAGAGACTAAGCTTGTCCTTACACCAGTTGTGAAGTTAGTGGTGTCATTTGTTTTTTAATAGCAAAATAAATGCCACTGAAATTCATTGCAATTGCGTAGTGTTTATGTGAAGACGTTATGTCAAGGTCAATAGCTTCATGTTGGCACCAGTCATTCATTGAAGGGAGAAAAACATTACACAATGAAGAATGAAGTGGCTGCCCCTCCACTTCCAGAGCTCGACTGTTGTTGAAAATGTCCGAAGATTTATTGTTAACAATCAGCACATAACACTTGATGAAATATTTTCTCAACTATCTCCAATTATAGAAATAAGCCATGTATCACTTCACCGGGAGAGTTTCAATTGGATGTTTTCGGACATCCGCCTTACTCCCATGATCTTGGACCAAGATACTTCCACTCGTTTCAGCAGCTGAATCAACATCTTGGGGGATAACGCTTTGCAATTGAGGATGATTTGAAGCAAGACTTTGAAAAATGGCTAACCAGTATTGCGGTATAATAAAATGACACTGGTTTGAAAAACTTTTACTACAGTATAAAAATATATTGAAAAACAAGGCAATTACATAGAAAAATAGATTTTTAAATGTAATTTCCAAGATATGTTTTCATAAAAATAATTAAAATGTTTTTTATTAAAAAAAAGTGTGTGTAAATTCTTTTTGGAATAGGTCACATATGTGCTAATGAAAAGCCCCATTCACCAATAATATAATCTTCAAGCAATGAATAAAACATATAAACTTCAATTGCTGTTGCTTATTTAGGAAAATAATTTTCAATATTATAATGATAATTTTTTTTCAATTTCAGATGATTTTTAAGTTTAGAAAATATGAACTATTATATACACTTATCTATAACCCAGTTTAAATTAATCAGTTTTTTTATATAAATATCTTTTTAATAGTAAATTACAGTATAAAATACAAAATTCATTGCATTCAAGATTACGAAGGGAATGAATTAGACAATTACAAACAATATGTCACAGACATTATAACAAACAATTTAAAGATTTATTTTTACTGTTAAAGACTTCTTTTGATAGCAGACACCTACTAACAAACATTTTGTGAAGAGCAAAGATTTTACTGCAGTAGACAACTGTTATTCAATAAACATTAAAAATTATCACGTTTGTAGTATTTATAATGATTTTTGGTCAGTTGAGTATTCCCATTACTTTATAATGAGTTTTTTAATGTCACGGTTTGTATTAGAGGCAACATTCAGCCTTTGGGGGGGTGATGTTGATCGCCTGCACTTGGTGCCCCCTGCCTGAAACAACTGAACGATCAACACGAGGCTTGCCTTCAGCACGCTGACCATAAAATCAGAAGCTTTCAACAAAAAACAAGAGTTTTAAACGGTCCTTCTCAGGACCTGGACGCGAACCTCCGCATTCTGTATTGGAATGCTGGAGGCCTCAACCGCAGTAAATTTGTAGAATTCAAACGAAACGTCATCAATTTCGAAGTAGAAATATATTTTATAGCCGAAGCCGGAGCGGCAACAGACAATATCCAATGCTACAACATAGCTAACTACATAACTTACACGCTGAATCGATCTCCACAAATAGCATCAGGAATTATTGCCAGAATAAAAAGTGACCTGCATGCCAAGTTTAAGACACTCCATGAGATGCGGGAGGGGGACAAGGTCGAAATTGTTCTCGTCGAAGTCTGGAAGTGTAAAAAATGTTTCAGCATTGTAAGCCTTTACAACCCACCGGGAAATGTACTGCCAACTTTATACGTGGAAGCCACGCTTCAACCAAACAGCATTATAGTTGGAGACTTCAACAGCCCGTCCACAAGATGGGGTTACTCCGCGACGACCCGAGCCAGTGAAAGGGTAGAAGATATGGTTGATGACAATTTATTGGAAGTGGTTGAAACACCCCCAACATTCCTGTCGTACTCTGGCAGTACTACTCGACCGGACCTGGTGATCCTGGATTCGCAACTGTCTCAAAAAACTAAAGTTAGGCTTCTGGATGACGCAGCAGGGTGCGGACACCGAGCAATACTGATACATACAAGCCTAGTTAAAACGCTCAAACCTCCATCCAGAGCTCCCCGATGGAATTTTGTGAAGGCAAACTGGACGGCGTATCACACATTTACGGACAACATCGTAGCAGAAAGCATTGACTGGAGTTCGGTGGAGAAAGCTGTCGAGAGCTTTAATAAAACAATCCTAGAATGCAGCACATCCGGCATACCAAGAGGTCAGGTCAAAGCCTACTGGCCCTTCTGGAGTAACAAACTAAATGAACTGAAAAATATGAGGAATGCAGCAAGAAGGGAAGCAGAAAGAACAAATGATATCCTCGACTGTTCAGCCTTATGCAGGACACAAGCACAACTTCAAAAAGAAATAAAACAGTCTAAAAGAGAATCCTGCCGAAAATTCCTAGGCACCATTGACTTTCGGAGGGATGGGGCAAAAGCACACAAATTTATATCGCGACTCAATAGTGACTCACCACCTGCAGAGCAAGAACCCTTCATGAAAGGAGCAAGATGCTATACTGAACCACGAGATATCGCTAACCTACTGTGTAAGCACTATGCGAACATCAGTCGTGTAAACCAGCCTAAAAGTGCATACAAAAAGTTGTTAAAGCAGCCCAAAAGCTCATGCCCAAATAGAGAAGACAGCAGAATATGCTCAGATGATTTCACGTTGGCCGAGTTGGAACAAGCACTCCAGGCAACAAAAACAGGGAAAGCTCCAGGTGTGGATCGCATTTTCTCGGAATTCCTTATTAACTTGGGCCAAAGGGCAAAATTGCTCTTCTTGGAGATAGTGAACCTATCCTGGGCTAGCTATGTACCTCATCAATGGCGAAAAGGTGAAATAGTGCCAATCCACAAGAGGGGCAAACCTATTAGCGAAGCAGGAAGCTACAGACCAGTTGCTTTAACGAGTGCATGCAGTAAAGTAATGGAAAGAATGGTTGCCCGCCGACTGAGCCAATTCTTCGATTCACACAACACCATCGACGATGACCAAGAAGGATTCAGACCGAGACGAAGTACAATGGATCACGTAGTATACTTCTCGCAGTGTGTGAAAGACGGCTTCCAAAGGAAAATGTCCACCCTGTCTATACTAATAGACCTATAAAATGCCTACAACACCGTTTGGAGAGATATGCTCATACACAAGCTAGCCCAAAGTGGAGTTAGGGACAATTTATATAAGTGGATCAAATCCTTTCTGTCGCAACAACTTATTAGATAAGATATACAGGAGGAATGTCCAAATATCGTATTCAAAGACAGGGATTGGCACAAGGAGCCGTAATCAGTTGTATACTCTTTAATTTGATGATCAATGACGCACTCACGGCAGTTCGAGCAGTGCCTGGAGTACAAGGCCTACTCTATGCAGATGATCTAATTCTCTGGGCTAGTGGTAGCAACATCAAATCACTAGAAGCAATAAACAAGGCACTGACTAACCTGCTGCTTTGGACGGAGACTAACGCGATGTGTGTGAATGCAAATAAATCAATGTACCAACTTTTTATACTCTCAACAAGGCAACCTGAAATCTCTCTGCGATACAGGAATAGCGAACTCATGGAGAGCAATATCTGCAAGTACCTGGGAGTTTTAATAGATTCCAAAATGACCTGGAAACCACACATCAAAGAAAGCGCCAACAGAGCCATTAAAAGAGCAAGACTGCTGAAACGCCTAACTGCCACAACATGGGGAGCAAATCAGGATGTATTGAACACAGCATACAAAACATATATATGCCCCATACTCGAGTACGGAGCTGAAGCAACAATCACAGCGTCAAACACCACATCCCAAATCTTGGATAGAACCCAAAATGCAGTGCTCCGAGTCATCACTGGTGCACCAAAATCGACCCCGATAGCAGCAATGGAGGCACAGTTGGAAACAGAGCCAATGCAGTTTAGAAGAGACAAACTCAGCCTCGGGTTTTGGGAGAGAAACAAAAGGACGTACAGCCACCGGCAAACTTTAAAGAAGCCACAACGAGGCTAAAAACACAAAAAACTTCGATAACCACATATAAAGAGTTGATTAAGAAATACAACATCAACATTGGCACTCATACAACAGATATCGGGACACATGAAGTGTTCAATTCACTGCCCAAGGGAATCCTAAATCTTCTTGACCACAATATCCCAAAGAAAGATTGTAACCCACTAGAAATAAAGGCTGCAGCCCTCAGAACCATCAACACAGTCTATCCAGAGACACAGTGGCTACATGTATATACCGATGGATCGTGCCTCCCAGACAAAGGACAGACTGGAGCTGGTTATTACTGTAATCTTTTCGAAGGATCGCTAGCAGTAGGTAACAACCAAAGTAACTTTGACGGTGAAATAACCGCCATACTAGCTGCATCAAACAAAATGAAGAAAATAAAGACACCGGCACAAGCAGTCTTTCTTGTAGACTCAATGGCTGCAATAATGGCCGTAACAAATAACAAGAAAACCGATTGCAGACCCACTCTAGCCTGTCGTCAAAATTTGTCAAAACTAATGAACAGGGGATGGAAAATTGAATTACAATGGATCCCCACCCACGTGGATATAAGAGGTAATGAATTAGCAGACTCATTGGCAAAAAAAGGAACAACGCTCCCACAGCCGAGCGTAGCAACTTCGCTCCCCTCCATTAAAATACAAATAAATGCTGCAATAAAGAGGAGCGCTCAAGCCTACTTAAGGGAAGCATCTCTTAATAAACGTTGGGCTACTCTTGTCGAAAACGGGCCAATTAACAACATGTTACCCCAACGGGATGGAGTTGCACTTTTTAGACTCACAACTGGACACAACTCTCTAGCTGCACACCTAAACAAAATACACGTCTTCTTGTTTCCCAGGTGCACCCTTTGTGACAGCGGGGAGGACATAACAGCAGAGCACCTTCAGTCATGTACAGCTCTGGACCATAGACCCCTGAACGACACGAAGGAAGAAGAGATTTCTCGCCTCTACTGGTCAGCGTGCCTCCAAATGGCCCAACAGCCAAGAGTGGGCGTTGGCTAGTAAGTAAGTAGTAAGTACATTTAGCCTTTAAAATATCTGTGTAATTTTCTTTTTTTGTCAATATTGGAGAATGTGTAACATATTTTGTATTAATCTACTATTTTTTAATTGCAAAAAATATGAAACGAGAATTTGCATAAATTTTACATTTTAAAATGGGCCATTAGAAAAGGTTTGAAAATGTTTTGAATGTTACTTTTAATAACTATATTATGAATAAATTAAGGGTTTATAAAAATATATAACCATTTCCAAGATGATAACTGATGAGGAGTCTGAAGATGGAAAATCTTCAACTAAGAAAAAAGAAAAACATTGTTATAAAACATCATGGTAATATTACCCAAAAGGTTGCTAAAGATGTTGGATTATGCAGATTGTTTTTTATTATTATTATTATTTGATGTTTAAAGCATGAAATGTGGTCATTTTTTTCAAAACTGAGGAATTTTTAACAATACCTACATCGACAGAAGTTGCTCAAGAAATTCCAAACTAAATCAACAACCACTAAACAACAATAAACCCTAATACAAATATTTAAACGAACATGATGTACATGGGTTAACAAGGGTTATTGTAGTTTAATGATTATAATTTCGCTACTGTGCTCCATATAGATTTTTGTTAACCAAAAACATTTAACATTTCTAAAATTTTCTAATAATGAATTCCATCCTTAACACAAAGTACAGCCATCTTTTTCAACAGTTTACTACACAAAGAAACATCTGATATGACTTCAAGAGCACAGATCTTTTACAAACACAAAAATAAATGCTACTGAAACTTATAGACACTGAGCAATTAATAACCAAACCTCATTTTGTTTTGTTTATTATACATACATCATCTGGATTGTTTTTGATCCCAGTTAATCTAGGTTAGTGTACACTGCAGCTACCTGGGCGCCACATATCATTGTCAAGGGTGCTGTGGCATGCATCAGAATTGAATGAGTTACAGTCTGTAATACTACACAACATTGAAGTTAGCAGTAAGAATAAAGCTGCTAAGCTGTATAACACTGTCCTATTTCTATTTCCCACCCAGTGAAAAGATTTTTTTAATAACAAAGTACAGTTCATAACAGGTACATAACAATTAAGTACAGTATTCAGGAAGAACCAATTGATAGAAATTCTTGAATTTTGTAGTCCATTACGTTCTGTGAAATTTAATTAATAGCTTTTACATTAGTTTATGACTATCCGAACATTAATTTATTTTGTAACTTTGTAAAAACTTACTGAGTCAGAACGTTTTCAATTGCTCTGTGGCGATCTTCATCAGTTTTTCAGATGTTAAAATTCAATTCTAGTAATGATAGAAATTGATTTAAAGTATTATTATCAACAAGATAATGACCAATTTTCTATAGGGCATTGCCAGAAAATATTTTTACCTCAAGGGAGCCATGGGTTAGTAAAGATTAGGAGCCACAGCTCTTCGTGACGTACTGAATTGCATTTCAATTCATAGAAGTGTAAAATAAAGTAAACCATAGTCAATATTTATACACTTTTCTTTGTAATACAATTTATGAAATAAAACTTGGCATTTTTTTCGAATACTGTTAATCTTTTGTTCAATCTCTGCTCCAAAAACAGTGCAGTACTTGAGTTAATGGAAATTTCTTATTTCCACATGGAATATTTTTTGGGGTTTTTAATATCAAAAATAACTCAGTTATTAATATATATAATAACTAACAGTTACAGATTTTCCAAATTGCCAGTTATAGTAACTAACTAATATATCAGTAAAATTCCTTTAAAAATATTAAATAATAACATTATATTATATAGTATTATATAAATATTTGTTAAGTATTATACTTACGTGTACTGATCATATTGTTGTTGAAGTTTAGATAGTTCCATTTCATGAAGTGTAAGAACATCTTCCACAAAATCGTTTGTTTTGAAAGGATAAAATTTGTCTCTTTCGATATCAGATATGTAGCACAAGTCCCATAACTTTATCAGATCGCCTCTTAAACTTGTTATCACTTCTTTTAGATATTTTTTCTGTATCTCCATAACTCTTTTCAATTCAGATCTCAACTAAGAAAAGTGAAATAATTCAATAAATGCAGAATAACAAATTAAAACAGTAACTTACCAAACATCCAACATGGCCCAAAAACGTGTTCATCATTATAAGTGGTATAACACTTTATACCATGTTAGTGAAATTTTATAAGAAAATTTCCATTTACCCACATTTTTATAAGAAACTAACATTTTTTATAAAAACCATAATTTTTGTTTTTGCAAGAAATATTCTTAAGTCTTGCAATAAGAAATGAGTAGGAATTAGGTCAATTTTCACAGAAAATATTGTTGGAACAACCCCTCTTTCTCTATCCATGCTCAGAAATAGCATTTGTCGTTCTCTTCTTGTCTTAGGTTTTCTTGTCATTTTTAAGGTCTTTGTTAATCAGATTTAAAACAAGCTTAAAACATGTTTATTTTCCTTAACAACTATTATATGCACTAGTTATTACATAAACCAGTGTTGTAGAGCTATAGAATGTTCTCTGTTTTTAACATTTATAATCTCTTAGAGGCTTAATACTTTATTGTCATTGATGACTTCCATTATAATACAACAATATGTAATGGTTTTAAATATATTTCAAATTATTAATAAGCCTGTTATATTTTCTTGCCTAAATCTAATGTAATTATTTTACTACACATTGAAATCTCATTAACTTTTGAATTTTTAAAGTCCCTAAAATAGTGTTCATTGTTAGCATTTATTTATGTTTTAAAATTCTTTTAAATAAGAAATAATAAAGGTGGCGTTTTACTATAATTGCATGGTGGCATAAGGAAAAGACAAAAAAACAGGAAAAGAAATAATCTATAAGGATTCACAGATATAGAGAAAAATACTACAATGAGACGTTAAAAATTATTCATAGACAAAAGATGACAAATGTTTGCCCAGCTTAATTGAGAAATTGGAGATGATAGAAGCGACAACAAAAATTTCAATTAATACACTTACCTCATCAATAATGGGTTTTGTATACCCACTCCTTTCAATGAGAAAATGTTCAACTTCTTCAGGATTTTGATTAATTCTAGAACATATTTTCCTAAGTTGCTTCCTTAGTTCTTCCGATTCAGCAATGTTGAGAGCCTTTACTTGTTGATAGTGGTCAAGTTTTTTCTAAAGACAAAACCGTTATCAGTTATAAAGAAGGTTAGTTTAATTGAAATAGAAATAACATTTTTGTATATCTCATCATTAAATAATAAAATCTAGTGTTTTTACAAAATATATTTATAGCAAAAAAATCAAGTATTTCTCTAATTCAAACTTCTTATAACACACCTGTACAGAGTGCAAACTTACAAAGATTTTGTACAGGGAAAAGAACACAGTTTAAAGATTGGAAAGTGAGAACTATTTTTAAGAGTTTAAAAGTTACTGTAATCAAACTGCATACCATACCCTTAAAATTTGTCTGCAGAAATGAATCAAAAAAATTAATTAGAAAAATAATAAATTTATCCTCTTCATTTTCAGCAGTACTGGGAGTTTAAAGATCCTTAGCTGATTCAAAGTTATGGTTTGTGGCAAGACTGTCATCACACTGAATAAAGTCACAGTACTCTTGTAGAATTGGGGAAACCATGCCAGTTTCACATTACAAAGCATTATTTGTGGGTGACAGGAGACAATTTAAAGTAAAAGATTATCCTATCATTTTTATTTATTTATAGCATTGAATAACATTGAACTTGTTTAACCATTCTTCCATTTTAGCAGAAGTCATCCAAACCTTCTTCCTGTTTCACCAAAACACTGATAAATTTTAAAGTTTTGAAACATTGTGGTTTTGCTTCCTTCTCAATAACAACAGACTTCACCATTTTCCCGCTATATTTCCACACGATAATACCCTAAGTCTTTCTTTGACATTTTCCTCCTTTTACTGTATGTGATTTTTTTGTGGAGATTCCTGAAAAAATTAACCCATTTTGTTTGCGTTATGTTTTTAGGTTTAACTCAAATCTCACAGTTTTATTCCACTCATTTACAACACTTCATCTACATCTTTGATTCACCTCAGATTTCATTCCAGAGAATATTGTATCTCTTCTTGAAACTCTCCAGCCATCCTGTAAACACTTTAAACTGGTTGTTGCCGAGAGATTTGACTACTGCTAGAGCTCCACTTTGGCTTATCAAACTCGAAATTTTTACATTTTTTGATCTTGCATAGGTCAAACATAATCAAACACTACGGCGTTAATTTCTTCATTACAAGTTAACTTTGTTTTCTATCTCTTTGCAAACACGCATTCATTATTTGATCCTTATGCTTAAAGGTGTCATAAATTACGTTTTACCACATTTGAACTGCACCATTATTTCATATACTGACAATTTATTATTATCTTTTGCTTCAATTCTCTCACTTTTTCATTTAAATACAATATATATGATTTAGTCATTTTACGGTTATAGTTGTGAACACGAAGTTTACAGCTATGAGGTAAACAAACTGACTGTTTCATTGCAAAGGTGGAACAACTGTATAAATATACAGACCTTGTTTCTAGGAACTGAGGACAATTCATTTGATCATGCACTCACTCTCACTCTCTTGCTCTTCCGGTCCTGTTATAAATTACCCCAAACAGATAATTTCATGTTCAATGAAATGAATTGGCTCTCATGTTCAAAATTAAGTTTATAAGAAAATACTTTACTGTTATTATTCTTGAACTTATTCAGTTACAAATACCTTTAATAATTTAAAGTTTGCTTTTGAGACTGGGAATTCATCATTTTTGATCAAAATACTTCGCTCCATTCGTGAAGCAGGCTCTATTTCAAGATCTTTAAGGACAGCCCCTAATTCAGCTGTTGCAGCATCAAATGCATCACTGAGATCAATCTAAAACAAAACACATGCAAGAGAAACTTATGATTTTTAAATAAAATTGCTACCTTTTTAAAGCATTACAACTAAAACAAAAGTATAACAACAAACATATCTTAGTTTTTGAAAAAACACTTAAAATATACATTGAAAATCTAAAACATATCTAACAGATTTTTATAGTTCTTATATGCACAGTATTAAAGAAATTTCTATAAGACTCAAATGCTACTATAAAATTGGAATTGAAGAAATCAATATTGTAATTAAATTTATTTATAACATTAATTGAAAATAACTTTTTCAATATATTTAATTAGAATGTTGTCTAAAATTTAATTATGTTTCATTTTCTTTTAACTCAATAATACAATTACATTTCAAAATTAAATATATTTTTAAATTACCATAAGACATGCCAAAAAACTTTGGTAAAGGTAAAAGATGTTTTTTTTTGTATAGTATGGGTATAACACGAAAAACACAGGATTTATTAGAAAACAAAAGTTTAAAAGTTTTATGAATAACAATTACGAATATTTTAAGAATATAAACACTTATAACTTACAACCAGCTCCTTTATTTCATCTTCATAGAAACCTGATGTCTGATATAGAAGCATTGCAAAATAGCGATCATTGTTGCAGCCTAAATTGTTTTAGTTTGCAAAAGTTAAAGAACAATTGACAGTTACTAGGTACTAGATAAAGCTATACAGAAGAGTCTCGAAAGTGCAGCATAATGTGGACTTAAAGAGTGTCGAGTATCAAGAACGTTGATTTTGCCAGAAACTCGACTTTAAAATTTCAAGTTAAAAATTAAACAAAACACAAATTTCCTTGCTAAAACGTGTAATATTTACAGATTAAATTACTTACAGCGATATATAAAACCTACTTTTTTATGTTTCATGTTTTAATGCTGCGTTTAAACCAATGTAAAAACGTTTAAGTTCAAGATTTCAACCTGCGCTCATTTACAACTGCATTTACTACTATTGATAATAAATTTTCAATCCAAACCAGAAACAATACACTAATGTTATTACAATACCTAAAGATAAAACAATTTGTCAACATGATTAACTTGTAATTTAGTCACTTGTTAGCCAATAGTCACTATAGTAAAACTGCAACACAGTTGCAAATCACAAACATATAATGCAACTTTATTAAATGGGATTTTAGGCATGTCTTGATTGCTAAGTGGCGCCACGTAGGACAAAAAAAAGTTATTAAAAAGGTAACAGTTTGGTGTAGAAGTACACCCATAAGGAAGAGTTTGCTACCAAGCTTATTGTAGATGTTGCATAAGCGTATCCACCAGGTTATTAGTGTGAGAGAGATTAACAACACCGTATGCAGCTATGCTATCTCTCTCGCACTAACGATAAACTGAGGGGTGCTTATGTGACACCTTCAACAAGCTTGACAACAAACTCTTCTGTAGTCAGTGTGACTATAAATGAATTTTAAATATATTCTGTGTGCGCAGAACAAATCATGTGACATTACTGACACTGGTGAAATATAATAAAAATATATATGATATTGACGTAGATTTTTGTCCTATTTTGTTAAATTTGTGCTGCATTATATGCATTTATAATGTTAATAGATATGGCACTTATTTTTTTTTCTGCAGCTGAAATTTAATTAAACAGAATTAAAATTGAAAAATCCAGTGTTTATCAAGGATTTTCAGGGTTAAAAAAATTTCCAGGGTTTTTCAAGGATTCCAGGATTGCTAGACAGCATGTAGGATAATCTGTTCTCATTATTTTATAGAATATTTTAATATATTATCACTTACACTTTAGTGTACATAAACAAGAATCTTACTTGGTATTACGTGTTTTCATTTTTGAGCTTATATTAGTACTGGGTGAGTATCAGAATAAGCTTGAAAATGAAAACACATAATTAACCCCAGAGTGAACGGGCAAATAAAAGTTACATAGGTAGACGGGCTGGGTCTCACAGACCCAAAACGTAAAAAATCAGTAAAAAATTTTAAACAATTTTAATTGAGTCAAACATATTTTTATACTACTTCTAGGAATGTTTTCAGTATTTCAACACTAAATTCACAAAATAATATTTCTAAAAAAAATTCATAACTATTTATTTACTTTTTTAAACATTTTACTCAAAAGAATTGCAATAAATTTATCAAAATTACACTAAGAAGCTAAAAGTTGAAAAAAAAATACTGTGGTTATACACGCACTATTTAAGAGTAGTTCTAACATTAAAAAAATTACAATTACTTAAAAATGAAAAAAACAAGTTTTATAGAGTTCCAAAGTTTTACTTTTTCCAGCATTGGCTACACAACATTTCAGCGTGGCCTAGACATAACCAAACTTTACAATCTTTACAAAAGTACTTTGTTTTGTTGTCTTTACACAAGGAACATCTACCACGCTTACCTGGAGCCGGATTCTGTTTAGGGTCAGCTTCATACCCGGAAAATTTAGTTGATAACTGCCGAATCTCTCATGGTAGGTTATCTTGCTGAGCCCGGATGGTCAAGAAGGGCTGCAGCATCAGTTTTGCTAAGTCCTTGAGAAAAGCTCTCCTGGTTATGGACTGACAATTTGATTTAAACACAAAGAAAGCGTTTAGAGCAGCAATGTTCATTGAAGCAAAAAACAAAGTCAATGGCCAACGTCTCGATCCTCTTGCAACGCTGTATTCAGCACACATAGCATCAGCCACATCAAGGTATGTGTAGGTTATCACATTCCTCACTGAGTTCTCTCACATAACCAACTGAATTATTCTCAAGTTCATCATTGTCTACTAGTTCAATATCACTATTTGTGTCATGATCACTGTACAATTGAAAGTCAAGGTCTGCGTCTCAGTCACTTACTTCACTTTGAGACAACTCCTCTAATAAAATATGCTCAATTTCACTCGGTGTTTCCACTCTTCTGCTACTCATAATGATAAAAAAAGCACTACACTATACACTTCTTGAAACATGTTAATACATTAACAGACGTTAAGTAAATAACAAAAAAGTAACATAAACGATAATTGGTGAGTATTGAAAAAAAAGTCACTCAAGTGAACGGGCCGGGTCCAACTGACCCACACTATACCTTATCACGTGACAAATGATGACTAAGAGTCAAGTTGCCAAAAACAATGACACTATCGCTATCTGTGGACTATTTTGGGAAGGTACAGAGGAAACCAGCTATCTACAATACAACTGACTTTATAAATAGCCTAATATAGAAACGCTTGGGTCTCACAGACCCAACCCGTTCACTGTAGGGTTAATAGTTCTCCAAAGTCGACTTTCATGTATACAAAGTAAGATTCTTGTTTAAATACATTAAAGAGTAAGTGATATGTGAATACAAAAAAAGTGTTGCAAAGTTAAACATATTTTTTTATTTCATTCTCTCATATTTCTTTTTGTGTTTTCTCTTCGATTGACAAAGACCACTGTGTGGTTGAAATATATCATTGTTTAAGTGCTTTTATGTGTTTCTATTTCAAGACTACAGAGTGGACTCTTACCAAGGTAAGTCTGTCAGTCTCCTAGTCCAAAAAATCTAAATAATCTTTACCAACCAAAACTGAAGTTAAACATATTTAATATATTATTAACCGATTGCAAATTTGGAAATATCTACTCAATTTTTCCTAGATTTACTTTAAAATATTTATAATCAGATACACACAAAAATATGGAAATACAAAATTACTTACCTTCTCCTGTTCTAATATTTTAACTTTATTGGTATAAGAAATTAACTCTTCTTCTGATGGCACAGCCCCGTTTTCTAAAGAGAACTTTGGAACAGATTTTTCTAGAAATTCACACAGAGCTTTTTCCTGAAAAGTAAATATTAAAACAAAATTTATAACAAAAATTTAACCTAAATTTTATGAAACAAATTAATTTAAGATAAATCTTTACTTGAGGTGCTGTTTTAGCCTGTACATTAGCCCAATACTTTGTCAGCCATGTCTGGTGATCTTGGTGGTCACAGCATGTGTTGGTTTGCTTGAACACATTCTATTCAGTCCTAATGCAATTGTGTGTTAAGGTACTGTTGAATATCAGTAATATACATCACTATGATTGTTAAATAACTGAGCCATAAGCAATAATTGTAACAAATACACGTGAATCAGGTAGGTCATTGTAGTTTCCATAAAAAAGAATAAAACATAAAATGCCTCACAAAATATTAAACATTTACTTCTAAAGCATTACAAACAGATTTCAGATAAGCATGTGGGTTTTCACCACCACAAATCCATGTTAGTTGTATGGTATGACGACAAACTTTACTACTGTTATGGAATGTGGCTTCATTCCTAAAAATTATCTGTTTTAAAAAACATTCATCTATTGACATTCAAAATAACATTTTTTCCTGCATATGCAAACAAAAATTGAGCCGATATGTTTTATCAGTAACAGGTAGTTGGTGCAGTAGCTGAAAATAGTATGCTTTGAATAATAAACATTTATAGGGAACTCATCACACTGCTATTTTCTACGTCCATAATTCTCTGCCTACAGGTACTGTTGATTTGGAAAGGTTGCAAAATGAAACATCTACAATGGTTTCTGAGACTCACAGATCAGTAGCAGGTTTTCACTTGCACAAGTAATCAGTTTCACTGAACTGGTTAAGGCCAAATAATTAACTAATTGCCAAAAACACATTTGGAAAAAATCTATTTGAAGTGTTCTTTCATACAGTACTTATTTCAACCTTATAAGTAAAAGAAATGTTTTGTAATTAATTCTCATAACTCCTCAGTTTATTACACAAAATTCTGTATATATGAGATTTGTTGGACTAGACAGGAGACTGACATACTTACTGTGTGGGTCCAAGCTCCGTGTGGTTGCGGGGTGAGGTGCGGGGGGAGAGGGGCTACGGCCTTGTAACTGTTATGTGCGTGTATTCCTTTTCAAATAACATTCGGCCAGTTAAGCTAGTGGAAGTGTGTGTGTTAATAGAATTGTGCGTGTTTCTTCTATCGTCTAGCCTAGTGTTGTTGTTTAGTGTTGATAATTATACAACACTAATTTTAATTTTTTAATTTAGTGTTGATTATAGTTAGTCATGTCGCAAAGTTCGTCAAGTGGAAGTAGCCATAAAGAAGTTTTGTTGTACATAGTGAAGCTCGAACATTAATTACTAAAATAATTGAAAAATGTGACGAAGAAGCAAAAGCTAATTCATTGCGTTTCCCATTAAAGGAGGCCCCAAAAAGAGCAGCAGATTATTGTGGAAAGTCAGATAATTTTATTCTGAAAGTCCGTAAAGAGGCTAGGCACTTGAAAGAACAAGGTTCAAGCAGTAAGCTCTCCTCGCCTGGTAAAAAAAGAAAAACCAGGTTCAATGACAGAAAGTTTCTGTTGATGACTTCAATAAGTGTGTCATTAGAAATATAATTCAAGACTTTTATAAAAAAGAAAAGGTTTTTTCGACAGCAAGAAAACTGCTACCCATAGTGAAAAAAAGAATTCACTTTCCATGGGGAAAGAAATCTTTGATAAGAATTATAAGGGGAATGGATTTCAAATAGAGAAATTGTAGTAGTAGGAGAAAAATTCTTATAGAAAAATCGGAAATTCAGGAATGGCAACACAGATATTTAGTGCAAATAAAAGCCTTACGTCAATCAGGAAGGGATATTTTTTACGTGTATGAAACATGGGTAGACAGTAATATAACTGTTAAAAAATGTTGGCAGTCAGATGATGTTTTCGGTGTATCAGAAAACTATAGAGCAGGATGCCGCCTTATACTTCTACATGCTGGTGGCAAAAATGGATTTGTGAAAGGAACCAAGCTTCTTTATAAGGCAGGAACCACTTCCGGTGACTATCACGGTCAAATGAACCAAAATAATTTTGAGAAGTGGCTCAAAGAGATGCTTTTGCCAAACATTCCACCCACTTCAGTAATTATAATGGACACTGCACCATATCATTCTGCTCTAGCAGAAACGTTTCCAACCAAATATTCTGTAAAAATGGAAATGATAAATTTTTTGAGGGAACGTGGTATTAACTGCAACAAAACAATGAAAAAAGAAGAGCTCATTCCTTTAACTAACATTCACCGACCGAAAGAAAAAGTTTTTAAAATAGACCCGTTTCTCTGTAGTTTAGACCATACTGTCGTTAGAACTCCACCTTACATGTGTGACCTAAACCCTATCGAACTAGCTTGGGCTAAAATAAAGAACTTTGTGAGAGAACACAACCCTGACGGCAACTCAAGTTTAAAAAGGTTACAGGAATTAACCGAACTGGCTACTGCAAAGTCGAAGACCTTGAAAAATATTACTGGGAAACTGATGGCATAGTATCAGATGTAATAGACGAACTAATAATTAATATTAATGCTCAAGACGATAGCAGTACAGACGATACTACCAGTAACAGCGATTCCAGCATCAGTGATGCAGATAGCACACTTGCTAGGCCACTGTAATACGTAAGTACATGTTATCAGTATTTGAATAGATGTTTTTTTTGTGAGTAATAGCTTTATCCTCACGTAGCCCGTGTTTACGCATTCCTCGAATTCCTAGCAAACACACGGAGGTTCGACCCGCACAGTACCTCAGTAATAATTTTGGTGTGTAATCTCAAGACACGCATTAAACTAGAATAATGATACATTTTAGGCAAACTGTATCCTTTCTACATCAGAGAAAGAGAGAAATTTAAACATCTATAAAGTTTCTCTAAATGATAAGAATAAAGTGTACCTAAAACACACCATTATTTTAGTGTCTTCTGTGTTTATATTAAAGTCTATTACCAAGGCAAGGTCCGATCTAGTCCAAACAATCTCAAAGTTTAAGCTCTAAGAGAATTAACCTGTAAACTGTATATGCTTGAATTAAAGACAAAATTTTGTATCAGAATAAAAATTCAAACTCTACTTATACACAAACAGCCTTATTCAAGAAGAGAATGCACATTGTTGTGAGCATCCATTAATTTGTAAGTCAGAACAGTTCCAACAACTGCGCCACTGAAAAAAGATACAACATAACTGAAGCTAATATGCAAAAATTGTGAATATTGATATTACAGTTGAAAAGTGCCAATTATTCAAGAAAATCTTTCAAATGACCCTAAGAAGAATAATTTTAACCTATGGTAAAAAAAGTAGTTGAATATTTAATTATAAATATGAAATGGGATTGTCAAAAACTATGAAATTATAACTTGAAATAGTTAATGACCTTCAAATATCACATTTTAAAGTGAGAATAGGTTGGTGTAAACATATGATATAAAGCAACGGTTCTCAACCTGGGGGGCGCGCCTCCCTGGGGGGGCGTAGAATTCCAGGGGAGGCGTCAACAAATTTTTTAAAAAATTGAATTTGATGTTGGACACAAACACACAATCATTGAAATTTTTTTATAGCTTTATAGAGCTATAAAGCTCTATTTCTTTACTCAACGAACTTTTCTTCCTTTCCAAAATCTCGTCGATGATACCCAAAGTCTTCCAAAAGACCTAGTAAATGAAATGAAGGTCCTAATATCTGAGTATTTGTTGTCTCTGAAGAACAAAATCGGAGCCTATTTCCCAGATATAAGTTTGGAAAACTGGGAATTCAAGTTAACAAGAGACCCCTTTCAAATCAACATTGATATATCTCCTGATCACATTCAAGAACAAACAATTGACTTGCAATATGATTCCAAAGCTAAATTGGATTTCCCAAACATGGATCTCGAAGATTTCTGGCTACTATATCTTTGTTTACCCAGAAGTAGCAATGGAGGCAGTCAAGTTGCTTGTACAATTTTCATCAACTTATCTATGCGAGACAGGATTTTCAGCCCTGGCTAATATAAAATCTAAATATCGAGCCAGACTAGATGTGGAAAGTGACCTGCGGTGTTCTTTGTCAAAATTTCATCCAAACATACAAAAAATAGTTAACGAGAAACAGTGCCAGCCCTCACACTAGCACTACAAAAGTAGCGAACATTTTTCGCTACTTACTTCGCAATATTACTTAAACATATTGTAAGTAAATTTATCATATATAAGTCTAAATTAACTTAATCCGTGAAGGGAGGCGTGACGTCACACCAAAGTGTGAAGGGGGGCTCAGAGCCTAAAAGGTTGAGAACCCCTGATATAAAGAAATGGATTAGGACTATGCTAAAGAACGAGTCTACTGCTCAGTTCCAAATGTATCTAAGGAATCAATGAAATTATTCCTTAAATATCACAGGAAACTAGAATCTAATTATTTCAATTTGCCAAATAATGTAACAATAAACTGGAGCAAAATCAGTTATTCTGAAATCAAAAGTAATTGAAAAATCTAGAGTAAATGTTATGCTGGGTGTATCAGCAACTAATTGGAATAGTAGTATTCCCCAACTGGCATAGTAGTAATAGCACAAGAAAATGGACGGATGAAAGTTTATTGTCAGGCTGGTTAAAAACTGTGTTGGGTAAATATTTTACCAACTTTAAGAATAAAAGAGAAATGTTAGTTGTTGATGAATGTTTGATTAGAAATGTAACAAAACAGTTGCATAAAATGAACATAGAATTTGTAATCATTCCTGGAGGGATATCTCTCCTTTAAGTAATTGATATGGTTGTAAATAAATCATTCAATAACTTGAGGAATCAGTACATGGACTGGTTTCTTGCTAGCTAACAACAAAGGCCAAAACCAACATCATCGTGACAATTTTGTATGAGTGGTTACTGAATGTGTACTGTTACAGTAGAATCCATTATGGATGGATTTAAAAAGTGATGCATAACAAATGATATGGATGGATATGAACACGATATTTTATGGGAAGAGGAACTTATATTGGAGAAATTATGAATGTGATGATGTCAAAGATGTTGCAGAATAGAGCTCTGATGCCTAAAATTTTTCTTTTTGAATTTTTTTAAAATTTGTATAATATAATACATAAGTAATCTAATTTTATGTTTTACTATAACTTGATTACTGTTTATACTAAATAAATTAAGTCCTTTTACAGAAAGGTAAGACAAAATTGCACTATTATTTATATGTAAGGTACACTATTATTTTTAAAAAAAAGTACATGAGGTATACTATTATTTTTGAATTGCGCAAAATGAATTTTTATTAACCTTATTGTTTCAAATATTTAAAAATCCCTCAGCAATTTTTCAAATCAGAAGTCTTATATATGTTATTGAGGATGGGCATTTCGGGAGATGTATCCCATTGTCAACTCAGACTGTAATTGACCTCTTGGTTATTTTATGTTTGGCTGAGGTAGTATAGAATTTTAGATTTGGGGATTATAATGGAAAAAAGAGTATATGAGTTATAATGTACGTCCAAGTGTTTTAGTATAAAACTGGTATCTTAAATGAAGATGGAACAAAATAATAATATATTTAAATATATACATTAAACACATACAGTAGTCTTGATAATTAAAGGTAGATGGGACCAAGATTCCCTCGGAATAGCGAAAACATGAATTATACAGAAATACGTTCCTGTGCATAAGAAAAAACAGGTTCTAATGAATCCTAATACTGTAATTAGGAATACAAAAAATATGTTTATAGAACTTTATTGATTATGGTACTTACATAAACTAATGTTGCTTTGGAATACATTGTTCATCACTGTTGCTACATTTTTTGGAAAAAGTTGTATTATCAGATCGTTTTTGTGCTACGGTGTCGCGTAGATATTTTAGCAGAAGCAGATCTGTTGGCATGATGTCTATCTGTTGTTCAATATAACGTAATGCAGTTTCTAAGGCAGTTGCTCCTTAACTGTAACTAATTATCCTTCATGTATTGTCTCAACTGAACGTTCGTCTTTATTTTCGTCATCACTGCCTTCAATAGCTTTTTGTACCATTTCCATAATCGCAATATTTGTTATCTCAAATTTGTTCACATCAAAATTTTCACATACTTGAAGTTTCTTGATAAGAAATGTCAAATCTCTTTCATCTTATGGATCAAAAACATAGTCAACAGTTTCATTATGATTCAGGATTTTATTCCATTGCTCACTTGATGTTATTTCTTTTATTTTGTTCCATGATTCGTCTATCCAGTACACAACTTCCTTGACTGTAATTTTGTTTAGAAACCCTACAATGCTTTTTCCTTTTCAGTCACTTTCAAGAGAGATTGTAAAATCTCACACTGGTAGCGTGTATTTTTTTTCAATATATTCCAAAACTCACTGATTCATCGGCTAGATTAGTGGGGAGATAAAAAGCACAGATATCATCAGATACAGTTGATCTTCATCGGGATGTGACAGTGCTTTGTCTAACAGTAAAGCCTATCCTAGGCAAATTCATTGCTTTTATAAACTTTTCAGTTTCGGGCAAAAACTCATTATAGAACGACTCTTCGAATAGTTCTCTATCCATCCAATCAGCACTTTAGTTCTTATATGAAACCAGTAATGCTGATGTGGAAATGTTTTTAAACGCCTGTGGTTTAGCTGATTAATACCGCTACTTAGTAGACTCGAAGCCTCAAATGTAACGGAAGCTTAGAAAATCAAGACTCAGAATTTTGAGACTCTACTGTATATATATATATATATATATATATATATATATATATATATATATGTATATATACTTACAACAAAATTTACATTGCAGCTGGTAACTTATTTTTTGATGTACAAGTATGATGACACTGAAACTTAAAGTCCATTTTGGTTGATAGGCTATTGAAACTATTTCTTAGGCAGTTTAGCTCAGTTTAACAAATATAATAGTCTAATAACCTAAGCAATATTTTAAATGTCAGAATAAATGGTTATAGACACAAAGCTCAACATGCTGCTGACCACAAAACGTCTCCTAATGGCATACCACAAAACTAATTAAAGAGCTCCCAATTTTCATTATCAGGGTGTTGCTTGGTAAGTCCTGATGGAATAAACTACTTTCATCATCATTGCATCTTCTAATAGTATCTATTTTAAACTCTTTTTGCTTTTTCTTACCATTAATGTAATCAAACTTTCTTCAATTACAGTATGTTGCTGAATAGTATGCCAGGTTTTCCTGGCCACCTGGACTGACGATGGGTATTTGAGCACATTGAAAGCATTTAGCTGTATAATGAGCAATGATACTGGTAAACCCCATCATTCTGATAACAACCAAACAAATAATCCTTCTTCCAACATTTGATTTTTTAGTTTCCTCAATTTGTATCAATCATCCAAATGGTTTTTAGAAATATAGTGATCCCTTGCTATTCACGGGGGTTATGTTTCCCCAAACTTACCTCAAACAGTGAAACCTCGAATACTGAAACCAACTGTATGTGGAAGTGGGAGGGTTACGTTCCACATCAAAAATCTCAACGTTAATTACAGCTATATTGTAAATTTATTATACAGTATGGTATAATTAAGTACCACATAATTACATACATTTTTATTTATTTATTATTTATTTACGTTTCCCTTTAATTTATGACAATTATATTAGATATACGTGCAGACACAAGTATTCCATATTGTTAAACACTATCCACTAAATTTTTAAACACCTAATTATAAACAAATAACCTTTTAATCGCTGTTATTTTGATTTTTTTAAACCTGTTATTTATTTTATTGTGATTTTTTTCTAGTTCTTTAATATCTCTTTATATGGCATAGCGATACTGCTTCATCCCGCTCTTAATTAAATTTTAATTCTCATTCTAAAGAGAGATCAATTTCAGTAACGGCTGCAGCTAACTGTTTCTTTAAGCATATATTTCATGACAGATTTTTAATGTCCACTTCGGCGATACATTTTTTACAATTTCTTTGTCTTCGTTATCCAAGATCGGCACAGGTTCGGTAGTAAATAGTAGGCCTAGTAGTGTACAGTATAACGGATGTTTGGAGAATAATCAGATTTCTTTGTAATAAATAACTACAGTACCAAAAATAAATAAGACAAAAACACATTATTCTACAACCTGCACAGTAACTAAACTGTCTTTTTTGTATACAATATCAAGAGCACAGTGGTACAATATATTACAATGAAAATATTGGAAAGAACCCCAATACCACAAAAATAATCAAAAATAACAAATAAAACCAGTTACGATTAAACCCTTATGTACATTTCGATGACCATGTAATCATCATCACTCTAGATCCCTCTAGTTTGTAACTTCTTGTTTGCTAGATTGTAATTTTGTAACAAGACCTTCTGATGACATGGTCATCGAAATGTACATTAGGGTTTAATCTTAAGTAACTTGTTTTATTTGTTATTTTCGATTATTTTCGTGGAATTAAGGTTCTTTCCAATATTTTGATTGTCTTTCTTGTCTTTTTTTTAATATGATGCATATTAGCAAGACATCCTGTAATTTTTCCAAACGTGAATGAGCAAAACCATGAATACCGAACCCGTGAAAAGCGAGAAATTACTGTAATTTTGAAACAAAAGTTTTCAATATTTTTTCTGTTTTTTCTTCACATTTGACACCATTTAAGTAAGGATACCATGACAGCAGCAACTATATTTTAATGGCATGCCTTTCACTTAGGCCCAATATTTTAAATTGTGTTTCCATTTTTATAACAATATTTTTTTTTTGTCACTGTATACAACCAAAGAAACTCGAATAAGCACAACTAACAACAGCAAAAACAGGAATTAAAAACTATCTTACGTAACTCTTACACAAATTGAGCTGTTTGTGATATCTGTCTTGCATGTTTTCTGAATACAGGCAAGTAGTGTCAATATGACAAATCCATAGCCACCATATATATTCTCGACAAATAAAATTAATTACCCTGTTTAACAGACAAATAATTGTGATCCTGTGATTAATCTTTGAGTAAATCTGAAATAAATTTGAATTTTACCAGAACTAATCTAAAGACATAATTATATAAATATAACCAGTGTTTCCGTTAATCTTAACCGAGAAAAAATACCCTTATCTATATATTACACTAATTAATAAATAAATTACCTTTGTTTTGAGTGTTGTCAATTGTTCTAGTCTTGACTCTTCAATTATTTTATACTTGTCAATAGAATTCAGAAGTTTTGTATCAATTTCTACAAGAGGTATATTGCAATCGTAGAGAAAATCTTCTGCGGTGTCTATTTTTAACAACTGAAACAGTCAGAGTAAATTCAATATTAATGTAGAAGTAAAAATCTAATTATGTAATATTACTTATACAATGTAATATTTTATCATTTGGTGGATCGACTGTAAAAACAGTAGTTTTTATAATGACAATATATGTAAATAAGTCGTTATAAAAGTATATTGATCATAAATGTTACTCACAGTCAATTATAAAAGGCAACGTGGTTACCACAGTTTTAATAAATTACAGTTTATGGATATTTATAAGTAAATAAGGTAATTATTAGGATCAGCAACTACCGCTCCGATCGGCAGAATTTGTTTTTGTTCCTGATCGATTTGACCATGCTGAACACGAATCTGAAATTATTTTTAACAGCAAACATAAATTTACATAAAATAAACTAACCTAACCTAACCTGGCCTGACCTTGGTGCTTACTAACGCTCTGATTGGCAATGATAGACCCAATTGGTTTTTCGCCAGGAAAAAAAAAAAAAAAAAAAAAAAATACTAACGCTCTGATTGCACGAAATATGTTTTATTCTTGTGAAAAAGGCACAAATCTTAGCGGTAAACCTACGTCCCATGACCCACAAGATGCCTTCCGATCAGACGACATTTTCAAGTGAAAATGGCGCGAATCTGTGTTATTTTTAGCGGCAACCTAAATCACGTTATCTGCAAAATGCTTTCCCATTGGCCGACAGATCCCGTGTGACTTTTCAACCAACAAGGACATATTTAGTGTATGTGTGACGAAGGACTGCGACAGATCTTGCCACACATTAATTTTTGAAGCATGTTTATTTGATGAAAAGCGAGTAATTGAGACTTTATGTTTGCAAAACATGATCCCAACGAAGACAAGCTGTTTACAGTGTGGTAATACAGTGAAGCTCACGGACAACTTCAAGTTTAGGTACAGAAAGACACCACTAAGGTAATCAGCTAAGTTACCTAAGTTAGGTTAGGTTAGATTAGTTTTTGTTGGGCTGATATATGTTTGCCGTTAAAAACAACTTCAGATTCGTGTTCAGCAAGATCAAATTGATCAAGAATAAAATGTGTGGATCGGAGCGGTAGTCTCTGATTTTAATAATTACTGTAAATAATAAATCGATAAATTGGGTATAACATTTACATAAGTCACATAGAATAAGTTTTTGGATCTATATTACAATGATAATACTGATACCATGGTGAGAAATGACTTTTATTCATCTCAAGTTAACAATCTTTTCTGGAATTCATCTTTTTTCTGTTATCCCTTAAAAACCAGTAATGAACAAAAAAACATGTTTTCCAAGTCAATTCCTACTGACGTCGATAGAGACAAATTTTATTTCAGTTACTTTTTATTTTATAATTACAGTAGAATCTCGAAATACCGTTAAATGTTGATATTTTGAGCTTCCGTTAAATTTGAGCCTTTTTCTATTTGAGCAAATTTTATCTATTTGAAAGAAAATGATAAGTCAGGCTTCCAAGTAATGTTTATATCAATACAATATGCAAAGGAAATGAGTTGGGTATCCAAGAAATGTTTATAGCAATACGGTGTGAAAAAGAAATGAGTCGGACTTCCAAGAAATGTTTATACCAATAAGATATGCAAAGGAAATGAGTCGGCCTTCCAAAAAATGTTTATAGCCATACAGAATGCAAAGGAAATGATTTGGGCTTCCAAGAAATGTTTATAGCCATATGGTATGCAAAGGAAATGAGTCAAGCTTCCAAGAAATGTTTATATCAATATGGTATGTTAAGGAAATGAGTCGGGCTGCAAGAAATGTTCATATAAAGTTCTATAAACTTATTTAGTGTATTTTTAATTATGGTATTGGGGTTCAATAAAACTTATTTTTTCTAATGCTCAAAAACATATATCCTTGTAATCCAAGTTTTTGGTAATCCAAGGGGGTCTTGGTCCCTTCTACCTTGAATTATTGATACTCTACTGTATAATTAATATAAATATGTATATACATAAGACAGAATTACATCATTAGGTGATAAAATAGAAAGCTAATTTCTTTGCAATTTTCTATTTCCCTCTCTATACAGTGTATGGTATTGGACTATTATTTTTGTTTCTTATTCGCTTTCTTTTTTCGTTTCTAACTTATGAAAAGTGTTCAATATCAGATCTTTGAAGGTTTTTTAAAATAATAATTATAACATAAAAACATTACTACTACACTCTACATTCCATTTTATTTTGCTTGGTATGCTGATTTCACAGAAATATATTCTGCTTTGGACAAGTAGTAGCGTGTACTTGTGCTTTGGACATGTCTCTACTCAAAATTTGTAATTTATGGGTAGCCTCAACTAGAATTTGTTCAACATATGTAGAAAAGTATCAAATTTTGGAATACAACATGAAAATTAATCAAAATGTCACAATCACTACAGGTTCACTCCATGAAATCTTCCAGGCTACTATTATCTTCCCCAAGAATCCCTGTCCCAGCTCAGCAGCCATGTTTATATTCTGACAGGAAAGAGCACCAATGTAGATGACACGGGGAAAGAATTGTACACTATGCCCATTGATCAGGGCGACTAATGGCCCATGTTTCCATTGTTATCTGATCCTCTTGTACTTTAAACTAATCTATGAATTTCAGATCACACAATAACCCCATGTGCCCTGTTAGATTACAGTCTGATATACACCTTGCTTTCATAGTTAAAAGCCTTTAACATAGATTCAGCATGACAACAGTGAACATATAAAAAATTCTGTTCAATATTTAGTTACTGATAAGATTTTGTATAGTACAAATTTACAAGTTATAACATAATAAATGATATTTTGTATAAGTAATACAGTATTTTGTTAAAGTCTATGTTCCAATTTTTTTGCTTCATAGTGCCGCTTTGCCAATCTGTCTTGTCTGTGTATTGTTTAAAGTGTACTAAAAAATATATTCACTTCAAATTAACAATTGACACTTATTAAGGATAAAAAGGAAACTCCAAAGAGAATTGTGTTAAACATTCAAAAACAATAAAATTGGCACAACTTTTAAAAAAGTAACAATGTAAATGCTACCAGCCTTCAACCTATCTATAAATAAGCATTTCATTGTATTTCCCCTATTCAAATTGTAACTATTTCAATTACTGGACAGAATCAACAGCATACAAAACCCGAATGTATTTGTGAAAATGAAATGTTAAAAATCAAATTACTCAATGCGTACATGATTAATCGACTAATGATATGAGTATAGGTGGAAGTGAGAAAAATATAGACTCAAATTGTTCCAATAACAAGATCCGTACATTGTGAAACGAAGCTAGGTTCAATAAAAATCATTTCGATGAATTCTCATCAACAAATATTGAAAATATAATTTATTATCTTGGTTACATAACACAGACATGAAGAACGAAAGAACATACTAAAACATATGACCTCTTTTTTCTTTATTGAAAAAGGAAGCAGGAGATCCAAAACATACTCTTTAACAAATTTAGCATTTAAAAGACATACATTTAGGAATAGATTTAATTTTAGAATCAACTAAACAAACTTTGATTACCTCTATATAAATTACCTCTAAAGTTATATATGAATTTATAAATTACCTCTTGTAGTTTCTTTATTTTCTTGTAAGACTCCTCCACTCTATTTACCAATTTAATCTTTCGATCTTGTTCAGCCTGGACTAATTGATCAAGGTCATTCTGAAAAATGTAAAATGAATAGAACAAATATATACTAAACATTTATAGAACATACATTTAAACAAGTGAAATTTGATTTTAACAATTAACACGTAACTAGAAACATCCGTCCGCCAGCCGCTTAAAGAAACAACTGTCTAATAGTCGGACAACGATGTTGGAGGGTAATTGAAGTGTTTAAAATATGAATGCCTATCAAATTATTTTACCAAACTTACAGAATAACCTTTAATTTAATATATTATTATTATTATAAAATAATCATGGATATATCAATCCTTGTATTGCGAAGACGGAACATATGAATCATCGAATAATACTTCATTGTCTCTGTGATCAGAAGGATCAAGAATAACCATATTCAAAATTCGTCTTGTCCGTTGAGACACATTGATATTAGAAGTTGGCCGTGACTTAATAAAAACACTTTTTTCAAAATAAAAAAATATTTAACTAATTTATATACTATCTTTTCAAACTGACTAGTTATTTACGCAGAATATATTTTAAAAAATTACTGTAATACAGAATGTATCCTAATATAGAAAAAAAATTGAGTACACAAAAATAACCAACTGTGAGACACCAAATATACAATGTAAACTCCAAACACTGTAAATCTCTACTGAAAGATGAAGGAACTTGCACCTGTGCAAATAACTTGTCAAAACCATGAAATGTGTAGATTCCTGATAGCAGATAATGAGTCATTTCTTGTGAAAGGATTTGACCGAGGCACATCTAGAACATCAATAGAATTAATGCAATGGATCATGTTTTATTTATATTTAAGCAAACGATAGCCGTCTGTAAGACGAATGTTTCTAGTTACGGGTTAAGATTGTTAAAAAACTAAACATAACCTCAAAATCAAGCATTAAACCCTTTCGATCTTGACCATCTGCCTCAGTAGTGGCATCTGGCGCTAGAGTATCTGCTCCAGTCCTGGGTTTTAACAAAATATTTATTTATCAATCGATTATCATGATTCTTTTTTTAATATACTTGTCTAAATCTTTGCTGTAACATATACTTACCTAGAATTATACGTAACATCCAAACAAAAATGTTCAAAGAAAATTGTTACCAAGAAACATTTATCCAACATTTTTTGTTTCCATTATTTTATATAGAGTATATAACATTAAAAATCAGTTCATACTTAAAAATATCTTGTCTTTGTACACATATTGATGAGTTTAATAAACAAACAATCTCACAAACAACTGAGATACAATGAAACCTCTGTTAAACGGACACAAAAGATTCTCGATATTTTGTTTGCCAATGTGAGGTGTCCGTTTAGTGGAAGGGTGTTAAAGAGAAGCCGAATTTAAAAAATGATTACAGCATTTATTCACTACTCACTTATTTCTAATCCAATACATAACAAGCTACAGTATTTAACTAATGCTAATGTATTTAATACTAATACTAACATACAGTATTTAACTAATATGTAGGCTACCATTTTATAAATACAGTATGCAGTACAATAAATACTGTACTGTTCTATTACTAAACATAAATTCAAAAGCAAATTTAAAAACCACTAAAACAATACAGTAATACCTCGACTTACGCTACCCCGTCTTACACAATTCCCAAGTTACACGGTTTTAAATCATTCTGTCCGAGTTACGTAGAAACTGGTCTGTTCTGGAAGAAAATGCTTATGTCAACTTTTATAGCTCATGAACAGAAAATATTCTCAGGTTTTAAGACCGCCAAAGACCGATTGACACAGATATTTGACGCAAATACAGCTGTTGAGTATAAGTTGCAATTTCTTATAGTTTATCGCTCGAAGGGCATTAAAAAATATTTCTTAAGATAGCTTTCCTGTGAACTGGAAGTCGAATCGGAAGGCTTTGGTCACTGCTTTTTTATGACTTTTTTGACGTTATTGTCGGTCTAAACAAATTTCTTTTAAAGAAGATTTTGGAAACAATTCATTCTATAGATGCTTTGAGAATCATTGGACAATCTTGGAATGAAATTTCATAAAAAAACATTGAATGGCGTTTGGAAAAAAGTGTGTATTTTTTTACCACTGAAACTCAAGCTGAATCAGTTCCAGAGTCTTATGATATTGCTGATGTGATTGGACAAGTTGTCAGTTTGGTCAGAGAACTAAATTTAGAAGTTCTTAATGATGACTTTCAAGAACTGCTGGATTTACACAACCAGGAGTTGACAATTAATTGATTAGCTCAGAAATAGGTGGGCAAGAGCAAGACCTTAAAAACGCAGATTTCTTAAGCCCAGTTTACTCGGAAGATGAAAATAAGGTTAGAAACTTGACAAACGGCCTTATTTTAAACACAGAATACAATGATGAGAGTATTTCTGCCACAAAACAAAAACATAAGCGAGTTACAAGAAAATTCTGAGTGAGAAGGAAACATCTTCAATTCTTCAAACGAATTTACTAGATTTTATGAAGCCTTCTATATCAAAATAACTTCTTTTTACTTACTTCTTTGCAATATGTATGTATATAATAATTTTTTTTTTATTGTATCATGTATTTAGAATTTTAATACATACAGATTTTTCTTTTAAATTATTAGTTTATTTAGTCTTTGGTCCCAATTAAACATGATTCCTATGTGATTGTATGTAAAACTATACTCCAACATATGCAAATTCAACTTACACAATTACCGCTCGGTCCCACCTATCGTGTAAGTACGGGGTATTACTGTACTGTACATTAATTTAATTTGTGAATTACTGTAAAGTCTAGCCTAAGAATTTTCAAAATAAAGATTATTCGTTGTTTCTTTTGATAAGCGGTGGCACTGTACAACTTGCTTTTCCTTATGCATAATCAGCTAAGAAATCATATTTAAACCAGCAGTGTCACCTTTAGCTTTACCAAAAATAAAAACTTTAAATTATTGAATAAATAATCTTAGTTTTTTTATTATTTCTGCTGCACTTGTTTTACCTATCTTAAAACGCTCTGCAATTTTCCTAAAACCACATTTTCACTGTCAGACTAATGGATGATGTCTACTTTTTCACACAGGCTCATACATTTGCGAGGAGCCATTATTAAAATTTCAAAAATACAGTAAAATAATTTTATGTTATGAAACTATCATCAGTGTTGTAAAGAGATACAGAACTGTAAACCAGAACTACAGTACATCATGCATATCCATTACAAACAAGAGCTCGTACACAAATGTAGCACAGTCCATGCATAAGTCCATCCTACGTTATTGTAGGAGGGGGTTGTTTTTGCAAAGCATGCATTTCTCTAGACGCCTTTGTAAACATACTCGTACAAGAATTACCCAGATCGGTACTGTACCGTTGCCTTTGCACAGCTGTGATAGAAGATACAAATGAATAAATGTGCTGCCGAGTATACCGAGGCAAGTGTACAAATTCGATTCTTTCTTCTGATTCTATACATAGCTATTTCAGTTATGTTTGCAGTATGTCCGCATATCATAGGTGCAAAAAACAAAACAGCACCATGTGGTCCGTTGTCCATTCTAAGGAGGGGAAAATCCTATTTACGTGTTATCAAATTTTTCGGTTCACAGAAAAACGTTCATTCAAGAGAAGTGTCTGTATATTGAAATTGTTTCAGTGTATAGGTTTCTAACTAAAATGTGCACATTTAGTTCCACAGTTACAACCAAAATTACTTCCAATTTATCAATAAATACTACAAACAAACAACTGGACTCCCCATGGGATTACCCATATCAGAAATATATCTACAACACTTTGAACAAATAATAATTAAACCTATATTACACACACATAACATTTTACTATGGACAAGATACGTAGACGATATACTTGTAATACCAACCTACCATTCACAACAAACACATCATAATAGTAAACAAATTAAATACATGCAATGAAAACATACAATTCACCTTTGAAACAGAGACAAACAGAACAATTAACAATCTTGACATTACCTTAAATATAAACAATAATAAAATAGAAACTACAGTACACAGAAAACCACCTTTCAACAACACCACAATATACAACAAATCTAACCACCCCTGGACACACAAAATTAACACTTACAGTAACATGATAAATAAAGCAATAAAATACACACAAGATATCAAACAAAAATTAAATGAAGAATTAGATAACATTACAAAAATATCAATAGAAAATGGATACAACAAACACCTTATGAAAAATATATAAAATAAATTTACAAAAAAACACAACTTCAGCACAACACTACAACCTGAACACAGAAAAAATAATAATTAAAAAATCTACCTAAAATATAAATACACCAATAACAAAATAGAAAAAATAAAAAATATGTTCAGCAAAGAAAACTAAACTTCAACTAACAAACCAAACAACAAAATATTAATATATCTCAATACCACAAACCACAAAACAAATACAGAAAAACATAACCTATATGGAATTTACAAAATTACATGTAACGACTGCAAAGCATTTTACATAGGAAAAACAACCAGATCATTTCAAATAAGATTTGAAGAACATTACAGAGCATTCAAAAATAAAAATACAAAAACATCAAATGTAGCAGCACATCTAATATCACATAAACATGAAACAACACGTTACGAAAATAACCTAACCATACTTGAAATAAATAATAACCCAATAGAACTAAACTCACTAGAAAAATCATCTATAAAAACATACATAACAATTTAATGAACCTACAGACAACATATGCAGACAATATACTATTCAAAAACATACTCTGCGCAAAAAGAAACATGTATGACGTCAACAAATACCGACATCACAAACCGAACAACCACACCAGAAAAATATAAAAAATTAATTCAGTGATTCGACAATGGTCAAGTGACCGAAAGGTGCCTCATCACATAAGGTAAAATTATTCCACTTAGTGGTGGAAAAAAATGTTTACAATTAATAATAATAACTTCTTATATAGATATATATATATATATATATATATATATATATATATATATATATATACAGTCGGACCTCCATATATCGAAATTGTAGGTTTCTTATAAAAAATTCGATATGGAAACTTCGATAAAGAGAAATCTGATTCATATTACAGTATTACGCAAGTTTACGCGAACGTAACCATAACGCCTAAGAAACAGTACTACCGTATTTGTTTACAATAAAGTTTGTTCTCCTCTACAGTATTATAGAGCTATGAACTATACTTCAATATCGAAATCTTGTTGCTGTTCATGACAAGCTGGAAAATTATAAAATACAAACAGTGATGAAAACACGCATTTAGTTAATACTGAACATACCGTACATACCTTAACCCTTAGCACGTGCGACATATAAAGGGCAGGTAACAGATTACGTGCTGTTAGATAAAAAAACTTTTTTGCAAAATGTTCAAAGTTCTATTTTATTCTGAGTTCCTAATGATGTATTTGAACAAAAAAAAGTTATAAACTAGTTAACTTTTTAATTTTTTATATTTTTACACTAGGTAATTCAAGATGTCAATAAAATAAAATTAAAGTAACTAATATTATTATTCACTAAATCATAAACAATAAATTATTCTTACAGTACAAACAAAGGTCACTCCTGTAAACAGTAAACAACTATATCAATCACAATGCCAACACAAAATACGACAGTTGGCAAACACTGCGTTCTGCCGAGAATGCCCGTCATACGCGCATGCATAGATCGCATAATGGCGCCTGGTAGCTAAAACAACAGAATGGGGATCTGTAGCACATGGCCAAGAACAATAAACGTAGCAGAGGAGTTTATTTACAACAAACAACTTTGTCGCGCATTTTAATGGACTTTAAACAAACGACTAGGACTTCCATTAACAAAATATTGTAAATACGTGATTTCTCGTAATACGCGCTAGCAGAGATTTCAGCCTTACGGGAAATCACTTAATACGCGTGCAAAGGGTTAATAATATTGCATTTTATTGTTGGGTAGTAAAATAACTTCAAATATCCTTTTGTACAAAGTTTGATGTAGATTCTACGTAAAGATGTTCACATTTGTTAAGAGACTGGAAAATTTCATCAGATACGTTTTCTACGAATTGCAGTCCGCGACGAATCGTTTCAAATGCTGCCATAATTTCTTTTTTGGAAGGTTTAGGAACTTCTATATCTTCTGTCTCGATGCCCTCATCTTCAACTTCAGTATTTATTAAAAAACTTAAAATATCATCATCTGTTGGATATTCAGCTACAATAACGTCTTCATCCACCCTTAAAAATTCGTTTAGCGAAACATTGTCGTTGATCGTGCCTGCCGATTGTAAATGCTCCCAACATTCCTCAATTTGCGGCAGTACATTACTTTCTTCTACAACAGATCTTTCAGAGAAGCCGGCTTTTAAAAAACCATTTCTTATCGTCGATTCCGCAACATCGTTTTGCCACACCTTTACTAATTGTAATATACACAGCCTGAGGTTTATAACATTTTCAATAGGTTTGTCACTTTCCAATGCAAGAATAATCTCTTAAGAACCTGTTTTCTATAATACATTTTAAGAGTTTTAATGACGCCTTGGTCCATCCGTTGTAGTTTAGAGGTGGTATTTGGAGGGAAAAACAAGCTTCACGTTCACCAACTTTTTTGAGACAGAAGACGGGTGTGCAGGGCAATTGTCCACAAAAAGAACGACTTTTCTCTTTTGCTTAATCATTACTTCGTCAAATTTCAATATCCACCTCTCAAAAATTTCACTCGTCATCCATGATTTTTTATTGTATTCATAGTCAACTTCAAACGACTTCACTCCATTAAAACATCTTGGCTGCTTGCTTTTCCCAATGACCGAAATTTTACATTTTTCTTTTCCAGACATATTAGCACATACCACAACAGTAACTCGCTCTTTGCAGTGTTTACCTCCAAAGCATTTATCGTTTTTAAAGGTTAGCGTCTTATTTGGTAAACACTTGAAAAAAAGGCCAGTTTCATCCATATTAAAAATATTGTCAGGCTCATACTCTTCTACAATTGATTTTAAAATTATAGCTTTCCACTGGCTACAATCTGCTTTGGATACACATCCGCTTCCTCCCGAAATAACCTTTTCTACGATTTCACGGCGCTTCTTAAATTTGTCTAGCCGTCCCGAACTTGCTTGGAACTCTCTGTGTTCCAATCTTTCTGTGTATTCAATTGCCTTTTCTTTTATGAGAGGTCCTGGAACAGGCATGTTTTTATCTCGTACCCACTTGAAAACCTCCTCATCAACATCATCATATTTACATATTTTTGAACGTTTTCTGTCCCCTCCTACAAATTCATAACTTTTTAAAACAGATTCGCAATTTTTTATTATCGTCAACACTGTACTGGGTGGAACGCCAAACTTCTGCGCAACATCTTTTTTTCGTACTCCACTATCAACGTCTTTTAATAATTGTACCTTTTTCGTGACACCCAAGGACTTTTTTTTGGACATAACGTCAACAAAAACTCAAAACCAAACTCAACAAAACTACAGTAATGTTACTAAACGTAATAAACAGTCCACTTTAAACAGTAAAAAAGAACACCGACTTACAGTAATCTAAGCAAACCAGACCACACACTAACCAATAACCGAATAACTAGACTTGTTCACATGTAATACAATACAGTATTGCACTCTGCCCTGAAAGAAATGAGTAAGAGTGTATGAGAGAGCCATTAGTCATGTTAGTCGCACCCAACCACCCGGATAGAGTCTTAACAGATGTCAACATATTGTCACATTGCTCTTTCTATCTCTCTCAATGTTTCTGAATGAATAGTGTGTTACGGGAGGGCTACGTGACATTCAATAACACATTTTGTTACACATTTTATTTTCAATATTTAAAAATAGCTATGTGCAGTAGATTTATTTTCTCTAAAATTAAGTTCGATATATAGAATTTCTTTTCGATATACAGAAACATTTTTCCATTGAAATTTCAAGGGACTCGGAAATAATTCGATAAATAGAGAGTTTCGATATATAGAAGTTTGATAAATAGAGAGTTTCGATATATAGAAGTTTGATAAATAGAGGTCCGTCTGTAAATACATATTTAGATTTTTTGGACTAGGAGACTGACAGACTTACCTTGGTAAGAGTCCACTCTGTAGTCTTGAAATAGAAACACATAAAAGCATCTTTGTCGATTGACAAAGACCACTGTGTGGTTGAAATATATCATTGTTTAAGTGCTTTTATGTGTTTCTATTTCAAGACTACAGAGTGGACTCTTACCAAGGTAAGTCTGTCAGTCTCCTAGTCCAAAAAATCTATATATATATATATATATATTTAGGTTAGTTTTGGTTGGTAAAGATTATTTAGATTTTTGGACTAGGAGACTGACAGACTTACCTTGGTAAGAGTCCACTCTGTAGTCTTGAAATAGAAACACATAAAAGCACTTAAACAATGATATATTTCAACCACACAGTGGTCTTTGTCAATCGAAAAGAAAACAAAAAAAGAAATATGAAAGAATGAAATAAAATAATTGTAATCACAGATTGTGTAGAGTAGAAATCAGATGTCACAGATGCACAGATTAAAGATATATATATATATTGTTTCCATGAGCATATGAGTGATTATAGTTTATATAAGTCTGTCAGGGAAAAAGAGATAAGGCTATTAAAAAAAAAAAAAATTTTTTAATTTAAAAAAAAATAATAATGGATTTATCTGATGTTGAGGTTAGGAGATTCTCTAGACTTGGTATACCACTGGTATGATAGTTCCCACCTTCTCAGTTCTGAGGGATTGCAGTTAGGGGGGAGTGATTTAATTATTTTTGTGGTATAGCAGTCATCAAAAGTTGTGATGTTGTGACTCGCAGCATGTTGAGCTGTTGGTCTATCCATATTCATAATTTTGACATCATGTCTGTGGCCATTCATTCTGATATTCAGACCATCCGTGGTCAGGCCTATGTACTGTGTTGAGCAAAGTTTACATTGTAGCTGGTATATGACATTTTTCGATGTACAATTATGATGACCCTGTATTTTGAAGACCATTTATATATATATATATATATATATATATATATATATATATATATATATATAATTTTTTGGACTAGGAGACTGACAGACTTACCTTGGTAAGAGTCCACTCTGTAGTCTTGAAATAGAAACACATAAAAGCACTTAAACAATGATATATTTCAACCACACAGTCTGCTTTGGATACACATCTAAATAATCTTTACCAACCAAAACTAACCTAAATATATATATATATATATATATATATATATATATATATATATATATATATATATATATATATATATAGATTTTTTGGACTAGGAGACTGACAGACTTACCTTGGTAAGAGTCCACACTGTAGTCTTGAAATAGAAACACATAAAAGCACTTAAACAATGATATATTTCAACCACACAGTGGTCTTTGTCAATCGAAGAGAAAACACAAAAAGAAATATGAGAGAATGAAATAAAATAAATATCATTTATTGGATATTTATTTTATTTCATTCTCTCATATTTCTTTTTGTGTTTTCTCTTCGATTGACAAAGACCACTGTGTGGTTGAAATATATCATTGTTTAAGTGCTTTTATGTGTTTCTATTTCAAGACTACAGTGTGGACTCTTACCAAGGTAAGTCTGTCAGTCTCCTAGTCCAAAAAATCTAAATAATCTTTACCAACCAAAACTAACCTAAATATATATATATATATATATATATATATATATATATATATATATATATATATATATATATATATATAAGAATTAGTTTACTGGTTATTATATTTTTTTTTTAGTATTTTGTGAAGGTCCAAAAATTTAGACTTTGGGATCGAACGTGATTTTACAACACGTCCGAAAATTTGGACGTAGGGATCAAAAGGATTAACATATGGTCAAAAGAAACATTTTACATACGAAGTTGAAGAAAACCAACAAAAATATTTCATGAAGTATTTTTACTTAAATGGATATCAAACTATAGCCTTTTTTACTTTCCAATTATACCAGAAAATTGGTTTGTCATAAAAAATTAGGTCTTGATACTTACTAAAATTTGGCCCTTTAGGGTGTCTATCCTTGAATGTTTTTTCAAGTCATTTTCTCCATACACATCAACCCATATTGATGTAATAGAAGTAAAAGTATGATCTATAGCTGCCTTTATATCTTCACAGCTGAAAGCAGAAACGACGAGGTATAAAACAAAAATTATAATTTGTGTTTTGTTAGTTGACAAAATTTCTCTTGCTTTTCACAAATGCTATTCTTAAATATTCTTATTTTTGATAAATTTATTGGATGAATTATTCAACATCTATAAATCGATCTAAATCCATTTTTAATATTTATATGTCATATGTTCAATGATCTCAACTTGACTGTCTTTGATTTGTTTTGACTGTAACTCATGGTGTGAATCCACCTTTATTAGGTGAACTTATTTGTTTTTTTTTTTTACTTTGGAGAAAAAACGTGTGTAATTGAAGCTGCGTTGCAATGAAAATGTGGAAAGCTAGTACCTTGTAGTTTTTAGTACATCAAAATATTTTGACATATAACTATAATGGATAAAATGAAGGAAATATTTACTAGATGTTTATATAATACTTTAATTTTATGACCTGGGTAAAAAAAAACAATACACTATGTAATAAAATATTCATAAATTACATGAATAATTTACTGCGATTGGTAGCAGCTATGTTTACCTTTAGCTAACTTTATCATTTACACACTTTATCACTAATGATATTATATATTTAGCAAGAATATTACTGTTTTGTTTTGGTGAGCCAACTTTCTAGAATTGTGGTTGTAACTATATTACCTGTATGCTGGACGAACAACTATACTTCCAAAAGCCGGACCATCTAAACAAACATTACACTTCTTCGAAACAGCAAAAGTAAAATTTCCATAACCTAGTTTATAAGTCAAATTTGCAAGTCAATATGTCAAAAAAATAACGCCAAAAGTTGAATTTGTAACGTTTTAGGAGTACCATGGAGGGAGGAAGGTATTGCTATTTTCCAAAATTTTCAGTATTTGGATCGTGAATGAACGTTTTTATAATTTTTTCGTATTTCTGATAACTTTCTGTATTACCCAGAATAATTTTTTTTGCTAAAATCGATTATGTAGAAACGGGAAATAAATACCTATTCTTAAAAAAAAAATTTCCCCTACTTTAAACTCAAAAATAGTAACTTTCCTGAAAGAAAAACATTTTTTTTTGTGGATATCATACCTTTTTGTGCTTTTGAACAATAATCTAAAATATGGTATGGGGCCGGTCTAATAAACGATTACCAAACAAAATCTAAGTGAGGGTAAAAATTTACAATTCTAAACTGACTCCATATTTATTTTTAAATAAATAAAACCTCTAAACCACAAATAACTTTTATTTTAAACCTTATGTACATTTCAATTGCCCAACAATCATCTTTAGAGGTTTTATTTATTTAAAAATAAACATTACGTCACAGTTGCTTCATACAGTTGACTCCATATTTGCATGGAACATCCCAAAACATGTTCAAAGGCTATTTTCATTGATATTTTCTATAAGTATGACACTTTCTAACATTCTTAGCAATGACAGGAATTTGCATGACAAATTTGGTGTTCATATTGTACATATAATATGCTACATAGTTATACAAAGCCAAGTTTAAATATATCCATATTATAAAAAATAAGTTTAATTAAATTCATATTATTAAATCTACTCAAAAAAACTATTACCTGGAAAAATCTGTAGACCTGTTTAAAGACAAAGACATTTTCAATATAAATTACCATCAAAATATTTCCTGAAAACTTTCTAGAAGATAAATCCTTTCTGTATTTAAAATATTGGACAGGAAAATAATAACAAAAAAGTAAAAACTTTTATAATTCGTAAATAGAAATAGTAGCAGGTTCACTCTTAAATAAAGAAAATCCCTGCTCTCAATATTTGCAAACAACAAACTAAGCAACTATACTCCCACTACTGACTACTTCAACGGAAATCAAACTGCTGCTTAAAACGTTAAAATTTGAATCTGCCAACAGAGTTTAGAGATACGAAATATCTTTGTCGTTGACCAATCAGAACACAGTTCTTTGAGTTTACTCAGTGTTACACAAAACTTGTAGTTTCTATGTTGTACATCTTGAGGTTTTTTTTATAAATTCCACTTTTTGGTATTAACATGGCAAAAAACCACTACTTACTGATTTATCCAGCGACGCGTTTATTTCAGCTAGTGCGAAACGCTTCTGCTGAATAAATCAGTAAGTAGCGATTTTTTTGCCAAGTTATTACAAAAAAGTGGAAGTTACACAAAAGAAGTCACGCTGACGAAGACGAAAACGTTTCCTATAAGTGTAACTTAAAAATTTAACAACTTTTAGTTAACAAAAAGTCTGGTCGCAAGTAATAACAAAAGTGTAATAAGTTACACAAAAGTTGTTCGATATGGTTTATTTTATTTACGAAACGTTAAATTGACTCAAACAATACATGTATGTAAAACAAATATTACTAACGTCAAATTATATATAAATTGAAAACACTAACTACTTTAAAAATGCAGTTGTGATTGTTTCCCTAGGAATGTTTTGTCCTTTATTATCCAACTGGATTGAGATTTTTTATTTCTAAAGTAAAAAATCTTGCCCAGACTAATATTTAAACTGCTAAAACACTAATGGTCTAAATAAAATAATAATAAATATATTTATTTAAGAGTTTTTTCAAGAATTTATAACTTTTTATATTATAAATAGAAATTTTATATAAAATTTCCTTGAATCTATATATAAATATACTCCATGTTTGTTGATTCCAACACATGAGCTACTAGTGTTCACTAAAACACTTGAAATATTTACAAGTGTTTTAGTAAATATACTATGTACATGTATGGATGTCTCATGGAGTCGGGACTACCAACGACCGTTCCCAATACACCAGGTCCAGTTGTTTTACAACTAACTCACCTACTGGTTATCTTATTACAAGGATAAAAATTTCTTTTTAATAAAAAAAAATATATAATATGTTTATTTTCATCGGTTATTATCAACTCCTGTACAATGCTATCTTCGAGATCTTCGTTTCCCCAAATATTGGCAAAACTCTATGTTTTGGGGGAATTTGAGTTCACTGCCTTAGCAGAACATTGGTGTATCCCTTTCAATTTATGGTCCTATTCCGTGATGTTACATTTCCCTTTCACTGTCTAGATATTATTTCAACACAGTTCTAATTGGAATGCCCTATACTCATAAGCTCCATATTTAAATTTTTGTCGAAGATGAAAAATTTTAGTTGCGGGTTGTGTAATTTGATAAGATTTTGAAGCTGAGACTTGCACTTATCTGGTGAAAATGCAAATCGTTGTTTCATAACCAATCAATTTATTTCTACTTTATTTAAGAAATTAGATTCTCAACTCGAGAATAATATGGTGTTATGCATAGCAATAGCAACACCGATTGATAATAACTTCTACTAACTAATAAAGGGAAAAAAGCCATGCATTAAAAACTTACTGATTCATTTTCTCATGAAAATCTAATCTTTGGATTTAAAATTGAAATAGTGGTGATTGCATATAAAAATAAGTCGTCGTTTATATAAAAAAGAGTAAGTGCTATTATACAAAAATGTAATTTAATAATATATATTTAAGTGATTTTAGTGCAAAACTAAATCAAAACAGAACATATTTAATATATATATATATATATATAAATATAAAATACGTTTTCTTGTTTAATAATTTAAAAACAACACAGGTTATTCTTGTATTTGAATAACCTGTGTTGTTTTTAATATATATATATATATATATATATATATATATATATATATATATATATATATATATATATATATATTAATAGGTATGTGCCAGGTCTGACATCTGAAGATCTATTTTTGTGGTAATAAAGAATGTAAAAAAATAATTTACTTAGTAATTAGCCCTTTTTAATTGAAGATTGGATTGGATAAAATTGAGTAGTGCTAGTAATAATTATGTCAACTATTATCATTGAGCTATACATCTTTTACATCTATATTCTGTGAAAAGATTTAAATGTCAATCTTCGTCTATTGGTATCGTAGTATTCGTGCTATAAGTTTGAATTTTGACTTAGATATATTACATTAGTTTTTTTGTTTGTTAAAGTGTACAATATGGGTATTTGCGAATTTCAAGCAGTTGTAATGGCTGCTGGAAAAGGCTCTAGAATGACTGATATACTTGGAAAAAAACGTTTAAAATGTTTGTTACCAGTAGGTAACTTTCCTATGGTATGGTACCCATTGCATATGTTAGAAAAAAATGGATTCATTGGTAATTGAATATATTTATTTTGTGTAACCACATCAAGTTAGAAAAAGATCATGTATTAGTATTATAGAAAAGTCTCAAAAAATACAACTTCATTGAGCACTCATAAATAATGAGTTTTGAAAAAAAAACATTTAACCCTACTTTCAACATACACCAATTTTTTTAACATCGTTTTTTCCAATATACCAGTACTAAGTTATACTTCTTAACAACGAGCTACAAAATACCTGGTTAAAATAGAGTTGATTTAAAAAAACTGTAACTGTTTACTTTTCTGAAACAGCTAGATATTTGTATGGAACTTTCCAAAACATGTCCTAAGGCTATCTTTATTGATATTTTGGTAAAAATGCAGAAGCTCAGCGCCATATGATATTTTGGGAAATGATTTAACACCACCAAATAGGACGATATCCACAAGAATTTGTTTTTAATTGACCTCGGAAAGTTACTTTTTTTCAATTTAAAGTAGCGTAAAAAATTCAGCGCGGATGTAGAAGTTGTGAATAGGTGCGGAGTGATACAAATGCTTAGTGATGTTACAACTGTATTTCAATGTATAAAATTAAAACCAAATCTAACCTGACTTGACACTTTTTCGGTATGTTTTAATATAGGTATACAGTATTGTATAAATTTAAAACCAAATCTATCCTAACTGGAGAAGTTGTTTCTCAAATATCTACACACGTAAGGTTGCGTGACGTACCGCGGACAATGCGTACAACCTTATGCACAGCACTGTGACGTAAGTATCACTCCGCGCCTATTCACAACTTCTACATCCGCACTGAATTTATTACCCTACTTTAAATTGAAAAAAGTAACTTTCTACTTCAATTAAAAAAAAATTCTTGTGGATATTGTCCAATTTGGTGGTTTTGAACAATTTCCCAAAATATCGTATGGTGCCGAGCTATATATTTTTTGTGTCCGTACATTATTTGGTATTTATTTACCGTTCCCTTGTTTACAATTTTAGCAAAAAAAATTAGGTAATTATCAAGATCAGCGACTAACGCTTCGATCGGCAAAACTTTTTTTCCTGATCAATTTGACCTTTCTAAACACGAATCGAAAGTTTTTATTTACTGCAAACACATTTTAAAAAATATATATAACCTAACTCGGTAAAAATATAGTCATAATGACATTGGTCTTAAAAAATGTTTTTGTCTTTAAATTACTTGCTTTAATGTGTAGAACACGAATATCAACTTTTTTTCTTCGGAAAATACAGAAAGTTAATTTTTTTCACATTTTAAATGTTAGGCTGTAATGGCATGTAGGCCTATAGCGTGAACTGGTCGCACAGTAGCTACAGCGCATTGCACTACGTCTAGATTTGGTTATAATTCTATACAACATTACTGTCTGCCTATATTAAAATATGCCTATGACGTATATTTTAATATAGGTATATAGTAATGTTGTATAAAATTAGAACCAAATCTATCCTGACTGGATATTTCATAGGTATATTTTAATGTAGGTATATAGTAATGTTGTATAAAATTATAACCAAGAGTTAAATATTTAGATTTTAAGTTTAGTATTAAAATAAAACTGACTTTGACATAGTGCAGTGCGCTGTAGCTACTGCACGGCTGGTTTACGCTATACATGCTATTACAGACTAACATTAAAAATGGGCAAAAAAATTTAAATTTTCGTATTTTCCGCAGAAAAAAGTTAATATTCGTGTTTTAATGTTAGCAATGTCAAATCTATCAGGAAAAAAATTTCGCCGACTGGCACGTTAGTAAGCACCAAAGACAGGTCAGGTTAGATTTGGTTGGGCTATTTTTTTAAATGTAAATATGTGTTTGCAGTAAAAAAAACTTCAGATTCATGTTCAGCAAGATCAGATTGATCAGGAAAAAAATTGCGGATCGAAGTGGTAGCCGCTGATCTTAATAAATACCAAAAAATATACCGGGTGACACAGAAAGTCATCAGGGATACAACAAAATTTATAAAAACTTTTGCTCATGCCCTAAAAATTAAAAATTGTGGAAAATATCAGTCCTTCCTTCCCTCAACGGCACACCTAAAACGTTACAAATTCAAAGTTTTGGTTTCAAATTACAAACTTTGAAAAAAATCAATTTTAACACATCAATTTAACACGCTTTGTGCCATGTAAGTTCTATCGTTTTTTGACGATAGAAATAAAAGGTCTGTAAATGTTCAATGCAATATTTTCTGCTTTTTTTGTGGAATAAGGTCTATAAGAGTTTTGTTTTGTTATTTTGAGTAATTTTGTAACTTATTGTCGCAAAAAAAGATGTATATGTGCGGGTTTTATAATAATGTAACGTTTGTGTGTCAGGTGCCATAGAGCTAATAGTGTTTTGTTAAAGTTGATTTTTGTTGTAATTTTTGGAAGTCAACAGCAAATTTAATTACATTTTCAGGTACTTTGCAAGCTATTATGTCAAAATAATAAAGCCAACATGTTAAATTAATAACGTTTATGCCGGGGAGAGGATGAATTTCTATTTTCCAAAATTATTAATATTTGGGACGTGAGCAAGATTTTTTAATATATTTTTTGTATTCCTGATGACTTTCTGCACTGCGTTGTGTAATGTTTTTTGCTAAACTCGAACATTTGGGAACAGGAATTATATACCCATTATTTTTTATTAAATTATAGTTGGATAAAAAATTCAGTGCAGAGTATTAGGTTGTGCAACGTCTGCGGATAGTGGTTTATCTTAAAAAGTATCCAAGTATTAACCTGTTTATTCATCTCTAAACATTTATTGTACTCAAAATAATTGACTATAGTTTGTTGTTGGTATGAAAAGTTGTATTACAGTCTTACTTACTTTCATTTTTTATTTTTATTTTTATCGATATGAAGAGGCCTAAGATATTTAGATAGTAAATCTCCAAAATTTGTGCTTCATGCTATAAATTAGGTATCATTTTTTTTTTTTTACTAACTAATCAAATTGATTCATTTATTACTGAAATACTTTACATATTAATTTATGAATTTTGTAGTCCATTACATTCGGTGAATCTTAATATTAACTTAAACAATAGTTTATGACTATCCGAACTTTAAATTTTGTAAATTTGTTAAAACTTACTGAGACAGAACATTTTCATTCTATATTTGCCAATCTTTATCAGTGTCTTCTGCTTGGAGATGTCAGGTCAAGCAGTGACGGTTTTAAAGGTAGGTTTTCGATAGTATCAAAGAGTATGTGTGATTTGTATTGTGTTTGTTCGTTTAATATGTTTGTACTTTGTTTTTTTCTGTGTATGTAAATTTCATATTGTTCGTGTAAACAAAGAGTTGAGGAACACAAACAGAACACCAACTCAACATTTAAAATCACATAAAAGAAACAGGACACTTATACACAGACATTTACCATAACCTAGAAATCTTACACATCAACAAAAAAGCACCACATCTCAACACACTAGAACAATATGAAATTTACAGACACACAAAAACACTAAGTACAAACATAATAAACGAACAAACACAATACAAATCACACATACTCTTTGATACTATCGAAAACCTACCTTTAAAACCGTCACCGCTTGACCCGACATCTCCAAGCAGAAGACACTGATGAAGATCGGCACATAGCGATCAATAACGTTCTGTCTCAGTAAGTTTTAACAAATTTACTAAATTTAAAGTTCGGATAATCATAAACTATTGTTTAAGTGATTAATATTAATTTAGTTCACATTGCCATTACTTTCACTCTCCTATGCCAGACTGTGCAAAATCAGATAATGTACTCATACAAATTTCATTGTAATTAAAAACCTAATTGAAATCCAACAAATATTTTTCTGGAACTTACAAATAGGTAGCTGTTTTGATTATCAGATTTTGAAACAAACAGTTTTGGGGGAGGGGGAATTTAATTGTTACAAAAGTACTTGTGTTACATATCGTATTATAGCTAAGTTTAATGTGATACAACTTTTACAACTACAAATCATTACATGTAAACTTAAAACCAATAATAAAAATTTCACAATATTAACAATACTTCAAGTAGTATTTTTTTAACGCTGAATTTGATATTTATTTTGATCGTACAAATAACTATTTTGGTCTTGTAAAATAAATAACTAATTCACTCATGGAAAAACAGTAATTACAGGTATTTCCCAAGTTTATTACAAAGATATCGATGGTTATTTGCAGTAGACACAACAGTACTTACAGATATTTCCCAAATTTATTACAAAGATATCGATGGTTATTTGCAGTAGACACAACAGTACTTACAGATATTTCCCAAGTTTATTACAAAGATATCGAAGGTTATTTGCAGTAGACACAACAGTATTTACAGGTATTTCCCAAGTTTATTACAAAGATATCGATGGTTATTTGCAGTAGACACAACAGTACTTACAGATATTTTCCAAGTTAATTACAAAGATATCGATGGTTATATGCAGTAGACACAACAGTACTTACTTAATCAGTGTATTAATTAAAGCTAACCCATAACAAATATCAGTCTCATGAATTTTTGCCAAGTGAATTAATAAATATTTATTACTCAGACACCGCAATATGTACAGCCCAAGCATCACATTTTTAAAAAAATAAAAATTATACTCTTAACTGTAGAAAGTTGATTATGATGAATATTGCAAGTTTATACCAGGTTAATATTATATATTATTATTTTTCAGGTATAATGATATTTTCACCATCAAGTATTCTTAGCAATGTCACATGAATTTTCTTTGTTGTTTTTCAGAGAACCTTCATCAATTAGATCTTTCTATTGACTCAGTTGAAAAATTAATGTGACAGTGCTAAGAATTGCTCGTAACTATTATACTCAAAATATTAAAATAATAACTTGGTAAGACATGCCAAAATTTAATAATTCTCAAAAACACAAAAATAAGAATTTACAACATAAAACTCTATGGCATCTGAGTTATTTATAAAACAAAGTACAATGTTATTCTACATTAAAATATATCTATGAAGTATCTGGTTCTGATAAATAATTGTTATAAAAAAAGTAGGATATTTATTTCGCATGCTCGCGTATTCGTATTTAGAAAAAACATTTATACAGGGTGTGCAGTAAGTCATCAGGAATACGAAAAAAATTTATAAAAGCTCTCGCTCACGCCCCAAAAATTAATAATTTTGGAAAATAGAAATTCATCCCCTCCCCAGCATAAACGTTAATTTAACATGTTGGTTTTATTATTTTGACATAATAGCTTGCAAAGTCCCTCAAAATGTAATTAAATTTGGTGTTGACTTCCAAAAATTACAAAAAAAAAATCAACTTTAACAAAGCACTATTAGCTCTATGGCACCTGGCACACAAACGTTACAGTATTATAAAACCCGCACATACATCTTTTTTTGCGATAATAAGTTACAAAATTACTCAAAAGGACAAAACAAAACTCTTACATACCCTATTCCACACACAAAACAGAATATATTGCATTGAACATTTACACACCTTTTATTTCTATCATCAAAAAATGATTGAACTCACAAGGCACAAAGCGTGTTGAATTGATGTGTTAAAATTGATTTTTTTCAAAGTTTGTTATTTTTTAGCGTCATCAGCAAGCTTAATTACATTTTGCGAGTTAGTACATAAAAAAATAAAACCAAAACCTTGAATTGGTAACGTTTTAGGTGTGCCGTTGAGGAGAAGGAGGAACTGCTATTTACCAAAATTTTAAATTTTTGGGGCTGAGCAAAAGTTTTTATAATTTTGTTTGTATCCCTGATGACTTTCTGTGTCACCTGGTATAATTTGTTTCGCTAGAATCGAACACGTGGGACCAGGAAATAAATACCAAACAATGTTCAGACACAAAAAATATCAATGAAGATAGCCTTAGGACATGTTTTGGAACATTCAATACAAATATCTAGCTGTTTTTGAAATGTAAACAGTTACCGTTTTTTTAAACCAACTCTATTTCAATCAGGTAGTTTGTAGCTCATTTTTTGAATAGTTTAAACAACAATTTTGAATTACAAAAAATAAATTTTATCATATCTTAAGAGTCATAACAACTCTTAAGTTCCATAGCAGTCTGTCTTGAGCCACTGAACTTATGGACATTAAAGTAAAAGTTGTTGTATTGCCCGAAATTAATTTAAATTTTTTGTACAGAGCAATACCTGGGGAAATAGTATACCTATGACGTCCCTAAACAGTTTGTAGTAGAGAAGAGCAAATTACTAAGTTTTTTTCTATATAAAACTGTTATCCTTTTTTTTTTTTTTTTTTTTTTTTTTAACTTGGGAGCGGGTTTGAATTGCCCGAAGCACTGCTACCTTAAGGTATATTGTACTTACCTCCCTGATCTAGTCAAATAACCCCTTCCCTCTTACCAGGTTTAGGAGTTTCCTGACTAGAGTTTTACCTTCAGCATCCACCAAAGCCGTTCCATCACCAAAGAGGTTGAAGCGCCTCTCAGCAAGTACTCCACATCTGTAAATAATGTGTGTGGCAGTCTCCTGTTCCTGCCCGCACAATCTGCACACTGGTTCATCCTTGTAGATACCCATTTTATGCAAATGTTTCCTTAGTCCACAGTGTCCCGTGAGTAGTCCTGTGGCTATCCTTAATTCCTGCCTAGACAGATAGATGAGACTCTTCTGCAGCCCCAAGGAAGGTCTCCTAAGGGTTAGCTTACTGTGCCTCATCCCTTCGGCCCTGATCCAGTGCTCACAGTGTCTTTCAGCCATCCACCTTCGCACTGTCATCCTGACCATGGATTTGGAAATACCCACCGCAGGTTCCGGTCCAATCAGGGGAGTCGAGGACCCCTCCCTGGCCAGCGCATCTGCGGCTTCATTTCCAAGTATTCCCCTATGCCCTGGCACCCAACCAATCTTGACTTGATTGTGCCTTGCCAGAGCTTGTAGGTTAATTAGGCACTCCCTGACTATGGCCGAGGTGACCACGTGTCCGTTTAGTGCCTTAATTGCTGCCTGACTGTCGGAGAAAATAGCAATCCGGGCCCCATGTGTTTCCCTTCTCGCTATCTCTCCCAGACAGGCATTTATAGCATATACTTCGGCCTGAAAGACAGAGGTATGCCTCCCCAAGGAAAAAACTAGTTCTACCCTTGGGTTTTTACAATACACCCCCGCTCCAGTGCCGAAGTCCATCTTGGAGCCATCTGTGTACCAGATCTGAGCTCCCGATGTTAATGTCCCTGACCATTCCATCACAGTTTGGTGGACCTGGTCAGGTGCAACTGTTATCCTACAATCCATTATGTTTCAATTGATTTATTATTTGAAAATTGCATTTGATTAATCTATATTTTCATGTTATTTTCAGATGTCATTTTGGTAGTACTTGAATCGGCTAAGAATGAGATACAGTCCACATTAGAAAAAACTGGGCTAAAATTACACATTGATATAGTTGGCATTCCAGAAGAGGATTGGGGCACAGCAGATACATTAAGATATTTAGAAGACTCAAAACGGTTGAAGGTATGGGTTTTAATTATTTTTACAATTAGTGTATTCTTGTTTACATACGAAGTGAACCATAATAGTGGAACACCCGTAATAAAAATTGGACTTGTAGAGAAAATATAATATTCAGTGTTTTATAAGTGAGAATATTATTGTAGTTAAATACAACTAAATTGAAAAGAGAAATTAATTTGTACCCATTAGTGTCTCCCGCACACAATAAGCCACAATGGGTTAACTGCTAATAGTTATAAGTTTTAAAAATCCACTATGGTTAAGTTTATTGCTTATTTAAATTATCATATTTAACTTAGATCAGTGACACAATACCTGAAAACACCCTGAATGGTCGTTGTAGATTAAAAAAAAAGCTGGAATATTTTGACTGAAAGGGTAATTAGAATGTTTTCATTGGTCCCTTCAGCTTTGAATTATCCAAGTTCTACTGCATTACTAAACGTGTGGTAATATTTGAGGGATAATCGAGGACATCTTCCCTTTACCCGCCACACCAGAAAAATGTGATTCATTCATCTTGAGAAGATAGTTATCATACAATGACAGTTTAGAGTGGTTTTGGCAGAGAAATGTGTGTAACGGTGTGATTCTTTTATGTTAAAAACATTATTATTTGATCTAGTGAAGTATATATCTTGTAATATAAGTTATTAGTTTTATTTGTCAACATCGACGTTAATTTATGACAACATATTAATTTAGGACATTATTAATTTAGGTAGTATTTTATAAAACTCCATATCAAAGTCCTAAGTCGGCAAGGAATTCCCACCTATGTTTGTAACCCCATTACAAAAGTTATAGGTCTGCTAGTGGGATTTGAGGCATTTAGATAAATATTTTAACTAAGTTTACCTATTAATAAACAAAAGGAATTTTTGTACAAAATGGCAGTTAACGCTCTAAAGATTGTAAAAATAAATACGTTTATTCTTAAAGTAAAATACTTAAAACAAATAAAAACTAAAGTGTAGGAATCTCCGTCGTGTGTAACTGTGTTACTTTTTCTGCACATGAAATACCAGCTTCATTATTGTATTCCTTATTGTACTAATTGTATCAGGCTCTAGTTTTCAGGAATTTTTAAATGCGGCATATGCTTTTGCAGGTTTTATTTCTGAATTTATATTGTGAGGCAGTTCTGTGTAATTTCTCAGGTGTGCTTGTGATCAAACCCCAAGCCATGAAAAATTTGTTATAGTTGTATGCACACTTTACAGCAGCTTTACTTTCTTTAACTTTAGAGGTAAAAACATCTGGCAGGGCTACAGCCTCAAAATTTTGTTTTTGTTTCAATAAAAAATATCTTGTTTATTTGGCATGTATGTATGACCCTGACTGAAAATCATAATATTTTTCTAAAAGCTTCTAAATATGGACTAGGCAAAATAAAAAGACAATCATTGTTTCATTTCATTTTGCCTGAGCACCCATTGTTGAGTAACACAAAGTCATCAGATTGATGAGGGATATTATTTACATAATATGTCATGGACACAACCTCATTTGGTCCATTTCTTCACTCATATTCACAAAATCAATACAATGAAGCAGAATCATGTCTTAAATTCAAGGGTAAAAATTAAAATAGTGAACTCTAAATCTCACCACACATTAGTTTAATAAGAACAAGTAACCAAGCACAGAGGTAGGTGACATCATCACCGAAACTAGTCTGATTTAAAACTAGGAATATATCATGGACACAACATCATTTGGTCCATTTCTTCACTCATATTCACAATATTAATACATTGAAGCAGAATCATGTCTTAAATTCTAGTGTAAAAATTAAAATAGTCAACTCTAAATCTCACCACACATTAGTTTAATAACAACAAGTAGCCAAGCACCGAGAAAGGTGACATCATCGCTGAAACTCGTCTGATTTACAACTAGGGTGAAAGTGAAGTTACACTTCCATATTTATACAGTAAACGTTGCCACGCCCATCTGTCAAAACACCAGTTATCAACCCTACTTTAAACATGATACATCAAATATAAATTGTATACCTAACTCAATAATTACAATGCATTTTTAAATTATGTATGGATGTAATTAATTATGTGTAATTATGTTGTATGGTTTAAAATTTTATTGTAATAATTGAGTTAGGTATAGAATTTCTATTTGATATATCATGTTTAAAGTAGGAGTAATAACTTGTTTTGCCAGGTGGGCGTAGGAACGTGTAATGTTACTTTCACCCTAGTTGTAAGTTAGAGTTTTAGTAGTAACACTCACTGATGATGAGGGTGACTTTATCATTGAAACGCGTATGAATCAATAAATGATTAATTTGTGAGTTTTGTGTATGTTTTTATTTGTTTTAACATAGCCTCACAAGCTAAGCTCAAAGAATAGTTGTAGTCTGATTGTGTTATGAACTAGTGTGTTTGTTTTTATTAAACTAATATGCAGTGAGGTTTAGAGTTTACTATTTTAATTTTTACTGTTGTGTATACTTCTCACTAGCTAAGCTCTAAACACCTTAACATCTGAATTATGTATAATTATGTATGCCAAAAACATTGTAACACAACATAGTCTTATACGTGGAAGTGGTACGTTTTGCATAAAAATCAAAAGATAAAAGTATAATGCTTCCTGCTTAAGCTTTTAAAATAAACTTTTTTTTATGGTTTAAAAGGTTTTGCTTTTTTTAATAAACTGTTTTTTCTATTTTTGCTAATTTTTTCTTCATTTTTGGTAGTTATTTTCTACTGTTATCTATCAGCAAGAACAGGTATCTTATCTTGGATAATTGAAATAAATACTATAAGTCTAAAAAACTGTCTACTAAGCTTTGTATCAAACATGGAAACATTAATATATCATTCAAAAATATTTTATATGTTTTATAAAATGATAATTTAGCTGCAAGATGTCTTTTATTCAGATTGTTATAAAGTGAATAATGTGACTTTGTTACCTTGAATGAGTTTATGTATTACTTTGATAACTTAGTTATTGCACTGGGCATTGTGTTTGGCTGATTGAGGTAACAAGCTTGTTTATCATTTAGAGACTTCCCAGTCTTAATTAGGCATTGTTCCAGCCTAGAAATCCCATAGATACTTATGAAATACTTAAAACAAACTGAAATATCATTATGAAGCCAAATATTATTGGGTTTATCTCTGGATCATCTTTGATTTATTATGTGGACAGGTATGTATCCAGGCTCTTGCTATCACTGGTACTACTAGTCCCTAGTCAAACGAGATTAAAGTATGACCAAAATATGAAGTGGTCACTGATGGAACCCTATGATAATTTTTAAAAGAAAGTGGCTGATGCAAACAGATTTGTCAGAACAGAGCTAATTTCAAGAGTAGACGCTCAACAAAGTAACTTTAGAATAATAAAAAGGTGACTTTACTGAAAATAGTAGCAACTAAACTTAGTGCCACAAATAGACACAAATAAACAATTGTTTGCTAACACATATCTTCTTAGATCAGATTCCTCCTTGAATTGTCACCCAAGATTTCAGTATAACCAGTATCCAATATCAATCAAAATCAAGAGCCACCTTTATTAAAATACCACCTAATGTTTACAGTCAATAAAACATTGATCCAATGGAATATTAATTTCTTAGGAGTTATGTAGAAAAGGAATGCCCTCTCTATGGAAACGATACGATGGATGCGGATCATCTGATGAAATGCAATGCACTTGACAGTTCTGGAGATGATGATGATGACACACTTGTTCGTCTATACTGGTCAGCGCGTCACCAAATGGCTCAACACCCAAGGGTGGGCGTTGGCTAGTAAGTAAGTTATATAGAAAAAATGTAATTGTTGATATTGAACCTCTGATGTTCCTTTTTGTCCAAGAAATAATTTCTCCTAAAGGTCCTGACGACATTATGTACACCATGATAAGCATCTACCATTATCAGAAAAGCTAATAACTTTTTGGATAGCAAGGAACTTTATTTTCCCAATACAATATAATCCCTCTCTTCAAACAAAGTAAAGATGAAAATAATTCTGGTAGCCATTCTCCCTTGCAAATGTTTTATCTAACATATTAGGGAAATGGCTTTCTTAGTAATGAATAGTGTGACTTCAGACAAGGATCAGGTGGTTTTCTTAGAATAATCAAAACAAAATGTCTCGCTTTTGACAAACACTCTTTGTATTTTTTTAATTTGAAAAGCCGCATGACTAGTTTGAGACAAAGATTTTTTAAACACCTTGCAACAAAGTAATATTCATAAATTGATCAACAATTTCTTTTTTCTTCTCACGCAGAATTACCTCGTAACTCGCTAATGTTTTGTTTTGGGGCAGAAATACGCTCATCGTTGAAGTCTATATTTTCCAAAATTTGTAACCCTTGCCCAATTAAACTAAGGTCTTTTGTCAATTTTCTAACTGTCATTTCATCTACTACGTCAACTGGGTCTAAAGAATTTACATTTTTAAGGTCTTGCTCTTGTTCACGCATTTCTATGAGCTCATCAATTAAATGTCAGTTCCTAGTTGTGTAAATCCAGCAGTTCTTGAACGTCACCATTATGCATTTCTAAATTGAGTTGTCTGGAAAAACCAGAACTTCTTCAATCACATCAGCAATTTCATCAGACTCTGGCAGTGATTCTGCTTGAGTTTCAGTGGTGAAAAAAATAGACACACCTTTTTCTAAATGCCATGTAAAGTTGTTTGTGAAATTTCATACGCGTGTGTCAAAATTAGTTAAAGTAGTAGGAGGATGGCCAGGTGCATTGTCAATTAATAGGAATTACTTTAAAAGGCATTTGTTTAGACCAACAATAACGTTCCACTTGAGGTATGAAAAGATGACCAAATCAGTTCTCAAAAATGGAAGCTTACACCCAAGTTTTCCGATTCAACTTCCAAATCACAGGCAAAGTAGCTTTAGGAATATTTTTTAATGCCCTTGGATTTTCTGAGCGATAAACTATGAGAGGTTGCAACTTACAGTCGCCAGTTGTTTTTGCTCCAACCATCACTGTCAATCAGTCTTTGGCGGCCTTAAAACCGGGAAATATTTTCTCTTCATGCGCTATAAAAGTTTTTTTAGGCTTTTTATTCCAGAAAAGGCCAGTTTCTGCGTAACTCTGACAGCTTGATTTAAAACCGCTTAACTTGGGAATCACGTAAGACGGGGTAGCGTAAGTCGAGGTATTACTGTATATATGTATATATATGGATTATTGTTATAAAGCATATTTGTCTGGTTGATCTTTCTAGATAAAGCATCTAAAGTAGCAACGAGTTGGTGCCATCTTAACTACATGTCAAGGAGTCTTATTTTCTTTAATATAAAATAATACTTGTATCTGTCTTATTTATTTTTATTAATGCAGTATAAAATTTGTCCTCTTCTGTAAATCCAATGACGTATGAAAAACTTTGGATCACAACAAACTTAAGAAAGTCAACAAGATTTTATCATTTGCCTATTAAGCCTTTTGGTTGTAAGGATGAGTTGTTGAGCTGAGTGGCATCACTTTTAAAGTCATGTGTTCAGTAGAGTAGCTAAAGAGCATATGGGGGTGTAGTAAGTTTGCTTATTAAAATTTTACTTTGAGTTGTGGAATAACTCAAAATATTTTTCATATTTTGAAATTGTTCTGGAAAATATCACATTGCTCTGGTGAGTTGAGGTGTTACGTTTTTATTGATGAGAAACTTTTCTAGATTGTGAATTCTAGAATTAACTTCTTAATAATGTGTGTTGTATATAATAATTTTATGTGTATTTAATGACATATATTGGACAATTTAGGCTAATATAATATAATCAGTGTAATTCTTTTATATACTTCTTCATAAGAAAAAACCTGTTTTCTTAGCTCTACCCCAGGCATCCTCACTACGCGGCCCGCGGGCCGCATGCGGCCCTCGGGCCGATTTTTTGCGGCCCTTAGACGGTTAGGATTGAAGTCAAAATATTTTATAACTTAAATAAATATTATATTTATTTACTGAGTATTTTGAAAATCTGTCGTTATTTTACTAAACTTAAGTAATTACTCAAACTACTGAAGTTAAAAACCCCGCCCGCTGTATCTTTGCCTCGGGCTTTACTGACATTTAGCAAGCAGTATTGGCAACACCGCAACGCAACGCAACTTAACGTGTGACGGTGGAGACGTGCAAAAGGTTAGAAAGAAGGCACTGCCATATGTTTGATATGTCATGAAACTGTACCATTTCGCTTGGTAGAAAATCCATGGGCAATGAAACCAGCTAATGTAGCTCATCTTTCTGTTTTTGGATATGAAGGGATTTGAAAAATGAATTAATCGATCTTCAGAACGATGCGGAACTCAAAAGTATTTTTGAAGAAAAGATGAAGAATAAAGCTCACTATCAGTTTCGGAGGGTTGTTGAAAAGGACAAATTTCCTAACTTACTTGAATGTGCTCAGAAAATATTGTGTTTTTTCATCTACTTATGTCTGTGAATCTACATTCAGTAAGCTGAAGTTTGTAAAGAACAAGTACAGATCTAAGCCAACAAGTGAGAATGTTGAGAACATTTTAAGAATTTCAGTTTCTTCCCAACCTGCCAACATGGATGCTATATTAGAAGACTGTGAAAGATTTCGCCCATCAACTTCAAAGAATTAACTAAGTAAAAAAAATACATTTTCAAGCTTTTGTATGCAAAAAACAGTTTATTTATGTTGGTAATGTAATAAACGTATGTTATAATCATATTGTTTGTCACTTATATAGTGCCTCTTGTACTTGCGGCCCTCAGGAAAATTGTATGCAAAATTTTTGGCTCTCAAAGTATTCCTAGTGAGGACCCCTGCTCTACCCTGTTCAACCTTGACTTTATTCACTTGTGTTGTGTTTCAGAAACTTAAGCTCAAAACAAAAAAGTCTTAATTTTATTCACTGTATCTTTTTATTCTCTTTGGTTGTTATTTCAGTCTGACATAGTGGTTGTAAGCTGTGATCTTATAACCGATGTAGATTTATCAGAAGTTTTTAACCTGTTTCGGCGACACGATGCTGCATTATCATCATTAATGTTTCATACTGATGTTTCTGGATCTACATTACCGTCTCCAGGACCAAAAAGTAAAAATAAACCAGGTTAGTATTTTTATAACTATACTTTTTATAAGACTGGCTTCTGAATGTATTACTTTGCCTTTGACAGTGAGTTAGTTTTAATTTACATTGTACATGTATTGTTTATAAATGTATATAATGTATACCATTATTTAATTAGGTGATGTAGTAAGTAATTCTACTCTCTGTGGAATAATTTTGGTATGAACGTTTGATATATTCATTATGTCTCATTTTATTTTAATTTAAATGTATGAAAATTTTAGACCTTATTGTTTTTATTATTAAAAAATATAATTAAAAATAAAAACAAATAAAAACATACACAAAACTCACAAATTATTCATTTATGAGGAAATAAATGAATAATTTGTGAGTTTTGTGTATGTTTTTATTTGTTTTTAACATAACCTCACAAGCTAAGCTCAAAGAATATTTATTTATAATTAAAAATACTTAACTGAGTATATAGGGCTAACTTGCTGACGCGTTTCAAAACAATCGTTCCTTTTACAAAACAAAGCCTCTACTGGTGGCATAGAAGTTAGGTGCAAAGGATGTAGGGATTGATTTATTACTGTGGAAGGGGTGGGTTATTTTGGTTGTGTGCTATGTAATAGAAAAGGGAGTTGGCCTCAAAATGTGTGTGATTTAATATATTTTCTTTATCTCGTGTTTATATAGTATTTGTATATCTCGTATTTTTCTAAAGTTGCTAGTTTTTTACTTTAATTTAGTGGGTAGAGTATGTTTAAATTAGTATGTTTGTCCGTGTGTGTGTGTTGTGTGTTTTTTAGGTGTTTTGCGTAGCTGGGTTTTGGGTTTCTTTGGGCAATGTGCTCTTCAAGCGTGTATAAAATGACGTACTAGTTTGGCCGATATAATAGCTGGGACAATCCTTAATTGTTAATTTGTAAATAACGGATAGTTTTTATTTGTCTGTTTGTTTTTGAAAGGATTGTATAAGCTGTCTTAAAGTGTTTGTTGTTTTGTGGGATATTTGGTAATGGATTTTTTTGAATGTGGAGGCTATTTTGTTGTGGTAGGTGAGGGATATCTATTTGTTGTTTTTTGTGTGGTTTGTCTGCATGGCTGTTTGATGATGTTTATGTTTAATTTTCATGAGTATGTTGTCTATGATTGTGTGTTCGTAGTCGTTTTGTTGAGCAATGTATTTTATTGTATTGAGTTCTTCGTCATAGTCTTTCTGTAGCATGGGTATATTGATTAGGCAGTGTAACATATGATTAAATGCAGCTTGTTTGTGTTGTGTGGGGTGATTAGATGTATTATGTATGACAGTATCGGTAGTTGTTGGTTTTCTGTTTATTTTGAAATTGTGTTTGGTGTTGTGATTGGTGATAGTAAGGTCTAGGAAGTTTATTTTGTTGTTTTCTTCTAATTCGAGGGTAAATTTGAAGTTTTGGTGTATGGTATTAATGTAATTGTTTAGTGGTTTGATTTGCCATTTGTTGTCGTATAATACTAAAATGTTGCCTACATATCTATGGTAATAAAATTATTTTTTGTGTATCAATGTTGTTCTGTAGAATATATTGTTGTTCACTGTAATGTAGGAATATTTCTGCTAAGATGCCCGAGATGGGGGAGCCCATGGGGAGGCCGTCTTTCTGTGTGTAGAATTTGTGTTTGTATGTGAAGTAGTTTTGTGATGTGATGAGTTTGGTGAATATTATGATTTTGGGTGAGTTTATGTGGAGTTTTGTTTGCTGTGAGCATGTTTTGTAGTATTTGGAGTGATGTTCTATGGGCACATTAGTGTATAGGTTTTTTATATTGAATGGTGCAATGGGGGAGTTATGTGGTATGTGGATGTCTTTGATTTTGTGAATAAGGACTAAGTTATTGTGTATGGATATGTGATTTTAAAAGTTTATGTTGTCTCTGATAAGTTTATCTATGTATTTGGCTAGCTTATGTGATGGTGCCTGTGTGTGATTAAATAATGGACGGATGGGTGTGTTTTCTTTGTGGAAGTGTTTAAAGTGGGAGCTTGTAAAATGTTTATACTTTTTTTCCTAGTATAGCTAAAAAATCTGTGATAATGATTCTTCATATCTCTGTTGAACCATTTACAAGAATCAATACAATTTATGGTCTCAATACCCATCTAAAAATATTTTTCATACTGAATCTTTTTCAACATAGGTTTCATATCTTTGTATATCTCCTTCATGCGAGCTTCGTGAGTTAAAAGGCCAATGTGTATTTATTTCTAATATGAAAAATAACTACTTACGTATGAAGTTATTCCTACAAAATTTTAATAGGATTTCGGCGTCCAACAGTGACAATGGAAACATTTCCGCGTTGCCCGTTTTTTCGCAATTTCAACTGAAGATGTGCGCTGCGATTGAAAATCCCGCCAGTTGTGAGGTGCTGTCAGTGATACGGTTTTTGTTGGCAAAAAACTTAAAACCTATAGATATTTATCGCCAAGTGTGTGAAGTAGACGGAAACAACGTAATGAATGAAAGTTCTGAGAGAAAACGGATGCCCAAGCATTGTGACTGATGAACTGGTCGCAAAAATCAATGAAAAGGTTCGCGAAAACCGCCAATTCACGATAACGGAGCTTTCGCTTTATTTCCCACAAATTTCACGGACTTTGTTGTTTGAAATTGTCACACAAAGGTTAGGCTACCACAAATTTTGTGCAAGATAGGTGCCGAAAATGCTCACTGAATAAAAGTCAGCGAATGGAGGCAAGTTTGACATTTCTGGATGCCCAAGACAGACATGGTGATTCACTACTGGATCACATCGTAATTGGTGATGAGACATGGGTAAAACACTTTAATTGCTAAACGAAATTACAGTCCATGGAGTGGGGGCATACAAGTTCCCCCAAAAAACCAAGAAAATGTTTGCAAACATTTTCAGCAAGGAAGATTAGGCGACGTTTTTTTGGGACAGGCAAGGTGTGCTTCTTATTGACTTTCTTGAACGTGGTGCAACAATAAACTCTGAGCGGTACTGTGAAACTTTGCACAACCTTAGGAGAGCAGTTCAAAACAAGCTCTGGGGGAAATTGACGTCCAAAATTTTGTTTGTGCATGACAATGCCCGACCTCACACAGCAAACCGCACCAAAGAACTCCTTGAGTCATTCAAATGGGAGGTTTTTCCTCATCTGCCCTATAATCCTGACCTTGCACCAAGCGATTTTCACTTGTTTCCAAGAATGAAGACCTGGCTAGCAACACAGCGCTTTGACGACGATGCGGAGCTCAAGGTGCGTGTCACCGAGTGGCTGACATCGCAGGCGGCAGATTTCTATGATGAAGGAATTTCAAAGCTTGTCCACCGCTACGATAAATGTCTCAATTTATTTGGCGACTACGTAGAAAATTAGTATTTTAGTTGCTCTTTCAGATGTATATAATAGAAATTTTTTTTGGTACTTTTTTTTTTTTTTATTCAAAAACGTTCCTTACTTTCTGAATAGCTCTTGTACATACATGTTAAATAGATAATATGTATTAATCACTTAAACAATTGTTTATGACTATCCGAACTTTAAATTTTGTAAATTTGTTAAAACTTACTGAGACAGAACGTTTTCGATCGCTATGTGCCGATCTTCATCAGTGTCTTCTACTTGGAGATATCAGGTCAAGCCGTGACGGTTTTAAAGGCAGGTTTTCGATAGTATCAAAGAGTATGTGTGATTTGCATTGTGTTTGTTTGTTTAATATGTTTGTACTTTGTGTTTTTGTGTGTCTGTAAATTTCATATTGTTCTAGTGTGTTGAGATATGGTCCTTTTTTGTTGATGTGTAGGATTTCTAGGTTTGATAAATGTCTGAGTATTTGTGTCCTGTTTCTTTTATGTGATTGTAAAATGTTGAGTTGGTGTTCTGTTTGTGTTCCTCGACTCTTTGTTTAAAGCTGCAACCTGTTTGTCCAATGTAGAATTTGTTACATTCGTCGCAGTTCAGTTTGTATAAGCCTGGTGCTTATAGTCTAGATAATATGTACTCAAAACATATAAAATTACGTGAAAATGTTTTTGAAATATTTATCTAATTTTAATCTGTGGGTAATATTTTGTATCATTTATACTGGTATTGATACTTTAACAACGTGGATAAAATTTATATTATTAAGCAAATGATATCTTCTACCCTTATTTCTTTTACAACAATGTCTTCCCTACAACATGGAAAATTAATTTTGAATTTCTAAATTAATTGATTTTCAACACTATTTTGATTTCCTATTTTTAAAATGGGATGAAAGCCATATATAATTTATTATGTACTGTAACATTTATAGAATGGGCTATATAATATTATTTAAGAATTGGAAGAATATATTAGAAATAACTCACACAAAATTTAAAAAAAGAAATTCATTAAAAGATTGGTTAGATTAAATTGAAACGAAATTTAGGTAAAAGCCTAGAAAGGTTATAAAACGGTTGTAACATATAAATAAGATATTTGAACTGTAAATACATAAAGAAATTTGTTGTATCAAATAAAATTTAAAACAAGATAATCTAATAATAGTTATGTGTAAACAAAATTGTAAATATTAGTAACATAGGGCATAAGTAATTACTTGAAGGAGAAAGTGAAATACGATTGTAAACAATGAGATTAGAAAGGTTATGTTTCTATGGAGTCCAGTCAAAACACACACATTTCGAAAAATTACAAAAGTAAAACACAAAGACACTTCACACACTAATAATAGTAATTAAATAGACACTGGAAGGTTGGTTAAGGATCGGAAAATTGAAGCAGTATGTTAACAAAATTAAAACTGGTGAAAACAATCGCGTTATTGCATCAGCTGTAGAAAGCAAGAAGTAGGTCAGGTGCAGTTGACTCTAGTGGGAAGGAACGGAACTTCGTTAAATTAGAGCATATGATTTCTTTTTTTTGAAGAAGGAAGCCGCCATATTAAAAAAACAAACAATTGTTTAAAATCTAAGGACGCGTAGTTACAGTCTGGCGTGGGACACCGAGGAAACGGACCTGCCCTGTGCAGTCAAAATTCAATTTGAAAGGAATTCGTCAAAATTATACAGTTTTGTGAGGAAACTTGGCCAGATTAAACAGGAATAAGAAAAATGTAAAGATAAAGTACAGTGATAATATATTTTGAAGGAACTAAAACGAATTTAAGTGTGAAAAAAGTGAAATTTAAAGACAACGGAATTCTACGTGTGAGCAAGCAGCCATTCGCCGTTATTTGATAAGTTAAGTACCTAGCGCTATATAAAAAAAAATAAACTTTAGTGGACTCTTAGGATAATAGGGAAGTTTAAAATTGTACATTAGAATATCTTGTGATTAATAGTAATAAGATCATAATCCAGTTCAAATAGTTTCGCCTTTTTGCTTATTCCAAATTAAAGTTTTTCCATCAGGAAAATATTTATTAAAACTAATTTCAAAATTTAATATTGTTTTTTAAAATTTATTTAATTAACCAAAGAATTAAAAAATACAGCCCATGCTATAAACCCCGAGATAGTAAGAGATCGTAAAATTAGCCTAGGGTATATTGTAATTGTGGAACTATAAAATCAAAAGAAATAAGAGTTAAACCGAGTTTGTTAAAACTTGTTAAGTTATAAATTTTTGTTCTGTGTATTGTTTTAAATGTTGAAATAAGAAATGTTATAATAAAGAATTATGAATTGTTCCTGAGTAGTTTTTTTGTTTTGTTTTAAATAGAAATTTGATATATATTATAAAAGAAATATTTAATAGTAAAACATCGTTGTATTGTTTTTTATAATAAACATTACAGTACATTGTATTTTTAATTCTGTTTCTTCATAAAGTATCTTGTACTTTTATTATTTATTGTTTATTTTATATCCTTATTTTATTTTCAGAACGAGATATCATTGGCATTGATCCAGCAACAAATCGTTTAGTTTTACTCTCATCTGAAAGTGATTATGAAGAAACCTTGTCAATCTCTCGAAGTTTATTGAGAAAACATGGTAAAATTCAACTATATTCGAAGCTTCTGGATTCACATTTTTATATTATTAAACATTGGTTATGTCAATATTTATCACACAATAGGTACAGTAAAGATAATAAATTATTTTTCGTACTTTAACATTTCTTCTAGCTTATTAATGTATTTATGGTGTACACTATTTTATATATCAGTTTAAAGGATTGAAAGGTTTTAAAGACAATTCTTGCAGCCCTAAGAAACTAAAAATGAGGAGGGAGTTGGCATGAAATGTTTTTAAAGGATGGGATTAGGACTAATTAGCCATTATACACAATTGACTACCAACTAACAAAAACATGTTTTTATTACTTATGGAGTAAATTTTATGCACTTTGAATATATAGAAATTTAACTGCAATCTTCTTCATCTTTTTTATTCGATCTGTAACCATCATTATTAATTGATAATAATTCTAGAAAGTTTTTTATACTATAAGAATCATTTGAGGGTCTTCTCAAAAATAAGTTATACCATCTTTTTTCTTACTAAAAATTTTTTTATTCAAACATATATTTTGAAAAGCACATTAAAAAAATATATTTCTATATAAATGTCATTTTTTGCAACACTATATTTTTTTAATACTATGGTAAACGTTTTTTCAATCTAGCCTCATACCAATCTGTTGCCATACCAGTTAGCAACCTTTCAACATCTTTTTTCAAATCACCCTCGTTTGCATAGCATCTACCTCCAAGATGTTACTTCGGCTGCGGAAACAAGTAGAAGTTACTTAATGCAAGGTCAGGGAAGTAAAGTGGATGTCCAAACCAATTGAAACTCCTAAACACGTCTTGAGTCTGACGACCAGCGTGTGGATGAGCGTTGTCGTGAAACAAAAATGCTGTTTTGTCAGTTTTGATAGATGCAGATCGTCAGAAGGGTATGTGCAACTTATTGCCACATCCGGAGACAGTTTAGGACAGTTCATCAAGCATTAAGCGCCTAACAGTGTCTCTTCGGACATAGCGTGGGAAGTAGAGGTGAGGACATTTTCGTGTTCATCCTGTAATATTGTTCTCCTTTCAATGAATGACTGGCACCAACAAGAAACCATTGGCCTTGACATAATGTCTTCACCATAAATATTTAAATTGTATATTTATTTTTTGCCGTTAAAAAATGAATAACACCCACAAACTTTGCAATCATTGGCAGGGACAAATGTAACCTCCATAGTGGCTGGAGCCTGACTGCCCACTCGATCGACGCATGCACGTTGGAGTTGTTTAGTACTGCCACTACACCCAGACACAAATTTTTTTTTACTCCCAAACGTTTCCCGCTTGTAAGTCAATAATGTACCTTATTTATGAGAATCCCTACTAACAACACTTTCATTGGCTCCTACAAAAAATTCAGATAATCTGGTAGGTCTGTGATCCCAATTCATCTTTATTATTAACATTTTACTACTACTAGATAGTAAAAATTGCGGCAGAAGGAAATACTAACAGCACTACTACCAGACCAAAAAACATTGCACATGGAAAATGTGTAAACTACTACTAAGCTGATACTATTCCTCTCTTTGGCTGTAATAATTTCTTGGTCAGGTAGTAATTATCATTTTTATGATGCTAGACCAATGTCTTTAAATAACTAAACCTTTGTGACCTGTAAAAATATGCAAGAACAACAATTCACTCAACTTGTTAATAAACTATCAGTTATCAGTTGATACTATAAGTTAGGAATGAACCTTTGTAATTAGTATGAAGGGCATGCTAGTTCAATATAAAATTATTCTGTAACAGGCGTGAAATTTTACAGACATTAAAACAGACTATTCAAATAAGTTCTTGACCATAAAACAAGAAATTCAATGGAATACGGTTAGAATTAATTACTTTCTTTAAAAAAAGTTTGCTATTATAGTAAATTGACTTAGTGATTATTTTTCAGGCCAAGCATGCATGAATTCAACCTAACAGGGGCATTGATACTTATTTCTGTTAACATTTTCTATTATTGAAATGTTTGTATAAACAAAGGTATTACATATGTAACCCTTAATTGCATTTATGGCTTTTTAAAAATATTCTGTATATTAATATATTAATTTAGCCTCAGAATAAAGGGTAAATATTAATAGACACATTTCATTCTTGCTCATTTGTGATTGTTTCAATACATGCTGATTGTTTTATTTTGTTAGCTATAAGAGCAATATTTCTAACTCTTTAAATCATAATATTTATTTTTTTTTTGTAATACGTGTGTAATATAGTACAGTAAACTCCCGATTATCCGTGGGCGGATTAACCGGTTTGCGGATTATCCGGAGTCTGCCATTGTTTTACAAATACCCAATTTTTATTCCAATCAGATTCATGTGTTTAAATTTCCAAACGGTGAATTACGACGTAAATACATATAAGGCTTAATAGAAGTTAAGATGAAGAGAATAGATACGAAAATATGTACGTACTAATTTTTACATTGAAAGGGGAGCATCCCTATGTGGGCCAGCGAAATAAAAGGGGCGAGCAGACTATTGTATATAAGAGACAATGACAAAATGCTTGGACGCCCGAAAACCTAATGTGTATCAAGATTGTAAACAAATGTCACCTAATCTCGGCTATAAATAGTCTAGGACGTGACATATGCATTATCCATGTCTGTCATATACATTATCAATCTTTATGGCTTTGTGACACAAGTAGACACTGTGCGACAAAATGGTTCTCAAGAAATTTAGATCGCACATTAAAGTTAAATCAATGCTCACAAAAAAACAGACGAAAGTGACAGATTTTTTTGTTAAAAAGTTAAAGTATTATGTGTAAAGGAAATTACATATGTATATACATACTTACTTTTGACATATACTTATGTACGTATTGTAAATAGTTAGACATATAAATGTACATGTTATAATCCGTCAAATACATCGACATTTTAAATTATTTTCTGTATTTTTTTGTCCTCTGAAGATTATTTGTGAATTACATTAACCGGGGTCATTATTTGTGTAACTTATGGTATAATAATCGATTATCGATCGTTTTGCGTATTCTTTGTTCATAGCGGATTATCCGGGGTATTCGTTATGGCGTTGCCGGGCCACCCTATTCCACGGATAATCGGGAGTTTACTGTATTTGTATTTGCTTGTAAATGATTATGGAGATAGTTAACTATAATTTTAAATGTTAAACACATATTATGTACAGATTAGTTATAAAATATTCAGTCATGACTATGGACATAAGAATGACTTGCCATATCCTTCTGTGATCTCTTTTGTTCAAACCACTATGACAGATTATTACAATGTAAAAAAAAACATAAGCGTCAACTAATTGGCAATTAGTCATCAGTAAGTTAAGCCCAAGTAACTAGTTTTGGATTGTACATGCAGCTAAAGATCTTAACCTTTTTTTATTGTTAGTAACAATGCAATAGAAAAATAAATAGTAATATTAGCATTGTCTCAGGTTTATCTAACTTTCCATCAGCAAATGGGGTTGGGGTGGGGGGGGGGGTCAAGAGGACACATTTGTTTTGAAATTGTGGTATATCACATTCATCCCATTTTTTAACAGACTTTACAGGAAACGTTTTGTGACATACCCAAATAAATACAATCTATTCATTGAGTCTAAACCACTGATTTTTTTTCTAAAAAATTGGCAAATTCAAAATTTTTAATTCGCTAATTAAAAGACTTGTCCTTAGACCCTCCAAAACCTCATTCTCTGCAGGCTCTCATAGAGGATAGTTCAGGGTACTATATTTCTGAAATGAAAAATTTACAGAAATCATTAAACTAATTCTTAGTATATAACTATAATAAATAGAATGTTTATTTTTCAGATAATATTTTAGTTGAAATTTCATTCACAATCATTAAAAAAAATAAATACAGTAGAGTCTTGATTTTCCGAGCATCTGTTAAATTCGAGTCCAGATTTGAGTTGGGTAAGCCGCGGGATTAATCAGCGAAGCCGCCGTCGTATAAAACATTTCCACATCAGCATTGCCATTTTCATATAAGAACTAAAGTGCTGATTGGATGGATGGAGAACTGTTCAAAGAGTGGTTTTTTAAAAACAAAGAATTTGCTTCAGAAGGCTACTTTACTGTTAGACAAAGTACAGTCGGATCCAGATGAAAATCAACTGCGCTCTGATGATATCCTTGCTTTATATCTTTCCGCAAATGTTTCGAGCCTGATCCAGTCAATGGATCAGTGTTCTGAAATATATGAAAAAAAATACACACATTATCCTTTAAAATCTCTCTTGGAAGCGACTGAAGGGAAGAAAGCATTGTAGATTTTCTAAAAAATAATTAGTTATATAAATAAAATCATGAGTCATAATGAAACTGATGATTGTGTTATTGATCCACAAGAAAGAACAGATTTGACATTTCTTATCAAGAAACTTCAAGATTGTGAAAATTTCTATGTAAACAGTTTGAGATAACGGGTGTTACGATTATTGAAATGGTACAGAAACTACTGAAGGCAGAGATAACGAGAATAAAGATGAAGGTTTGACCAAGACAGTACAAGAAATGAAATTTAATCACAGTGTTAAGATGTTTACGCGACTCCATAGCATAAAAACCATCTGATAAGCAAACATAGAAGACACTTAACTGTTTTAAAAAAATGTAGCAACCGTGATGAACAATGTATTTCAAAGCAATTAATTATGTAAGTACTGCAATCAATTAAGTTCTATAAAAGTATTTTGTGCATTCTTAATTATAATATTAGGGCTCATTAGAACTCCTGTTTTTTCTAATTTATAGGAACATATTTCCTTGTAATTTCCGAGGGGGTGTCGGTCACATCTACCTCGAATTATCAAGACTCTACTGTACCACTTTATTTTAGTATTTTGCTTTACCTCTTGATTTAACATTTTGATTTGTAAACATTTTCAAATTATATGGAGTTCATAAAATTGCATTTTTATTCTAAAATATAATTATTTGGCATTTATCTCTCATGCCCACGTGTACAATTTCAGCAAAAAAAATTATACTGACCGGCACAGAAAGTCATTAGGGATACGAAAATCATCAATACAACTCGAGCCCCAAAATATTAACAGTTTTGGAAAATTGTAGTTTCTCCGAAACATGGTGCTAATAGTGGTGGTAAAAATGCACATTGCCCCTACCCATTACAATCCATGTAAAATGAATCAAAAATATGTCCTGAAACTATATTGATAATTATTGTATGTTATTGCCTAGGAAGTTAATTTTATATACCTATGAAGTATACAGTCAGGATAGATTTGGTTATAATTTTATATGATTAACCAAATGTACACAAGTAAGGCTAGAATAGAGATCACGCGACAAAGTATTACTCTGCGGAAGACGTCTAATTAGGTAGTGTTGTATAAAATTACAACCAAATCTAATCTGACTGGAGACTTTATTGGTACATTTAAATATAAGTATACATAGTAAGGCGCGCTTGTAATACTTCTGATTACTCAGCACTGAATTTTTGGTATTTATTTCCCTGAGAGTTTTCGTTATTTTTTCCTATCCTTGATGACTTTCTGCGTCGCCCGGTATAATTTTTTTTACTTAAATCGTACACGTAGGCATGGGAAATAAATACCAATTATTTGTACAATTTCTCACTTGCTAATTAATTCTTGTTCAAGAGTTTTTAGTAAAAATTTGTAAAGTAATTAATTTTTTTGTGTCACAAATTTTACTCAACTCATTGCATGCAGTTATATTCAATCATAATCTTTTTTTTAAGTTACAAAATGGTGGCCTGTACTCATACAAGGATGCTATGATAATATGTGTAGTATGGTGCAAACACCATACTAGTATTGTGTATATTAATTCTGTAGCACAATTACAATACAATAACATTTATTGAACTAAACATAGTACTTATGTCTAGTGAAAAATACAATAAATATTACAAATAATACATTTTTTAAATTAATTATTTCTATGATAGTATTAAAAAAGTGACACATTTAGGTCATATTCCACTTGGCACAAATGTTTGTGGTTTTGAAGTGCAAGATTTCCCCTGACACCTTCTCTGGTTTTCTCTTTTGCCTATTAGGAGTACATGATTGTTGTCAAACCTTACATATGGTAAATATGTTTTTATTTAGATTCTTATGTTAGAGCTTGTAGTCTTCCCCTAATAGATCATAGACCAACACCCAAGTTTTAGTTATGGAAGCTAATAACAATTTTAATTCCTCAATAGTAAAATTTTAGGAATGCTTGTTTTTGTATTCGTTCGCGTATTTTTTTGTCTCATCCACAATAATACTTTGTACTTCAACGGTAAAAAAAAAACGCATTTAAAAGTTGTATAACCAGTCAACTCATTTTTTATATTTTCCAAATTCTTTCTATTTTATTAGTAATAGGTTGGAAATTATTTTTAGGAAAATATATTGATCGCTCATAGTCATTATTTTTAGAATGTTTAGATACATATTCTTAAGTATCTATGCACATTTTTTTAGATGCTCCTAGTTGTGGTGTTATTTTCATTGAAACCTTCTGAAGTTATATCACATGTAGATGCCACTTCAATAACGCCATGAACATTTCAGTTATTTCATCATCAGCATGAATCGGGAAAGCAATTAAGTTTGGCTGCACATTCTTCTGGAAAGAAACAGTCATTTGCCTCTTTTAGAGTTTTACGAATTTTGCTATCAACTTTTCATTTCTTAAATTATAAAATAACAGCCTTTAATCACAATATAAAACTTGCAGTTTTTGTATTATACGTCTTAAGGTTTTTCTTATAAATTTCACTTTTATTATTACATGGCAACAAAGCCACTACTTACTGATATTTTTCAGCTGACTTGTTTTGCCCTAGTCCAGTGCATTGTTCAATGTAATTTACAACATTAAAGTTTAGAATTAGTGTGATTAAAATATTTATTCCAATTTGCCTATAGGTTTTTTTGTTAAATTTCCTAAAGCAGAAGAGGTAACCCTAAAAATTATTATATTTTATATGGCTTAAAAAAGTGTATAGTCCCAGCATCCTCATGTACACGAAAACTCGAAATATAAAACAAATGGGTATGATTTGATAGAATGAGTAATGGATACGATCAATATAAAGAGCATACTAAATGACAAAATACAAATGTTTAAATTTACCAGTTTTTCATAAAATTTTACGAACCATGAAACATAACTTAATGTAAATTTGCTCATTGTGCAATTTTCAGTGATTCACATTAAATTCACGACTAAAATATTCTAGTTAATAAAATCATAGTTAAGACCAATGTCTGGAGAGTGCTGTTGAAAACATAAAAAAGTTGAAAAAATATTGCTTTACTTTGCCAACATTATCAATAGGGTTTTAAAAGTGCATTCATTTGAAGACACTTGTACTTGGTGGATTAATAGTATTTTTTTATTTGTTTCATGTTTTTGTCTTGTGAGTAAATAATGTAAAACATCACATACCACAATCACAATTTCAACTTGCACTTATAAAAAGCTGACTTGTAAAAAGTGTTTAACCACTCATCATAAAGACAAGTAAATGGGACACAAGTGAATGATGGGGGTGTATGTAAATATTTTTTTTAATAGAACTAAAGTTTAAACATTCTTTCTATGATACAGGAGTATTTATACTCTAAATAGACTTCCTGGCAACAGTAAACTTGACTTTCCCATGTAGTAACCATCGGTTTTGATAAACTATCTGGGCAACTAGTGTTGAAAGCTGATGCCTCGGACCAATGAAAAATTTGTGATGTAACCAGTGACAGTCATTGGAGGCAGAAACTGCCTTTAATCACCATTATTTGGATTATTGTCAGTAATAATAACTTAAACTTATTAATAATAAAAATTCAGCTATTGGTAATAATATGAATTTTATCCATGCAACATGTTGAAGCTAGTAGTTATGTACATATTCATTACAAGCGTAAATAGACATTTTTAAATTATTAATTTTCTGTTAGTACTTTAGTTTATTTCTCTTAGTAATTAATAATATTTTTTTAGAAACTTAAGTACCGTAAAAGGTGAACTCTTGCCCCTTGTTGTTAAGAAGCAATACATTACAAACTCCTCAAACAAGGTGGACCATGATAAAGCCGCATCTTTAGTAGCATGTCATACTAAAACAGGTGAGGTTAAGAATTAAAGTTCATGATAATTTGGTTTTAAATTTTTGTTTCAGTTTTCAAACCTTAATTTATAAAATGTCTTATTCTCCTGAAATTTATTTGTATGAACTTAAATCATATTATTTTTTGAATGGTCCATTGATGCTACATTAATTATCAGAAGTAAATTATAGTCTGTATGAAATACAATAGAACTTGGATAATTCAGAGCTGAAATAACTAGGGAAAAAATTCGAATTAAGAAAGTTGAATAATACCCTTTCTGTCAAAAGCAGGCTATTTCTTTTTTTGTTTATCTACGATAACCGTTTTGTTCGTTTTCAGGTATTGTGTCATTGGTCTATGTTATTTTAAAAAACAGACCACACAAACACGCTTTAATTTTAACAAGCAATAAACTTAGGCATAGTGGATTTATAAAAGTTATAATTATTAACAGAAAAAATTTACTGCAGTCAACATTAGCAAGAAAATTACATGAATACAATATGTACATATACATTAAGTTATGGATAGTACAGTACAAAATTAAAGTTTGTGAAAATATTTTGTAATGGCTAATTCTCTTGCGTAATTAATTCTTTTAACATTTGCAAAATCCTCAAGTAGTTTTAAAGGGTGGAAAGCACCATCATTAACATTGGTTTGTCTTTCGATGTACTAATGAAACTCAAGCAAATAATTAAAAGCCTCTGACGTTATAAAGATTGGAGACTTTTAACAGCTTGATTTTCTTCTAAATCCAACAATTTGGTACTTTTTTTGTTTTTCCCTTGGGAAATGTTTTAATCAGAAAATTCTCCAAACACTTCTACTTTTTCATGTACATTAACCTACTCTTCAAAGGTGACGTCTGTATTGGCTTCCCATCTGCCAGGTTAGAGGATACATCTTCACTCAAATAACAACAAATCTGTGACTGAACAGAGAGTCAATCGATAACTGACGATCGCTTAGTCGACACCCCTTACATGCCAAACACAGTGATCTCGAAAAAATTCAGAGAGTTATTGTAAGGCAATCACCAATGGCCTGGAGTTTGAGCCCATATCCAAACAAATAATTTAGAATTAAAGAAGTTGAACTTCGAAATATCCATACTTATTTACATTGTGATAGCATATAAAGTTAAAGGGATGGACCCAACATTTCGCATTATCAGCAATTTTGAATTAAAGACCTTCAAATTATCCGTGTTCTACTGTATATGTAGTTTTTTTTTCTAATTAATTCTCTAAACATACAAACTATCTGAATTGTGATATGTTGTCTTTTATTTTGAATATTGGTTTTATAAATTTTATTGCTACTGTTTGTCTCATTTTTGTATTGTATTAACCTTTGAGGAGTGCAGTAGAGTTTTGAAATACCGAGTCCCGATATTTCAAGCTTCTGTTAAATTCAAGCCTATTTTATTTATTTAAAAGAAAATGGTGAGTCGGGCTTCAAAGAAATGTTTGAAGCCATATATCCATATTGTATGCAAAGAAAATGAGTCGAGCTTCCAAAAAAATTTTAATATCAATACGGTATGCAAAGGAAATGAATCAGACTTTCAAGAAATGTTTATATTAATATGGTATACAAAAGAAATTAATTAGACTTTGAAGAAATGTTTATATTAATATGGTATGCAAAGGAAATGAATCAGACTTTCAAGAAATGTTTATATTAATATGGTATGCAAAGGAAATGAATTAGACTTTCTAGAAATATTTATATTAATATGGTATGCAAACGAGATAAATCAGAGTTTCAAGAAATGATTATATTAATAAGGTATGCAAAGGAAATGAATCAGACTTTCAAGAAATGTTTATAATAATATGGTATGCAAAGGAAATGAATCTGGTTTTCAAGGAATGTTTATATTAATATGGTATGCAAAGGAAATGAATCAGACTTTCAAGAAATGTTTGTATTAATATGGTATGCAAAGAAAATGAAACAGACTTTCAGGAAATGTTTATATTAATATCGTAAGCAAAGGAAATGAATTAGACTTTCTAGAAATATTTATATTAATATGGTATGCAAACGAGATAAATCAGAGTTTCAAGAAATGATTATATTAATAAGGTATGCAAAGGAAATGAATCAGACTTTCAAGAAATGTTTATAATAATATGGTATGCAAAGGAAATGAATCTGGTTTTCAAGAAATGTTTATATTAATATGGTATGCAGAAGGAAATGAATCAGGTTTTCAAGGAATATTTATATTAATATGGTATGCATAGGAAATGAATCAGACCTTCTAGAAATGTTTATAGTTATATGGTATGCAACAGAAATGAATCAGATTTTCAAGAAATGTTTATATCAATATGGCATGCAAAGGAAAGTAATCAGAACTCCAAGAAACGCTTATATTAATATGGTAAGCAAAGGAAATGAATCAGACTTTCAAGTAATGTTTATATCAATATGGCATGCAAAGGAAATGAATAGGACTTTCAATAATTGTTTATATTAATATGGTATGCAAAGAAAATGAATCAGAGCTTCAAGAAATGTTTATATCAATACTATATGCATAGGAAATGAATTGGACTTACAAGAAATTTTCATTTGAATACGGTATGCAAAGGAAATGACTCGGGGCTTTCAAGAATTGTTTATATATGTATGGTATGCAAAGGAAATGAGTTAGGCTTCCAGTAAATGGGTATATGAACATGGTATGCAAAAGAAATGAGTCAGGCTTCCAAAAAATCTTTATGCAAAGTTCTATAAACATATTTAGTGCATTTTTAATTATAGTATTAAAGTTCATTAAAACTCCCTATTTTTTGTCTGATGCACAGGAGCATATTTCCGGGTATTCCGCGTTTTCTGTAATTTGACGAGGTCTCGGTCGTATTTACTTCGAATTATCGAGACTACTGTAAACAAAATAAATATAAATGTCATATAAGTCTTTGAAAGAAATTATCAAATACTGAAGTATTTAAAGTAGTTATTAAGGATACTAGAAAAAAATATGTCATCTCTTCTTTTTAATTTTTAAGACTATAAATTAGATTTTTAATAAGAGTTAGTTCTATACATTGGTTTATATTTACCAAGTACCAAGTACGATTTATATTAACTTGAAAATGTCATATTATTTAGTAGAACTGCAAAAGCTGCTTTTACATGTTAATGTGTAACATTTATTCTTGTACTAATTTTAAAATACTTAACTAAGTGAATACGTAATTGCTTACTTGCTGACGCGTTTCAAAACATTCGTTCCTTTTAAGAAGCTAACCCTCTACTGGCGGCATCCGTTAAGTGTAAAAGCTGTAACGGTTATGGATTTATGACTGTGGAATTGGGTGGAATGTTTGAGTTCTTGACCATACATATAATATTCAATATATTACCTTCATTTACAATGTGCCGGGGTATCATTTTGGTCGGAGCCGGAATATTGTAGAATAACAAAAGTCAAAAACAAGGTTTAGCGGCTAAAAATATCATAGAAATTGTGCCAACCACAATATATGTTATAGCATCTGTTTTTTTGCAAAATAAAATATGTGATCTATATGTCAAATAAAAATTATAATTTTGATTTATATTTTCTTGTTTTAAGTTTTAACAGTTTTCATTCTGAATATCATTTATATAATTTTCATAAATATCAAAAATGAATTTTTTAACTTCAGTGAAATAACAGTTGTTAGTTATAATTGTTTTTTTATAGGTGATAAACTTCCAATCATTTGTTAAAAAAAACAGATTGTGTAGATTATTAATTATTCGTGTAAGTGCTTCCTTAGAAGTACAACTTTTCTCCAAAATTTGGTACTTATGGATAGTAATTAGTGACTGCAGATTGAGTAGCTGTCATTAGTTGTGAACTGTGTGTGTCAGCATGAACCATTGTTGACAGTCATCCATCTACAAAACAGAAAAAACATGGGAATACAACTAATGTAGGATATCATATTAGTCATGTTCCAAGTGGATTTAGGAACCTAAATCCTAAGCAGACATAGAGTTATCGTATGGAAGAGTGGAAGAGTTTAAACTTCTCCCATTTGGGAAACTGGGAAGATAGAAGGGGACTTCAAAATTCATATTGTGTCTAGGAGAAAACGTTTGAAATATAAAAGAAGATTTAATGTGTAATGTAGAACCAGAAGATAAATGGGTCCACCTATCCCTGGAAGGAAAGGATCACAATATGTGAAAATAAAGTGGATGAAAAAAAGTTTTGTTATTAAGATTATGCAATAGAGTGGACAGAGTCAGACGGGTAAAGGGCATAAATTGATTATGCAAATATTAGCAGCTGCAATGTTCTAATTACATCAGCCACTACAGAGAATGAGACAGTTTAGACAAGGATAAACAACCACTTATTTGCTTCCAGTGTAGTATAAAACTGTGAGGTTGAAATAATACAATAACAAAATCCCATATGAATCCGTTTTAACATGAACTAATTTTTGTAGAGTAAATAAGAAATTTACAAAAAATAGCTTTATATAACCTAAATAAAATACAAATCAGATGAATAACTATCGAAAGACTAGGAATTAACCAATGGAAATTGATATTGTTAAAAGCATTGACTACTGGTGATGTCAATGCCTTTATTCCCTATAATGACTAATTGCTGTGATGTGATTTTTGTTTTAATGGGTGCCCACTACATTTAAAATAAAGCAATTATAGATGATTTGGGTCCGTTATATCAACTGAAGCCTCAAGATTATCCGTCATTAAATTCCTTCTATTAGCTCACAATCTCCTGATATATATCTTGTATAAATTTTCAGTAGTTGATAAAAAAGGTTTTTATTCTTCCAATCAAGTTCAAATATGTTACTATTTATTAGGAATATACTGTGGTTGAATTTAATAATAAATACACAAAAACCTCTTAACCACAAACTTTTTTTATTTTACTCTTATCTACATTTCAGTTACCAAGTAACCATCCTCAGAGGAATAACATACAAAGACTCAGTCTAACTTGGTAACTCAGTTACTTGGTAACTGAAATGTGCTAAGGGTAAAATAGAGAAAGTTTGTGGTTAAGAGGTTTTTGTGTATTTATTATATAATATTTTCAAATATGTTGTTTTAAACCTATAGTGGATAACAGTTAATAAATTTTTTTCAAATATTTTTCAATAATTAAATTATAAAAATTTGTAGGTCTATTGGAATTTGAACTATGAATCCTTATGTTCAAAATCCAGTGTGCTTTGGCACTGCACTAACTTTCCAATACCAAGAAATGAATTTCTCAAAGACATATATGAATTTTTTCGCCCAAAAACTTCATTGTCAAAAATGAATGAAACAAATAAAATAAACAAACAAACTGGAAATAAGCAAACAATGATAAAATTTTTCTTTTTTGACCTCAGTAGAAATTTACTTTAACAAATTGTTTTTATATTACTTGTTTTTCGACCAGTTCTACATTGTTCAGTTTTTTTTAGTTCTCTCTAGGAAATGCTGTGTGCAAATTAGTAATGTTATTTATTATTTTCATTAATATTAATTATAACTATTATAAAATGTTTTAAGATATTAACATCTAACTTGTTTAAAATACCTTTTACTTTATTATCAAAAGGTAGTACCTAAAACACATTTAATTAGTCAGAATTCAGGGATACAAATACTGGATTTATTTAACTACAACGAATAACATTGTGTTATGACAGAAAATTACTCTTTTGGAGTGTAACTTAACAGTTGGGTGAAACATAACTGGGGAATGATAGTAATATGATGAATTTAGAATATGATGAGGGAATTTAGAGTATTAATGTTCTAAAATGTTGAAAAAATTTAGTTTTTTGAATTTTTAATGCAAAATTAACTAGTATTAACTTCAATTTTAGGATGTAATTACACGTAGAAAAACATTTAAACTTGATGGTAAAGATCAATAAAGTTTTTAGCTTCAAGCAACCATTCCTAGGGAAAGACTTCACTGGAATTTGAAGTCAATAGTATCATCATTACATTGAGGAATATATATTACATCATCTACCACAAAAATAATTCAGGTTATAAGACCTACTAGTAAGTATGCCAAAGGCTGTCTGTCACAGAAGCTATTCAGTCGAAAATTGGAGTCATTTTTGCTTGATTCTCCATTTTAAAAAAGTATAAACATTTATTGTTATATGATTCCATAATGTTACTTTACATACTACCATATGATTTGTATTACATTGTTGCATACTGAGCATCCAGACTTGATATCTAAAACATTATACAGTAGAGTCCCGTTATTCCGAACCCTGCTATTCTGAAAATCCGCCTACTCCGAACAGGGGGAGCGTGGAAAGGAGGGGGTGATGAGTCTATTTTTAACTGCCCGTAGCCAGGCTGTGCTATGGGTCATAAAAGATCACTGCTTTTTCCTTCTGATTGCCACTCAATCTGTCTAAAAATCTATCAATACCTTATTTAGATGACACTAGCTAATACCTCCCCTCTTAACAGGTCAATATGTTGATCAATTATTTAACATCCTTTAACCAAACAAAGGTTTGGTTGCAATTAGTTCGGAATAGAAGGACTCTATACTGTATTACCTTATGCGACCATTACATGTTGAAGTATGCTGGTTGGATGACTGGCAATTTAGGAAATGATTCACAGACTTATTTCTTCAAATGTATAAAAGAAATTAAACATCTGCCTTACTTCTTAAGAAGGTAAGCTCAGAAATTCCTAGTAGCTTAAGTGTTATGATACCTCAAGTAAGCTATAAATCACTCTTCTAATTGGGTTTGAAATTTTTTAATTAATAAGATATTTATACACCATCTCAGGCTATCTCAATGTACACTTCAGTTCATCTCATAGCCTCCTAAACCATGAGGGAATCTATATGGGTTGGGCTTCCTCTAATCAGATATTGAAGACGATATAAAAAAGCCTCCCACAAAATCTCTCATCTTTTAAGAACAACGTTAGTGTTGTTACATCTGTACGAAACTAAGGCCATTGAGGACAAAGACCTCAATGAAAAGCTATTTATTTGAGAATAGTGTAATATTATCTGAAATATAAAGTTGTTTAGGTAATTTCTGAGTGTTTTTTTTTCACATTGTCAGTATGTTATTGATAAATAAAACCGTTTTCTACCCTAAATAACATTTGTTTTTATAAACTTTTTCAGACATACAAGAATTTGCAGAAGAATCAAAATTATCATTGAAAATTAGAACAATGTCAAGTTACAATGACCACAGAGGAGATAGAAAAGGTGCATATCACAATGATGTAATCAAGTGCTATACCTATTTAGCACCTAAGACTTGTTTTGGCACACGAGTAAACACTTTACCAGAATTCTGTCGCATTAATAGAGAGGTGGGTTAATGATTTACCTGTGACATAGATAGTCTTTTTTCAAATATTGTAGTTAATAAGCTATAGTTGTATTAGGTAACATCAGTGTGTGTATATGTGGTCAGAAAAAATATATACTAACTCCCAATTTGAAGAAAAATATAAATTTTATTAAAATTTTTTAAAATTTCAATTACTTATTTTTGCCCTAAATTCTAATTTTCACAACAAGAATTGACCTAGGGCTAATACAAGGATAGAAAAAATTCATTGGCACTACTTGGATTTTTAGGTTAATCCTTTGTACACAATAAGTAGAATATTCTTCTGATCATAATATCACTTCAATTGCTGAGCAGAATATTTTGCTATTGCTTATGGGAAAGCATTATGTCAAACAGTTCAGAAAAACATGAATAGAATGCATTAGAATTTTTCTTTAGTGTTTATGAATTATGTTGTTAGTTTTATTACTCATGTTAGCTGTTGGCAGACAGTTGAGTTTTCCTCAAGTGTGTCATATGCACACTCATTCAGTGGGTAGCCTAGACTTGGCATGCAGATATATTTTCACGGCAACAAGTAGTTGAAGATTTTTGCTTACATATTTACCGACATATTTATTCTATGTTATGTGTGGTTAATTATTTTTATTTCCCTTTTTATGTATTTATTTTAATTATTACAAGAACTTATTGATTTTCATTATGATTTTCATTATTAATAAATAACAAACTTTCTAACCCGTTTTAACTGTATTTATGAAGAGTATATGTATAATTTCATGAGAAAGTAGTTACTCTGTTCACTACTGCTAAAGTTTGTGTAGACAGCTAATGACACTGATATTTTGTAAATTCCATTTACTAACTTATTAGTAGCTACTAAGTATTAAAGAAATTGGCTTAACTGTTAGTAAAGAGCATTGGGTAACTGTGATGAATATGATTCTAATGAAACATATGAAGGTACCTGTCTCATTGAGCAGTATGGTTTTAGCAGTAAGAAATAATGGAACTAGCTACGTGTTTCCTGTTGGCTTACCCAAGTTTATGGCTCTCACATTGTGTCTAGTCATGCAATCTGATGTCTAGACCATCTGCTTTTAGATACATTTTTTTGTGACAAACCTGATGAACCTGAGTATTGAAATCATGTTTTGGTTCTAAATTGCACATTTCGATTGTTGTACTGAGGGTCATCATAAAACAATGATTTTCTGAGCTATTTATCACTCTTCCAACTTCGGTAAGCTTTTTTCAAGGTATCCTCTGCTAACATTATTTGAACAAATTCAAATCAGAATAAACACCTGAGGCAGTCTTTTCAGTGACTCACTGCATTGAACAATACATTAACCAAATGTGAAATGTCTGCTGAATATCAGTAATAGTGGTTTTTTGTTAAGTAAATCAAAATTTAAACTGAATAAATTTCAATTTTAAAAAAAATTGAATAAATATTAAAAGAATGTAAACAATATTTTTATGTGTTTTAGTAAAAAGCAATCACACTAAAATTTAATACCAATTATAAAAGAAAAAACTATCAATAAAATATTCTAAAAAGAATGATCTCTATTCGACATTTTTATGTACAGTAGAAAATTACTGACATATAAAACAAATTGTCTTTTCAAACATTTTTAAATCCTAAAATACTTTCAATTCCAAATTTAACATTAAAGTTTTAAATGATTTGGTAAAGTTTGGTCAGTTAGAAATAAGAGTAAAAAACTCAAAGTTTGAAATAGAGAAATATCTATTTTTACAAATTACACTTTTGCTATTACTTGCGACCAGACATTTGTTAACTAAAAGTTGTTAATTGTTAACTTACACTTGGAGGAAACATTTTCGTCTTACAGCTTCTTCAGCCTCGTATTTGTGCCGCCCAGCAGCATTCCTAGCGGCAAAAATACGAGGCTGAAGAAGTCGTAAGACGAAAACGTTTCCTCCAAGTGTAAGTTAACAATTAACAACTTTTAGTTAACAAATGTCTGGTCGCAAGTAATAGCAAAAGTGTAATTTGTAATTTACAACCAGCTTGTCATGAACAGCAACAAGATTTCGATATCTATTTTTAGTTAACTTCTTAATTTTGTATAGGATTGCTATTCTTATTTTGGGATTCTAAATAATGTGACTCTAGTTTTCTCCTTTTTTAATATTCGTTTACTATCAGTAATTCTTGATTAGCTTATTCCTGTAACTTATGATTTAAATGACACCTGAATTTTTTTTTTTTTTTCAGATTATATTTCGATGGCCATCTCTAACAAACAATAAGGAGCTTGTCAGATTCTCACCTGATGCTAAGGTTCTATCTCTTCAAGTAGATAAGGACACGTGCTTGGTTGCAGATGGGGCTGATATTTCTGATAAAACTTCAATCAAATTTAGTAATATTGGATCTGGAGTCACTGTTAAACCTAAGACTAGAATTGCCAATTGTGTTGTGATGAAGGGGGTCAAGATTGGTGAAGGGTAATTTATTCACATATTGTTTATGTAGTATGTTTACAATTTATATAGAAACCTTATTATGTCAGTATCGAGACTGTCACTACTATGTTGGATAAGTGAAGAGATGGTTAGTAGTACAGGGTGACACATGGGTGACAGACGGTTTTTAATGAAATAATACTCAGCCAACTTTAAAATTAATGCATGTTAATTTACACAAAATCAAAGCTCATTATTTACCATTTTAGTTAACAAAGTTATTTGTGAAAAATAATGTCATCGAGGTGATGTCTATCATTTAGAATGCAGGACTCAAGTCTCTTCTTGAGAGAAGAGATGGAAGAAAATCCTCCATCACAAAATCTCTGCAGGGACGGCAGCAATTTCTTGAATGATTGCATTCTTCAACTCGTCCAAATTTTGTGGTTATAAACACAGTTCTTAAGGTACCCCCACAGAAAAAAGTCACATACTGACAAGTCGGGAGACCTGGGAGGCCAAGGAACATTGCCAAAACGTGAGATAATCCGGCCAGGAAACATGCGTCTAAGAACTGTCATTGAAGTGTCTCGGGCGAGGATGCTTCTTAGCCAGTATGCTTCCAGTTGATCCGACGTTTACCACCTGTCTGAGAATTCCGTTACGGCTCGGAACAGCTCCATGTCGACCGAAATTAAACCGCGCACAGAACAATAAGACGTAGCAATAATAGACTCACCACTTTTCACGAAACTGTCATAGACAAACACTCGACATTGCAAATCCCACTGCTCCATAGTGACTGAGTAAATAAAATGGCGTCTTGTGTGGATCAGAACTATCCTCACCACGACCACCTCCCACCACCGCGCCCTCAGTACTACGCCTTTCAAAACCGTCTGTCTCCCGTGTGTCACCCTATACTTAAGTAATCTTGAAACAGGAACACTAGCTACGTGCTTGTGGTAAGTATTACCTGTAGGTCATCAGGTACAAACACATGCATTGTGGTGTCTTATAAAAATTGTAATCACTCTCCCATCTCTTAAAATGTTTGTAGGACTTGAACCTCGGTTTTTCAATGAGGTTTTAGTGACACATTATGTGCATTTAGAAAAGATTCTTTTTATGAATTATTCAATCTCAGTAGATCACAATGACCAAACCTGTAGCATCATGTTTTCCAAGTGTTGACAGATTTTTGCCTTCCTATCAAGAATAGCAATAAACTAATTGCAATAAAAAGGTTTCAAAACACACAAACTTCACAACACATAGTAAACAAACTCACAAACAAACACTATATTCAAACATATAATTAACAACCACTCTAATTACACCACAGAATCACAATAACTTAACACACCTGAACAACAGTTCTGTCCATAACTCTCAACATTGAACAATGCACTGACCAAGTGAGAAATGCATCTGATGAGACATCAATAAGTAGAAGGTTTTTCGAAGTAAATTAATAAGTACATAGTTTACATTCTTGATAGATTGTTTTTTTAAAGGCCTGAAAATCCCCCTGACATATTGTAATGTTTGAATATATAATTTGCTATGTGTCATTTGAATATAAAGTTTTTTACCTGATAAACATGTAATGTTATAGTTAATAGGTTTGTATATAAAAATAATAACTTTTCTTTAATAATAAGTTTATTAGAAAATATTTTAAATTATATTCCTGTAATCTATATCTATACTATCATGTTTTATGTTAGTTAATATTTATCTACATTTTTTACTAAATAGAAAAAACAAAAATTAGTATCTTTAAAAACCATATACTTATTAATTTTTTTAGCTCATATTTCAATTTCAATTAGACTGTTACAGTGAGATTTATTAGAATAATAAAGTGTTGGTTTTTTTATACCTTTGGGCTTTACAATGCAGTTTATACAATTCACATATTTATTAGTTCAAACAATTTTATTTCACTATGTTGAAGTCAATTTTTTTTAAGTGAGGATGGTATCAGGATATTTACAAATAAAATAAGGAGAAAAATAAATGAATGTTTTTGTTTGATCTTAAATAAATTAAAAATCATAATTAATCTATTTAAATTTTATGAAAAATAATACAATTTAAAATTCTATTTTTTTATTATGGTACAAAATGAAGTTCTATAATAATTTATTAACAAAATTATCAAATTCATGTTATATGTCAATTATATAGAAGGTGTTAATTTAAGCATTGGTTTGATAAATATTATTTCAATATGTATACTTACATTTTAGCATGGATATTTTCCTTGTTTTTGCAAATTTAAACATGAATATGCCTACAGATGCCTTGTTTTAACTAAGATACTTTATATTCAGCAGTCAATTATAAGGGGGGGGAGGCAATAAGTATATAATAAAAGAAAACTTGAAGACAAACTTGACTATGAAAAGATTTTAACTAATTTGTTCAATTTTTGTTTTAATCTGATTGTTTCAGGTGTGTATTGAACAACTGTGTACTGTGTGAAAATGCTGTTATTGGAGAGAATTGTGAGCTCAAGGATTGTTTGGTTGGGAACTTACAAAACATACTACCAAAAGGTAAAGCAATAGAAGTTTTATTGAAATAGTAGAATTATGGTCTTCTTAATAAGGTATCAGTTTGAGGGAAATCATTTGAATATGTGCTTACATTTTAGAACGTGTATTTTCTTGTGTTTTATGCAAATTTAAACACAAATATGTTTACAGATTGTAAAGATGCCTGAAGCTTTTACTTTATAACAAAGATATTTATTTTATTACTTTATACTCAGCAGTCAGTTATAGTGGAGCAATAAATATGTAGTGATACGAAGCTGTAGTCAATCTTTACAATGAGAAGATTGTGTTTAATATTTTGACATTGTTACATATAATTAACCTGATCAAAAAGGAAGGTACCTTTTGTGTTAGAATAATATATCAAATTGCAATGTATTTTTATACAACCAACGCAAAAATTGTGTATCCTCTCTTCTTCACTGTATTTTTTCATATGTAAAACTAAAGTATTGGGCCTTTTGAGATTACAATTCCAGTAGTCTGTAAGTTTAATGAAAAGTTGCTCAAACATTACACAAAGAATTTTTTTAAATCTATATTTGAGACTATTGGTGAAAATGCATTGCATAATTATAGAGATCTAAACTATGTTTCGATTTTCATTATCAACTTTATTTTACAGCTATTCGACTTTAAGCTATTCTTGTCTTTGTCAGATAATAGAACTGGATATTAAAAAGTTTGTTTCTCCATAATATATATTCTATCACAAAATCCACATAAAACCTTGTACAGTTCTGACTTACAAGCTCATAAATTTACACTTAGATTTTAATAACTAGTCATTATTTAAGGGCTATATGAATATCAGTTGTAACCTTCTGAAGATATTTACATGGGTAATAGCATGTACAAAAAGAATACAATGAAATATTGTTCGTTTTAAATTTCTCAATAATGATCCTACATTAATTGCTCTAAACATTAAAAAAAGGTTTACACATGAAAATGTTATTAGTGCTAATTAAATCTGGCTTCATTTGTACCACTCTTCCAGTGGAGTATTTTTACATCATTCATTTATTGAAAGAGGTATATTTACCTTGAACACCTATTTTTCTTTGAGAGTATAGAGCATAGCAAACAAAACTATTATTTCTTTCTTGATTATGTAAGAATATAAAAGAATTCTTTTCTTAGATATTTGTATTTGTTTTCAGCTAAACTGGCAAATGAAGTATTGACAGGCACAGACACTGGATTCTGCTATTTTGACTAATTGTCAAATTGAAATTGGAAATAAATCATATTTTAAAAAGTACCACATTTATTGAACCCAAAGCTATCACATCATGGTTTCACATTGAAAAATAGAATTCCCAAGAGTAGAGTGGTTAACATTCATTACTTCTGCACATAATTAAGGTAGAAAATTGGGTTTTTTTTAATGTTTTAAATCACTGTAAAAGATTTATGTTTCATTGTCCTGTACATCAGAACTAAATAGTTTTGGTATAATGTTATAATATTTTCTTTACAATTATTTATTTTAAAAATTTTCTATTCACAAAAACATTATTAGCTGTAGAGCAAACATAATTTGGGTTCTTTAATTTTGTAGTTCATTATGTTCGGTGAAACGTATTTACTTTAACATTAGTTTATGGCTATCCGAACTTTAAACAAATTTACAACATTTAAAGTACTGATAGTCATAAACTAATGATAAAGTGCATAATTTGAGGTTTTGAACTACTCACAAACTAGTGTTTTACCCTTTTTCTTGCATTCTCTTGGCTCTGCCAATTTTCCAATCACCATAAGTGAGATTTTATGCATTGTTGACGCATTTAATCATAAAGCAATGGTAACTCTTTTTAAATCGTGAAAATTTTGTTGTGCTGTGGTGAAGGTTTTTTGGGTAACATTTTAAAGTTTAACCCAGTCTTATCTACACAATAGACTTGTTCCGTACTAAAATCCTCATCAACAATGATTTGTTGAAATATTTCTGAAAATTCCTTTGTTACTGTGAGATTTGCATGAGAATTTTTCTTCACAAACTCCCAGGAAATGAACTCATGCCTTGTTTACCAGCGGTGTGAGAGCCAGCAACCACTAGCTACAACCTCTCTAGCTTCTTGAATTTTGAAATGCAGGATGACCACTTTTTCTTTCAAGATTAGTTCACTTCTTATTTCTTGTGCGTGTTATAGAGAGCCATCCACCAATTCATTCTTGGGGTTTTACAACCAAAAATTTATTTAATAGTGTATTACAGTAAGCAGTAGGGCGAGTGTATAACTCATTTTCAAGTGGCTATCGAACCAACATTGAGAAGTTCACTGTAGACTGTAATTCTTTTCTTCCACTTATTCTCCAACAACTTTTATTTTTGAGTGAATTGTGTGTTTTATGTTGCATGTGCTTATTTTTTATACACATTTGAACAATGAGTTGAGGGAAAGGCTTTCTTTAGACATTAGAGTGGCTTCTACTCTCAAGATGAAACGACTTTAACAGGCCAAAGACAACATTTAATTCCATCTCATCACAGTTGTAAATTTCATCTGTGATCAAATTCCCATTTTCTATCAAATTTGTTTGAGCAATGTATAAATTTTCCCACACATTTGTAATTGTCTTACACAATATAATTCTTACAGTGATCTAACGCTCACTGTAGAGTTCTCTTTTCCTTTCTTAAGCATTGTGGCCACCAATCAGGAAAAACTGGTATTTCAGGATTTATACAAGGAATTATTAGTAGCAGGAAAAATGAGGGATTATACAAAAAAATTTGTAATTCTTTTATGGTTTTGGAAATTTTTTTGCAATTCAGAAAATTTGATTTTTTGTACTCCCAATAATTTGGAAACAGAACACAAAACAAAGTTCAATTTATTTGTCGTTTATCATGAATGCATGTACTGAGGCGCCTGACTAGCGATAACCTCAATAAATTTGCTGATAGTGGTCTCCACATAGCCAGTGGATCGTTTAGTATTTATAAGACCATCGCCTGAGATTGTGCTGATTCTGCTGATTCTTAATTTATCAATGGTAAGTGTGCTTAATTGACTATATTAAAATATTTTAACCCTATATATGGTAGACTGTGAATGACTAGGTTTATCTAGTAGTTTTTTTAGTTCTTGAAGTTCGTAGTATAGACAAAAAATAGTTTTGGGAGCATAATTAAAACTGATAAGCACAGAAAAATGTTTAAATCATTGAACATCGTTATAATCTTAGCAAGATCCAATATCGTAGAGTTTGTTGCAGTTGCTATGTAGATTTTTAATCAGTACCGGTCAACCAATCCTCGTTACTTACATATGTGGTGTGAAAGGTTTTAGAATCACCATATAATACTAAGACTACCTGCAGCCTAGATTCAGTTATATCTATAATGATTACATTTTGCTAATTTCCCTCCATACAATCACAGTACAGACCCCCCCCCCCATGCATCCCTGGACAATTCCAATGCCGGAAATGGACTCAGCAGTTACAAAAATCCATGAGTGCCCATCTTTTGGCTTCTGGCATTTTCTAGCTCGATTTACCCTGGCAGAACCGACCTTTTAAAAACGGCCAATTCTGATGTCAAGGTTGGACTAGGCACCATCAAAACCCCTGAGTAATCATTTTCTAGACTTTCTAAGGACGTTTAGGATTTTGCAAATAATTATGATTTTATGCACCCCATTCGCAACTTTTTTTTGAAAAATGGCTCAACCCCCTAAATATAAACTTTTCATGGTATTTTTCTGAACACAGTGAAAATAACTGCATCCCAATAGAAGCTGATTGTCAAAATTCCATATATATAGGGAAAACAGTTCTAATTTCCCTGGTCTATAAGTTAGTATATAATGATTAGTAGCTAATGACATGTTAAATTATGTTATGCTCAAATTTTGTATATAGTAAGTTGTAAAAGCACCATAAATATCCATGGCAAATAATTAAGTTCTAAAATATACTGATTTTTTAAAATATGTCATTGTTATATTGATCTAGTTTCCAGGCAACAATATTTAAAAAAATGTTTTGATTTTAAAATTTTATTCTTTTTTAGTTGTTTTAATAAAATATAAAGATAAACAAAAAATAAATTCTATTTGAGCATTATATAGCCATGAATGGTTGTTTTCTAAGATATGTCTAACTGTAATTGTTGCAAAAAATGTTGTCCAAGAAAGTTTGAAGAATTTTGCCCTTGTAAACATAAATCTCCTTCAAGGAAACCATTTTCTTCTCCTACAAGGGCACCAAAATTAGAAATTAAAAAATATTTGAGTAATCCTCAGTTATGTGCAGACTGTTGTTGCGTAATAAGAAAAACCGAACCAATATGTGGGTTTCGGTCAAAGAGTCCTGAAAAAAATATGTCTATGAGAAATCCTAGGATATTAACTGTTGACTTACCACTATTTGATGAAAAGAACCATTTGTTGGGCTACATCAAACAAGGATCTGTTATTGAAGAGCCATCATGTTCTTTAAGTGAAGACTTGGTTCTCGAGAAGAAATCAGTTGCCAAACATGTGGAGACAACTCGTCCCTATTATTCAAGTGGTTATGAAGGGTGTTGTTTATCTAGTTGCAAATACGCAAACAACCTGAAGTCATCAAAACCTCTCACTGCTCCTTCCCCCAGATGGACAACAAAATCAGCTTTTCAGCAGTCAATAAAACCTAAAAAAACATCGAAAAAATGTCACTGTTGAAATGTTTTATTTACATTACACAACGGTTACATTTTAACCAAGTAAATTGGATTTGGTGTTAGAGGTTAAGAAATCTTCTTTTGTGATTAATTTATAATAAAGTTCTTACTGTACGGTAATGGTAAAAATGTCCAATTATAACTTCTTTGTTTAATTTTTAGAATATTTAAAATAAATTTTTAGAATACTTTTCAACCAAATTTTAATTATTATTTTTATTTGTTGATTCCATCTTCACGTAAGCTACTAGTTATCACTAACTAAACACTTTTAAATGTTTATAAACTTGCCTATAGTAGCACTTACTTATGTTTGTTGAGGACAGCCGTTTCGGGAGATGTGTCCCTTTGTTAACAGAGTTACAGTCTGAGTTGACAAAGGGACACATCTCCCGAAACGGCTGTCCTCAACAAACATAAGTAAGTGCTACTACTATAGGCAAGTTTATAAACATTTAAAAGTGTTTAGTGAAATTTTAATTATTATACTATATTGAACTTCAATTTGACATTTATATACATAGGATTTCTTATTGTTTTCACAAATGTAGTGATTACATACATAATTGTGGCTAAAGTCCATGTGACCATATCGAACTTCTGTTGAATATTACGTTTACAATGTAACCAAACAATAAATTATTAGTATTTTGAAGTTACTAATAAGTAATTTAATCAGATTCCAAATGAAAAAATACCCAAACTCTTTTGTATGGACACTTTGCTAATTCAAAATGTTTCTTTTCATTTCAATAATAGAGTAACTACTTTTTAAACGGGTTGTTTTAAAACATAGCATGTTTTTTAAAACTCTTACCAGCTTTGGAACAGACACTTGTGTTGTAGGTCACAGAGTGCTACATTGGTCCTTGTTGAAAGTTCTGATTACAGTAAGTTAAGAGTGAAAATGTCATCACGGTGCAACTTTATCTTTAGTTCAGAGGGGATATTCAATAGAATTTAAAGGTAAAAAGCTGGATACATTTGCCTATACAGGCTTGTTGCTAGTTGGAGAAGAAGTAAACAACTAGTTCTTGACAGACATTCAGGTATGATGAATGAAGATGCAGATGATTGTGAACAAAGAAATAAAAAAAAAAAAACATTTTTTAAAGTCAATTCCTACTTAAGTAAAACACATTTATATATTTTTTCTGTGTTTAAACAGCTATTCTATCATATAGGCTATCACATGAAGCTAGCTGTTTTATGAAATCATATGTTATCACTTATTTTAAGCCAAACTGTATCTTATAGAGTGCCCCTTTTGTGAAGAGTTTTTCTCACTATAAAAGTAAAATTAATTAATTATTAAATAGAATTAATATTTGAAAAAACTTTTAAGATCAAGGGTCATCAACTACAAGTTAAATCACATGTATTTGTATATACAGTCGGCGCCGCTTATTGTGATCACGGTTATTGTTATCGTTTCATTGAAAAACAAACACGGATGTATATTAATACATTTTAATTAGGTCGCTTATTGTAATCATCTGGTCGCTTATTATTATCATTTAATTTGCCATGCAAAATCATATGCGTCAACGTATACTAGCATAGACCAAGTAAAAATGTCTACAAAGTAGTGTAAACAGCACGTGCAACATACAATGACGCCCAATTCATAGAATGTTTATTTTTAGAATGACAGACTATAACGGTTTCAGCACTTAGCACAGTTCTCAGAATGTCTCCCTTACTCTTTGTTTACGCAAGCACCCTAGCCTTGCTCAGTCGACCTTAGTTGTTTATCATTAGTTTATGTTACTACTGAATCATTTACAGTACAGTCCTACTGTTTTTTTTAACAGTGAATTTTTATGAACGTTTATTACAGTATTTCAGTGTGATTTTACATAATTTAATTTTTAAAGATCTTTTTCGTTTGTTTTGTAGAGTTAAGTGTCACTTGAAGTTTCAAAGTACAGTATAGCAAGATGTCCAAATCCCAAAAGAAACGATGCAATTTAAGTCTTAAACAAAAACTTGATATTCTAGATAGGTACAGTAAATTACCAAAAATTAGTCAAAGAAACGCTGCTTCTCAACTTGGCATTTCTCAACCTCTCTTATGTAAAATATTGAACAACAAAGAAAAAATCTTGTCATTATCAAAGTGTAATGCAAATGTTGACAACAAAAGACATCGTTCTGGGAAGGATCCGCAAGTGGAATCAGCTTTGAAATTGTGGTTTAAAAATGTTCGCGAAAAAGATGCTCGAGTTGACGGCCCACTAATGCATCTAAAAGCTGATGATCTTGCCAAAAAAATACGAAAACAGGATTTTAAAGCCACAGATGGATGGTTCAATCGATGGAAGAAAAGTGAAAACATTGTTTACAAGAAAACGTGTGGTGAAAAAAGAAATGTTGATTTTGTTGGAGCTGAGGACTGGTTACAATACGAATGGCCAAAGGTTTGGCCGAGTATTCTCCTAGTTGCATATACAATGCAGTGAAACAGGACTTTATTATCGTGCTTTACCCGAACATACTTACTTATTTAAAAATGAACGTGCTAACGGCTGTAAAATATGTAAACAAAGAATAACTTTTTTGTGTTGTGTTAACATGGTTAGTCATAAAGAAAAACTCTTAATTATCGGTAAATCTAAAAATCCACGGTGTTTTCAAGGTATCAAAAAGCTACCGGTTGAATATCATTCAAACTCTAATGCTTGGATGACATCAAAAATTTTTAATGAATGGCAGACTAAATGGCTTAGTTCTCTCTTTCTTAAAAAAGATCGTCATCAATATAAATAAATTTTAGCTTGACAATTTCTAAAAGTTTATTCACGATGTTACAGCAGTTATTCTGACCATTCCCATGGAACATATAAAACTCCTGTTCTAGTTTAAGCACAGTTTTCAACCACACCTTAGATGGGCTGATGAGCTCTCCTTTTAACAAAGTGGAAACCCAGTCATTGTTTAACTCCTTTAACTTGTAAACTTGTATAATTAGACCCTTTTACCCTAACACGATAAGCCATTTTAACACTCATGGATTTTTAATGAGACAGTTTTTTTTATTGTGGTGTTCTATTTTATTTGTTTGAAGTCTTTTTTTTGTAGTTTTCTGCAAATGAAGGCGGCTTCATTAGTGATTTGATAACCTCTTTAAACTCTTTGTTTTCATATTCATTTTCAACAGCTTGTTTAATTGTTATATTTCTTTAAGATCTAGAAACTTAGAATTTCTCAACATGTCAGCACTAGGGGGTTTCACAAGTTTGGGCCTCATATATTCCTTTAATCAGACACACTGAGTATTAATAATTTTACATAGATTGCATGGTTGTCCTTAAGGAGTGGTTCTAAAATCAGCCAACGCCTCCTATATGTGAGAAGTACGATTCAACATATCCTGATTGCTTTTAGTTGTTAATATATACATATAACCTTCTCACTGTAAATTCTTGAACACACTTTCTAAGCTTTGTATCAATATCATAAGGTCTGTGGGGAGAAGAAGATGTCCTTTTTCAATTACTCTCATGAAGTAATTACAGTTTAATGGTCTAATCTTATAACTTCGTAAAGTTTGTTGAGCTTAGTGTTTTGTTCATCAAGACTTGTGCAATATGTGCTTTTCTTTTTTTTTTATTTGGATAACGCAGAGCTCTTGAATTAAGGACATCAACCCCATCATTGACAGTTAACAAAAACTCAACATTATTTTCATTTCCAGGCAACACATGAGATATAGCCATTCCAACATACTGGATAGGTCCTCAGCAGTTTTCTGACAATTTGTTTTTCACTTCCCGAAAGTAATAGGTGATGATGTATTACTCTATAAGTACTGTATATTGTAAGTCTCCATCTTTTATGTAATTAAATAGTTTTTGAAAAAATTGATCATAATGATTTCTCCACTAGAAAGAAGTAAGCCGTCACTCAACAAATGGTTTCTTAGTAGCTATAGATCAGGGACATCCCTATCATGACTGAAAAAGTATTTCTGCTAGACATCAAATACATATGACTTGGAACATTTTAGTATGTTGCCCATAAAATTAGAAAATTAAATCATAACAAATATCAGACTTAACTTACATCTCATCATAGTTTATAACGTCTTTCAGAAAGTTATCTTTTAAAATAACAGTTTGTCCTTTTAATAAGTTGAAGCTTTTTCCAAAAATCCAGGTAGTAAGTGGTGACTTAGCCACTATTCAACAGCAGTCAGATTGGATAATTTAAAATGTCACTCCCATAGTACATATTTTTTTGTTAAAAGGCATTGTGTTTTAACGGCTTTTGTTACTACTTTTGAAGGCAAGTTATTACACAAACCATTCAAGATAGTTTGGTTTTGGATCGCCTCATACGTTGTTAGCATGTATTTCAAATTTAAAATAACAGAACAAGCATCTTCACATGTTAGCTTCCGGTTATCTATTTTTAGAGATTGGGCTCTTCCAAAAGTCATTTTAGTTTTTTTTTTAGAGACGGAACGGGATTCTGAATATTCCATAGGAAATATACAGGGTAACATTTTAAGTGTGGGAAATGCTCCCTTCTTCAAATTGTGTTTTCAGGTAGTTGTTAAAGTTCTGCTTTCAAGTCTCAGTCAAAGTAATTTGATAAAAAATTATTGGAGCCAAACCATTTATTAGGATTAAATTCATTTATTACACTTTGATATTACTTGCGACCAGACTTTTTGTTAACTAAAGGTTATGAAATTGTTAATTTACACTTGGAGGAGACGTTTTCGTCTTACGACTTCTTCAACCTCGTATTTTTGCCGCTAGAATTACTGCAGCTGTGCTTCTTTGGTACCAATTTGCCTAACGGAAAAGATACGAGGCTGAAGAAGTCATAAGACAAAAACGTTTCCTCCAAGTGTAAGTTAACAATTTAACAACCTTTAGTTGACAAAAAGTCTGGTCACAAGTAATATCAAAGTGTAATAAGTAATTAACAACCAGCTCGTCATGAACAGCAACAAGATTTCGATGTTAAATTCATATTGTCTTTTACAAATTGAGCCCACTACTTAATGGAGTTATCTTGTGGGAATCTGTGAAACAAAATTTTAAATTCTTTCACACAGTCTGTGATTTGTACAACCAGCAACTGCACAAAAAGGCATTTTGGTTTTATTTAAACTTATTAATCTTCTACTTACTACAACTGTTAGATGATATCAACACAAAAATACGAGTATCTACTTTGTACACTTATTCTCACATCACATAACATACACAGCACATTAGCCTGAGCTACTAATATCGGTGAAGACAAAGAAACTGGCTAACTCGACTAACTACTGAGCATCCATTGATATCTACCGTTTAGTTCTAGCGGTTGAGAAATAGCCCTAGAACATTAAGGCATCTTCTAATACTACCTAAGAACACGAAGGCAGCACGTCTCTGTCCAAATCTCATTCACAGACAATCATGTTCACAATGGTCCTCATACCCCACCTTCCCTCATTGTGTGGCCAGGCAGTGAGAATAGTGTTTTTGAGAAATCCTGAATACTTTGTGTCGTCTATTAGACTATTTCTTAGTATTAGCGTAAGTTCCAGCTCTCAACAGTTGCCTATGAGACTGCCCTTTAGTAATTACTGGTATGAAATTTGTTAGCGTTTTTATTCGTTTTGTTTCTAAATAAAAGTAATGTAACGAAACTATCTAGAAGCATTAGAGGAACAAACCTAGTATCATCAGGGGCAACTTGTTTTTGCCAGTCTGGCTTGCTAATGAATTAATGAAACCAAATGAAGTTCTGTTTTTAATGTGTCATGAATACCAATAAACTTAGCAAGAAACCAGAGAATATAGAAAGCTGTAATGTTACTATGGGCGCTGTAGATGCATTGGATCAAATAAATGTGCAACAAAACAATAAGTAGTTAAAAGACAAGAGAACGGCCATTATACTTTTTATAACGTAAAAATTGTTACTTTCTATGTAACTGGGAAAGTCTGAGAGAGCAAACAAAAACCCTTAAGAAGGAGGCAATTCCTGGCGAAGGTACTTGGCCTCGTAAATCAACTGTTATGAAAGAGAATACCAAAAGAATAACTAGCTCAGTTCTCTGCGGCAAACAGTTGCATCTGACAACGTGAATATTTCATATAAAATTTCAGGATTCGAAATTAACAAAGAAAAATGCTCTATATATTTTGATTTTCAACGACGAGATAAATGATGCGATTTTCCTTCAGCCGCTGTTAAAAAAAAAAACTACGTGTAGCGGGCAACATGAAACAGTTTTGTGAGTGCCACAAGAGCTTTGATAGTCAATAGTCTAAATGCTTCATTGTCAATAGTCTAAATACTCTGTATAAGTCCTATTAAATACTTAAAACAATAGTCAGATTTCCAATGTAAAAACATTTTTTTTCTTACTAAAGATAACTGTCAAATAATACTGGAGTAATGACGTTTGGTTTTGGCCACAAGTCTTGAGTTCATAAAGAATTAATATGTGTACTTTATTTGAAACTAAGTTAATTGAAAAGAAACTAGTTTATTTTACAGAACATTTTTTTCATTTGCGAGAATGCTAGTAAAAAATCAAGATCACAAAACAGGGTTTATTCACTTTGACAATATTGAATCATACTTATAATAGCGTCATAATGGTTTAGGTTTGAATTTTGGATGCTTAAATTTGTTGTTCAGTTAAATCCCATGAATTTAATTAGAATGATAATTTTTTTTTTTTTAATAATAAAATAATTACCCGATTTTGCATTTTACAAAATTCATTTCTATGGGATTTAAGATTTTCGTCGACTAGAATATTATAAAGGCTGTGGTTTAATTCTGAATCATTGGGAGTTCAGTTGAGAGTAGAATTAAACTAACCTTTATCAGTGAATTTTCTTGCTGTTCTAATTGTGTAAGGTTTAATTCGTGAAAGCTTTAAAAAAAAATTATTTTCATTAAGTTACTGGCAATTAATATCAGAAATTGGTGAATATCTGCTGTTACAAAAACTAGATGTAAATACTAATGGGCTTACCACAGCATCGCTTTTGACATATGTCAATGTAACAATTTGACAGTTTAAATAACGGTACATTTAAAATTTCACTCCTCATTGTACTATAATTTTAATCAATCTCAAGAGTAATGTTATTTGAAAAACCAATATCATTTTATTATTAATGAAAATACATTTGTTGTTTGCTAGAAACCTAACCTTATACTTAACTTGCAGTGAGTAACTTTTATTAAGCAAAATATGTTTAATGGCTGAGTTCAATCCTATGTTGTTATGTAGAATGCTAATGTCGTATTGTGTCATGATATAGAGTGAAATGAATATTTAGTTCACAATTTTTTTTTAATAACTGATATTTCTACTCAATAACAACTTTTATATATGTCTGTGATTTTACCAAGTAATTTTACGAATGTACAATTACACATTTACTGCAATGAAATGGATTAAGTTTGTGACTATTACGGTTTATCTACTGAAATATGAACAGGGATATTTATGACCGGATTTTCGACTATATGGTAAGTAGTTTCATTGTGTTACTACGTTGATAATAGTAATTTGTTAACCTTTATCTCATTTAAGTTTTGAATTAGGAGCATGGTGTGTGTAGGTTATTAAAACTTCAAGTTTTATAAAATTATATTATTTTTTGAGATAAAGAGTATAAAAAATGATAAATAAGGTAGGACTTGAGGATTACCTTTTAAAACTAATAGTTTGGGTTGTTCATCTTGAGGTTTCTGACTAATATTCATTAATTCATTTTAATAATTTTATTATGTATCTTATTATTTATTATTAATACTTGAACAATTACTATTACTATCTGATTGAGTAAACATTGCGGACGAAGAGGTAAATACTAGCAACAGAGTAGGAGTAGTTCACATATTTTCCGTGCATAATATTTAGTAGTAGTGCTGCTAGTGTTCTCCTCTTCGGTCACAGTATATACTCGGTCTAACAGTAGTTCACATATTTTCCACGCTCAATGTTTATTCGGTCTAATAGTAGTGCTGCTAGTGTTCTCCTCTTCGGTCACAGTGTTCTACTCAGTCTAGTGGTCTTCGGACCAGACTCAGTCTAGTAGTAATTCACATATTTTCTACGCTCATTGTTTATTCTGTCTGGAAATAGTGCTGCTAGTGTTCTCATCTTTGGTCACAGAGTTTACTCGGTCTAGTAGTAGTTCACGTTCACATATTTTCCACGCTCAGTATTTATTTGGTCTGGTAGTAGTGCTGCTAGTGTTCTCCTCTTCGGTCACAGCGTTTACCTGGTCTAGTAGTAGTTCACATATTTTCTTCATGCAATGTTTACTCAGTTTAATAGAAATAAACTAGAACTTTTTTAAAATAATAAAATTTGGTTTTGAATTTGCATCTTTGATACAAATTCTGACTAAAATAATGGCATTAAAAGATATTAGCAGTAAGAGTGAAATGTAATATCAAGTTTTGTAATTAATTTTCAGTGCCTTATGGCCTTTTATTTATGTTTATGTAATTTTCTGAGTATTGTTGTATTTGACATTTAGTAAATCATGAAAAAAATAATTATGTATACTAAAACTATTAATATGTAATACGAATACTTAAAATGTAAGTAAACTTCTTTACAAGGAACCTACTTTTTTACTGTGGCACTTTACTTACTAATCAACCTTGATGGTAATCCCAGTTTCTGATGTTTCTTAAGTATTTATCAAATTCACTTCATTTTGTTCATCAAGGTTGTTACTTTATAAACATTTTTTTAAATTACTTTGAATCAACAATAATTTTAAACCACTATCTATTAGTTCTTTATTATTCTACAAAAAGTTTGATCGATAAGTTATAAGGATATTAACTAAACACTTTTAAATATTTTAAACTTGCCTATAGTAACACTTACTTTGCTTGTTGAGGACGGCCATTTCGGGAGATGTGTCCCTTTGTCAACTCAGACCGTAACTGATCTCAAGGTTTACGTAGGTTAGGGTGGGGGTGGGATATTTTGGTGGTGTGGGTGTATTTTGTGTGTATTAGGAGTTACGATGTCAAAAAGTACGTGTGAGTTGTAATGTAATTGTGTATTGAGTATGTTTGTAGGGTGTAGTTCGAAATGCCTATATATTTCGTATTGTTCGGTTGTGTAGCGTTGGTTATTTCTGTATTGTTTATGAAGAATTTATAGGTTAGATGTTATGTCTATGTAGTCATGTTTTGTGGAGTTGAGATGATCGGCGAAGTTTGATTGGTAATTATAGTTTTTTAGTGCTTTTATATGTTCTTGTTAACGTGTGTAGAATGACCTCCCTGTCTGGCCTATGTAAAAACTGGGGCATGTACTGCAAGTTAGTTTGTAAACTCCAGTGGTGTTGTAAATGTCGTTGATTTTGTTGTTGGGTTTAAATTGTTTGTTGAGAGTGTTGTGTGTGGAGTAAGCTATTTTGTAGTTGTATTTTCGTAATGTGTTGGTTAGATTGTGGGTTTTGGATGATCTGTATGGTATTGATAAGTATTTTATGGGATTGTCATCTTGTGTGTTTGTATTTGGGTTGTTATGTTTATATTTTAGGCGGTTGTATAATTTGTCAATCATTGTTGGGTTGTATCCGTTCGTTTGTGCTATATATTTTATGGTACTGTAGTTATTTTAAGTTATTTGTTTTATCGTTATAGATTTGTAGGTCTAAACCAAACAATTTACTATTACCTAAGGCAATAAAAGTAAAATAAAGAGTGTCTTACTTATATTGTCATGGAAAATAATTGTTTCATGGACAAATCCATAATGTTGGTTCAACAATGAAAATAACTTTGTCCTCTACGAAGCAAAATAGTTTCTGATAATTAGACAGTGATTTTCTGAAACAAAATTGTACTAGTGGCTGTGGTTTTGAGTTTTAGTTTTGGGTTCTTCAAAGATTTTATTGTTGATACAGTTTGAGTGGCCTTTTAATAAGACTTATATACTTAATCACTTTTACATTAGTTTATGACTATCCAAATTTTAAATTTTGTAAATTTGTAAAAACTTCCTAAAATAGAATAGATCGCTCCATGGCGATCTTCATCAGTGTCTTTCTTCTGCTTAGAGTTGTTAGGTTAAGTGGTGACGATTTTAAAGGCAGGTTTTCGGTATTATAAAAGAGTATGTATGATTTATATTGGGCTTGTTCGTTTAATATGTTTGTACTTTGTGTTTTTGTGTCTTTGTAAATTTCATATTGTTCTATGTGTTGAGATGTGGTCCTATTGTGTAGGTTGTGGTAAATGTCTGTGAATTTGAGTCCTGTTTCTTTTATCTAATTGTAAAATGCGGAGTTGGTGTTCTGTTTGTGTTCCTCTACTCTTTGTTTGAAACTGCGACTTGTTTGCCCAATGTAGAATTTGTTGCAGTTTAATTTGTATGCACCTGGTGCTTGTAGTTTATCTTTGTTGTTGGTGTCATGTTGTATTTTGTATTGTACTATTTCGGCACTATCTGCCAAAATCTAAAAATCAATGAATACAATGTTGCAAGTATAGTTTCTGTCCTTAACAATTGGTCATTTTAAGGGCGGCTTCAGGATTTATATTTTTGGGTAGGCACAGTTTAGGGAAGTTGTAAAGTCTAAAATAAATGCAACTTCTGTGGATCAACCGCCCTCTCCCAGAAATTGTTAAAAATCTTAACAGTATATTGGAGGGCATTTTTACTCTCAGGGCAAATAGATATAATAATGTTAAACCAAAGGACGATTATTTGCTATTTTAATGTTGCTTGGTGTATTATGAATTTCGCTATAATATTATGAGAAAATCTTTTGATCTTATGTAGATGACATTTATCTTTTTTAATTATAGATTAACAAAAAAACATATCACACTGACAGTGTTACTTTTAAAAATGTTGAGGGAGGCTCACGCTATGAAAATTAAAACAGGTCTTTAATTTCAAGAGAATAGATTTAATTGTCTATAAGAGCACAAAATTAGTTGTTAAAAAATTATATTTAAAATCAAAATAAATCATACAACTCAACTCAGTAATAAAACTTAATTCAGTTTAATGTTCATGTATAGTAGTTCAGTGAACTAAGTTCAAATGAACATTTTATTTGACGACAATCTGGAATCTTCTGTCCTTCTTGAGAGTAAATTCCTCAATGACAGGATGGGTGGTTGAGAAGTTCATAGCTTGTTTCCTTTTTAATAGGTAATGCTCGCAAACTATTTAGTCTCTTTACAGCCATTGTAGCCCTCAAATTTGATTGTATTCTTCTCATTGTGGAGAACATTCTTTCAACAGTCGTTGTAGAGACGGGAATTGTCAATAAATTGTTATAATATGTTAATATGTTGTAACTCATTAAATGATGGGGAAAACGGTTAAATCTTTCAACTTATCCATACTACTTTTAGAGTCATTAAATATTGGTTCACCCAAACCACGCTGCACTTTTAAGGTAGAATAGCCATTATCTTTGTTCAACTAATTCTTTGTAACTCTAACGCACGCATATAAAAATGTTGGACTATTAAAATTCACATTTAACAGTGATTTTAATAAATAAATATAAACAAGTTAGGTAAAGTTGGGTAGTCCTGGGACTACCCACTGGAGCTGCTACTGGATCATTTCCATTCTCAGTGCTGTTATATTAGATTGTGATTTTATATTAAAGAAGCTCTTTGGTAAATAACGTTTTTTTATTGTTGTGCAATCTCTTTAAAATTAATGTAAATGAATTTAATAGTATTTGAAGGTGTTGAGAGGAATTAGTTAAACAATGACATCTCTTTTACTTTTTATCTAATTGAGGATGACCGTTTTGGGAGATGTGTTCCATTATCAATTGAAGATGATTTCTTTGTTGTTTTAAGGATAGGTGTATAAGCCATATGAGGTTATTTTGGTAGAATATTTTTGGTTAATGATGGAAATATATGTGTTTAAATTATAACTGGGTGTTGTGTATGTGGGTTGCATGTAATTTGAAATGTTAAACATGTAATAACATTAATAACTTTAACAATAATTTATGACTATCCGAACTATAAGTTTTGTAAATTTGTGAAAACTTACTGAGATAGAACGTTTTCGATCACTATGTGGCGATCTTCATCAGTGTCTTCTGATTGGAGATGTCTGGCGAAGCAGTGTCGGTTTTAAAGGCAGGTTTTTGATAGTATCAAAGAGTATGTGTGATTTGTATTGTGTTTGTTTGTTTGTTTATTATGTCTGTACTTTGTGTTTTTGTGTGTCTGTAAATTTCATATTGTTCTAGTGTGTTGAGATGTGGTCCTTTTTTGTTGATGTGTAAGATTTCTAGGTTATGGTAAATGTCTGTGTATTTGTGTCCTGTTTCTTGTATGTGATTGTAAAATGCTGAGTTGGTGTTCTGTTTGTGTTTCTCGATTTTTTTAAAAACGTTCTTCTACTCTATGTAATAACATGTTTGGGTATTTACGTATTATAAATTAATTAACTTGAACCAACACGCTTTTAATTTTATACAACATTACTATATATCTATATTGTTGGCCTCCGTATAATACGTAAGTACACATGTTTGTACTGTTTATTTGTGTAGAGTTAGCTATTTTAGTTTAGTTTGTGCAGATTTTGTAAGTTTAATGTCATGTTTATGTAGTTGTGGATATAAGATGTTTAGCAAAGTTTGACTTACTCTTATGACATAAGGATGTTCGTGTTATTGGTAACCCATGTGAAATGATCTTCCTTTTTACCCTGTGTGAATAAAAACTTGGATATGTTTATGTACATACTAGGCACGTGTTTATATATTAATATATGGTAAGCATGGACGGAGTTACAAGTTTTATTCTGGGAGGCACAAGATTTCCCTGGGGGTATCAAATGGGGTCCAGGAGTATTCCCCCCTCCAAAATAGGGAACATTTAAAAGCTTGCCGACATTGAGTCAAAAACTTAATTTATAAGGTACATTTGTAAACTACTTTTTTATTGGTTGGTTAGGGTATGGCACTTAATGATACATTTCTCATAGAATGTAAATCGGAGACTTAGATTTATACTTTTGCAAAATTAGAAATTTTTCTCGAATTTTGCCAATTTATAAGTTCAAAAAATTTTGATTTTGTTTCAATCAGAAACATAATGTTAAATACTAAACTTCGTCTGAAACAATTCCTTATATTAATTTTGAATATCATAATTTGTAAGATTAAACTAGTGTTCATATTATCGCATTGCCGAGTGTATTTCTTGTCTGCACTATTACTATTGTAGTATATTTGTAGTGTTTCAATGAGTTCATAGTCAGTGTTTAATTATTAAGAAAATAATACACCAGTATAGACGGTTGGGGGGGGGGTAATAACCTGTCTGCCCATGATGGTAAGGTGAATAAATGTAAATTGACTCAGCTACAACCAGTAATTAATTGTCGTTTATTATCTTTGTGAAAATAAATAAAATCTTTAAAACATTTCAATAATACATATAAGTTATTGCCCGATTTTTAGGTTCTATTATACAAAATTATTGGATAATTAATTAATAATTAATAATTAGTTATTAGATAATTATTTTCCTGAAGATGCTGGTACTATTTTATCTGTGAAAAGCTTTGAATAAATATATTCATTAAAAGTATTCTTGTTTTTGAAATATTTTTAATTTATTAACTATATTACAAGAAAACATATCACCATATATAATATATATATATATATATATATATATATATATATATATATATATATATATATATAAGAACTAAGTCAAAATACAAATACAAGAATTATAATTGAATTTACAATTCAAAGCTTTTTGTTGGCTAACAGTACCAACATCATCAGGAAAATTTAACAATTAAAATTAACATATGTCAATTTAATAATTTCTTAGGAATAACTCCAATATGTTATAACTAATTGCAGTAAGTCTACACTACAATAATTAGGTACAAAGTATCAGGTTAGGATAGATTTAGTTATAAAAAAATTTTAAAATGGTAACTTGGCAAATTCAAAATAAACCTGTAGTAAAGTTAAAAACAGTAGTTAGGTTTCATTGATATACCAATACGAATAAATATTGAGTTTATAAATTGTACTATCGAAATAACAGTAACAAAATTCTGTAAAATCAAGTATTCTTGTAAATTTTTAAAATAAACTACCGCAATTTTTGTAATAATTATATATTAATTATCGAAATCTTGTTGCTGTTCATGACGAGCTGGTTGTAAATTACAAATTACACTTTTGCTATTACTTGCGACCAGACATTTGTTAAGTAAAAGTTGTTAATTGTTAACTTACACTTGGAGGAAACGTTTTCGTCTTACGACTTCTTCAGCCTCGTATTTTTGCCGCTAGGAATGCTGCTGTTGTGCTTCCTCGGTACCATTTATTTTGAAAGTTAGAAGTGATGTGATCGAAAAGTATGTGTGATCTGTGCCGTGTTTGTTCATTTAAGATGTCATTTTGATGTGTGTTGCTTTATCTATATATTTCAAACTGTTCTAGTGTGTTTAATTTATAGCCTTTGTTGCATGTGTGGAGGATGCTCATGTTATTTTCCATACTTTTGCATATTGGACAAACAGGCAGATCTTTCGCCGAAAGATATAAAGAACATAAAAGTGCACTGCACACTATTATTGAATCCACCTCTGCAAATCACCTCATGGACAATAAACACTCATGCAAAAGTATGGAAAATAACATGAGAATGCTCCACACATGCAACAAAGACCATAAATTAAACACACTAGAACAGTTTGAAATATATAGACATAGCAACACACATAAAAATGACATCTTAAATGAACAAACACGGCACAGATCACATATACTTTTCGATCACATCACTTCTAACTTTTAAAAAAAGGTACCGAGGAAGCACAACAGCAGTATTCCTAGCGGCAAAAATACGAGCCTGAAGAAGTCGTAAGACGAAAACGTTTCCTCCAAGTGTAAGTTAACAATTAACAACTTTTAGTTAACAAATGTCTGGTCGCAAGTAATAGCAAAAGTGTAATTTGTATATATTAATTTTGCTATAAACTTATTACTTTTATGTTTTACTTTATAATTGTCGGCCGAATTACAAAAGTTATCATTGTTTTAAATTTATCATTGTTGAATTCCTCCAAAGCCTAAGAAATATCGTGAAATCATGTTATAACTTGTAATAAAGACGAACAAGTTCATTCATTTTATTTCGTGAAATTACGTCGTGTGTTCGTATTTACCTTTGCTGGTTTCAGTGTTATCGTTAGTGAATTTATTATTTTCATTACCCAATTCATCCCAACCGGACTGCATATTGTAATTTAGACGTATAAAAATGAAGCAAAATATAGTTTTCACTATAATGAATAAATACATTGAGGTTTTCTTTCAGTGTACATTTTAACCAGTCTCTGTGATAACCACAGTTGAAAATAACACGTTTCTTGTTTTGAATGTGTATTTGAGCAACATATGTGAACAGGAAAATATCGGAATTGATTAGAAATTCAAATAGTAGTTGTAATTAAATTTTCATTAATTTTCCATTAATATTTTCATATGCAAACCTATTCAACACTTTCTTTAGCGAGTCTATTTGCCTCATATCATGAAAATTGTATTTTTTGAGTTGTTGTTTCCCTTTTACAATCCCGAAAATAAAGAACTAGGAGTAATGAAATTGGAATTTAATTGTTTCATTTGGACGTAGGACTCCACCCAAATTTGGGCGTAGTCACAACTATCTAGAAATCTGTTATTGTGGATTTCAAGGAATGTCACGTGATCGCTACTCCGCATTGTTTGATTTCTCTACTCAATTTGATTTGTTTACAAATTACTCTGCTGTGAACGAAACGTGTTGGTATTTACCTAAAAATACAGATTGAAAAAAAAATTCAATCGCAATTATAAAATTGTAAATAAATACCAAATTGAATTGTTATGTTTAAAATCTAAAGAATATTTCGGAGTTCATTTATCTGAAATAAATACTTTATAGTAAACTCTGCAGAAATCGAACGCATGCCCTCTTGTTTACAAATTAAGTAAATATCATCACAGAAGGCATTATAATACTAGCGTAAATATATAAAATCCTGGCGACTTGACAGAGCCCATGAAGCTTAAACTTTATTTAAGTAAACTAACATACTTTTAATACAAATATTATTATACTAAAGTTGTCATTTCCGTTTTCTTATTGCATTAATAGTAATGTTGACGACTCAATTAACGTTTGAGGAAAATATTTTGACATGAACCTTTGTACACAAAGTAGATGATTTTGGTTTTTTTATGCAATGGAAATTAATTATATACTCTGTTACATTCTGAACTCTGTTAACAAACCAAATATTACAAAATCAACGAGGAAGTTAAACTGAGAAAAAAATGTAATACACAAAACATTAAAAACAACCTTTGTATTTCAATAGCCTTAATTTTTGTTTCGTTTTTAGACAAATTAGAAAAAAGTGTAATTAAGAAAACATGAGTGTGAACAATTATTTTTTCAGGCGTAATATGTTTATTAATGTATAAATATCGATCCCAACTGCCTAAACATAGTATAATTGATTAAACATAAAACCTCAGGCTAAAGATTCTATTCTAGCAGAGAAATAACATGAATTGTAAAACAATAATGAAAACCTAGGAGAAATGTTTCAAATGACGCATGCTATATTGTAAAAACTTGGCCTATTGCCAATTGAACAAATTTTCAAACTCAAACATATGTCGTTGAAACGTAATTCAAATTAAACTACTTATCAATGTAAAACATAAAAATATGTAACACTTGCTTAAAGTTACTTATTTTTGGCCTAAATGAGGGTGGGCGTTTCGGGAGTTGTATTATCAACTCAACCCGAGTTACTATTGAGTTGTAATACGACATCTCCCGAAACGGCCCTCTTCCTTTTGATAAAAATTGAGTATAGGCCTACTATAGGTAAGAAATTACAGATAAATATACGTAGTTTATAGTGTTTAAGTGTAAACCAGTAGCTCATGTTGGATGGAATCAAAAAATAATATTAGAAGGATAAGCTCGTGAACACGCGTTACAATTTATATGATGTGGTTAATTAATTATTATACAGCTGTATAATTTAGCTTCAAATTATCACAAGTTTAAACTTATGTTTATAAACGTATTTTACATATAAAATATTTGCAATTGTAGTAAATGTGTAGACATTATTTGAATGTTTCGTTTAAAAGATACTTTTAAGTATGAAGAAACATGTATTTTAAAGGTATTGTAAATTGTATAAAAATTCGTGAAATTGAACATTTAGTCTCCAGTACTGTTAGATCTGCGCAAGTGTGATCACAAGTCAAGGACTCTCACATTGTTGATACAAAGAAGGGCTTGTGTTCTCTCACTCGGAAACGCATCTGTAGGAAGCTCAGGAGTGGGCTTTAAGCCCTGAACTTTAGCCCTGAGATGACACTGTGTGAAATGACGATATACAGCTACAATACTGTGTCCTTCCTTTAGGCACTGTTGTACTTTACAAGTAGATATACTAAATGTGTTTACTTTCTAGATCTAACGAAACGTTTATTGAAAAAATTTGTAATAGTTCTGCTTCAGTCATTCGTAAATTCTAACAGACAATAATGTTGTTGATTATGCTTAACACGAAATAAATCGTATGATATTTGTGCTACAATCAGATTCGGGCATACAGAAAAAATAAACTTTATAACAGTACAGTGTGAACGTTTTATTGATGCCTTACGATGGATTACAGACGAGGTTTCTCATGTCTGTTCAGTGCCAACGAAATCAAAACGTGTAAGCATTATTGGCGACGAAAGCATCGTACTTTACCCATATCTGCTTGGTATGTGGTATCCTCTTAGAATCGAGTAACTGACTCTCTCTTTCTCTCTCTTTCTCTCTCTCTCTCTCTCTCTCTCTCTCGTATATATATATATATATATATATATATATATATATATATATATATATATATATATATATATGAATATAAAATACGTTTTCTTGTTTAATAACTTAAAACAACATAGGTTATTCAAATATAAGAATATTTATTAATTTATATTCATATGTTACCAAAATGTTTTGAATTTAAAATCAAGTCTCAAATCTAACCTACAATTATAACACTTACATTGATTGCACAACACTTTTTATATAACCCTGTAAGGTTAATTTTATATAAATATAAAATACGTTTTCTTGTTTAATAATTTAAAACAACATAGGTTATTCAAATACAAGAATATTTATTAATTAATAAATAATAAATATAAATTAATTAATATTCTATTAATAAATATTCTATTAATAAATTAATAAATATTCTTGTATTTGAATAACCTATGTTTTTTAAAATATATATATATATATTAAATATAAAGCTACAGTTTACATTTTAGAGAACATTTAGTATACTACTGAATTGTATGTGTAGTACTGTAATACAATGACCAATTAATTATTATATAAAGAATATGCCTATTGCACTATGCACCACTGAATTCTAAATAAAATTAATATTAAAGGGAAAATAACACAAAAGAACACGAAGACACTAAAAAAGTTTGCTATATAATTACATAGACTTATTTATAATAATTGTGTCAGCCTAAAGTATTGTAAGTATTTTAAATGCGTAAAAACTTTAAAAGTTATACATACAGTAAACATTCTACAGTAAGCCTATTTATGTACAGTTATATTGGCGTTGCAAGGAAATAACTAGAAATAATTGTAAACAAATCACTCGGAAAATGGACCCTGTATCTTACTTCGTGGGCTCCGCTGTACAAATAATATTTTCCATGTTCGGATAGTTGGCGTTCGGATTATAGGATGTTTCAGCCTGATCTATTCACCCCTTTGTCAGGAAATGTACTAATAATGACGCCTCTAATGGGAATTTAATTTTTGACTTAGTTTGGCTTTACGATATATAGCAATAAAACAAGGCCATTACAAATACAATATTATTTATTATAAAAAACAAAACGCCCAAAGCTTTACGCCAACCAGTACTGACATCTACAAGAACAACCATATAAATGCTGGGGCACCATTAGAATCAAATCGGTTTGATGCATATTTCAGAGAGGAATTTGCTAATGTTGGCTGTAAAACCCTCTTTGTTATTTCGAATTAAGTAGCTTGGACGAACATCAGAGTTTCCGTGCATTGGCGCCGTGTTCCACTTTGTCCAAGGATGCGTTTTTCTTATCCTGTCATCTCCGGATCCCAGGGTTGGACTCCTTCTCCAGCTCCTCGAACTGCTACCCTTGGACTTCTTCCGAAACTGAGCTTCCCTCCTTGACTGCCTTCCTCAACTCCTAGGTAGCTCTTCCCTTCCATCGCCTCCCTTTCTTCTTGTCTACAAATCATCTCCCTTTTTCTTATTTTAAGCTAACCCTGAACTGTATTCCAATGTTTTCTCTAGGTCTCTTAAATATCTTTGACCCATTTTGCACGCGCTTTATTTGGGAAAGTCCTACTTTCGCCAACTTTGATAACTGCAAGCTTATGGGTTTACCCCTCATCAATCTACCTGCCTGTCAGTTCATTGTTCTAGTTCCCAGTTTAGAGCGTATAGCTGTACATTATACTTGTTACGTATGCTAGAGTGCTTCAAAGTAGCTTTAAACAGTGCTTTTTTCGTTATATGTGTGTCTGTGTTTGTGCGTGTGCTCGAGCGTGCGTGCGCGTGTGTGTATAAACTATAAATATTTTGTCTCCCGACTACCAGTTCTTTCCAAGAATTTATTGTTGTAATTTTGAAGAAGATCAAAAGTCGATTTGTTTGCTAACTAATGTTTCCCGTTACTGGAAACTTAGCATAACTTTATAAGACGATGACAAACGGGAAACTCTTTGGTATTGTCGCAGTCGTGTTCATGAATCTAATAATAGAGTTCCTTTCATTCCTGTGGCGATTAGTCAGAGTTCCAAAAGAGGTTAGTGAAATACTGAAAGTAACGTTTTCCATTTAACGAATTTAGCGAAAACTTGGTATTCGGTTTAGGCCAGAAGGTTTGTACGTGTTTGGTTTCTGTGTAGTAGTTCTTGTCCGGTTATAGCGAGTTCAGACTAGGGATGCTCGATCCAGTGACTTAACGGATCAGTGACAGCGTCAGGCTTGGATCAGTGAGTTTAGTACCAGTGACAAGGGATATTGAGACGGCTCTATAACAGGCAGGCACACCACACTGGTGAGATGATTCCATTCCTCGCTTTTTTTTGGAAGGCTAATTTTATTTAAGGATAAAAGTTTACGAAATTAAAAACAAACTACCGAGTGCGAAATTGCGTCTAGTGTACACAACATTGTCACTGTCGTGATAGCTGACACAAATAGTCCACTCACACACGACATAAATGAGTGACAGCGACAAATCAACTAGTGACAGCCGTGGTAAAATCAGGAACATTTTCGTCAGCGTCAGTGACGGCCCAATCACAACAGAAACAACCCCCTCTCCCCTTCAGTCAACTACGATCGGCGCCGAAAGCCAAGCGATGAGAGCAGAACCAGTGACAGCGACAAATTAACCAATGACAGCCGCTGTGAAATATCAGTAACAGTGACCTCGACGTTTTGCCAAATCACAACAGAGACAACCCCCTCTCCCATTCAGTCAACTACACCGCATGATGATCGGCGCCGAAAGTCAAGCGATGAGAGCAGAGCCAGTGACAGCAACAAATCAACCAAAGACAGCCGCTGTGAAATATCTGTAACAGTGACCTCGAAGTTTTGCCAAATCACAACAGAGACAACCCCCTCTCCCCTTCAGTCAACTACACCGCATGATGATCGGCGCCGAAAGCAAAGCGATGAGAGCAGAGCCAGTGACAGCGACAAATCAACCAATGACAGCCGCTATGAAATATCTGTAACAGTGACCTCGAAGTTTTGCCAAATCACAACAGAGACAACCCCCTCTCCCCTTCAGTCAACTACACCGCATGATGATCGGCGCCGAAAGCCAAGCGATGAGAGCAGAACCAGGGACAGCGACATATCAACCAACAACAGCCGCTGTGAAATATCAGTAACAGTGACCTCGAAGTTTTGCCAAATCACAACAGAGACAACCCCCTCTCCCCTTCAGTCAACTACACCGCATGATGATCGGCGCCGAAAGCCAAGCGATGAGAGCAGAGCCAGTGACAGCGACAAATTAACCAATAACAGCCGCTGTGAAATATCAGTAACAGTGACCTCGACGTTTTGCCAAATCACAACAGAGACAAGCCCCCTCTCCCCTTCAGTCAACTACACCGCATGATGATCGGCGCCGAAAGCCAAGCGATGAGAGCAGAACCAGGGACAGCGACAAATCAACCAATGACAGCCGCTGTGAAATATCAGTAACAGTGACCTCGACGTTTTGCCAAATCACAGAGACAACTTTCGATCGATCCATAGTCACTGGAACTAATATTGTCCATATTTTGTCCCTGGTACCACTAGCGAACAAACCAATATCAGTGACAAGTCACTGTGACAGAAAATGTCGACAATCCCTAGTTCAAACATATGCCACTCATATTTTGGTATCGTTCTAGGCAGGGAGTAGACATCTCTCTTCAGATTCTCCTTACGTCCTCATCCGAGGGGTTATGTATTCCTACCCTAATCCTACTGTCACTGAAGAGCTCTGACCCAAGGGCATTCCCTAAAACATTCTAACACAAAACATCAGATTTACAGAAAATTACAATGCAGAAACGGAATCATGTATAATTTATTTTGTACACCCTTACTTAATGAAATTAGTACTTTTACATATTTGTAAATATTTATATTACTTAATAAAATATAACTACTAAAATAACTACCGTACCATTAGGTGTATGATTGTAGTCCAGGAATACATCAATAGCGCATACGCAGAACTGAAAACAGAGCGTGACTCATTTCTACGCCAGGGCTCTTCTCGTGTGCCGGTCACAGTACCTATATTTACAATCCTTTCCTATCGTTCGAAGTCATTACGATGATGGCCAACAAAAAGATTGTCAGTGTTAACTACTGAAGAAAACTTTCCAGCTATTCTGGAAGCCCTATGTACAAGGGTTGTGCCGCCATTATGAAAGAACGGGGTTGACAACCCTTATTAAATTGATTGTCCTGTATAATTCCCACCCCTAGGAAAGCAAACTGACGATGCCTATTGAGATGGGGTTGATTCTTTGTACTTCAATCTGTGTTGGTTCACATCTGTCTTGTATCTTCCTTGCACACAGATATCTTGTTCTCGCCAGTTATACTTTATCCATTATTATATATTTGGTTTAAAAAGGAACCAGTTATTGGTTATAAAAAGTTACACAAGTTTATCTACAAATTTAGCACAAGTTCTTTAATACAAAACTTGCAATTACTACTAAAATACTGTTTACTCTCGTGGGCAGAATATACAATATATACGTACATTCTTAAACGTGTAAATTGTTTGTAGGATTTTAAAATGTTTAAACTACTCACATTTGTAACATATGCAATTAACGTTTTTGTAAAAATATAGACTTACGTTTTTGTAAACTATGTAATCTTGAATGTAATTTTGTTGCCATGTCTCGAAAAGGTATTTTTCTTATAGAACATTTTGCTTTATAGACATAGCAAGTGCGTTACACGAGAAAGCGGTAAGTTAGGGTAGGTTACACTGGTTACTAAAAAATCTGTGGTCATTCAATGGTGAATTTAAAAAAATTACGTAGAACAAAATAAGTCTATGTAACAAGATAGGACTTTATAAAACATTTTGTTATTCGTCATAATCTCCACCTATATAAAAAATACTACTTGTCCAAAAGATTGAACTAGTTTTTCAATATAGATTCAAAGAAGCCTCAAGCTTTTTGTTTGAGCCAGTTTTATTACAAATCCTCTGACCTCTGCAATGACGCTAAACTTCCCACGTAATGGCGTTTTGAGGGAACCAAACAAATAAAAATGAAAATAAGCCAAATCTGAACTATGCAGATGATGAGGTAATATTCCCAATGCATTTTTTCAATTGTTATTTGGATCAGCTGGGCGTTGTGAGGGCGATTATTGTCGTTTGGAAAATCACGCATTTTCTTTGAGATCCGCGACGTTTTACTCTTATTTCTGGCCTTATTTTATTAATGAGCAAGTATGAATAGTAAAAATAGTAGATACTGTAATAGTAGTGATCTTCAGGTACAAAAAACGTTCTTGGGCATTCCAATAGAGTCACATGATGGGCGCATCAGTTTACCTTATTGGTGTTTTTGAGCTGTTCCACCCACTTATAAAACTTTTACGGTTTTTAGAACTTTCATCATAGTGTAAAATTATTTGAGAAAACATGTTTGCAGGTATTTCATCTGCAGAAAGCAAAAACCCCGCATCGGTGGTTGTTATGTCGTCAGCGAAAAATGTCATGTGGAAATGCCATTGTTAAATGCAGTTTCTAGGTTAATCCAAAGCAATTTTAATATGATTGTTGTCAGCTGATCCCAGTGATGCCAACATGTAGTTCTGAAATTACCAAACGTCTCCTACACACTGTTTTTCATTACTGTATCAATGTGTCTTTTTAATTATTAAATGCCCTTGTAAATAACATCGTTTTGGTTATTATTTAAATATACTAAATATGAACTAAATATTGATATTAAATTAAGTTAATTAGAGCTTAGCTAGTGAGAACAATTCACAACGGTAAAAATTAAGTTTCTTTAAATCTCACTACACACTAGCTTAAAAAACAAACACTGTTTATTAAATCAAACAGACTAGTTTCGACGACGATTTATCCTTCATCAGTGCTTTGCTACTACTAGCCGAAACTAGTCTGTTTGTTTTAATAAACTAGAAGTGTGTAGTGAGACTTGAGTAAATTGTTTTAATTTTTATCGTTGTTGAATATTATTAAATATTTAAAATAATTAAAATTTATTTATTCAGTTGGGAAATTTGATTTGGTTAAGAAAAGTAAGAGACGTAGTAAGAGACATTCTGTACAGGATTCCCTACAACTGCATTGGCCGTTTCCTGTTATTACATGGTACGTGGGTTTGCTGTTGGTCATGGCCAACGTGACTTATGGCGAAGCCTAGAAGCTGGCCTCGTGTAACAGTGCATAGACTCAAAGCTCGTAATATTTCTATAAATGTTTATTAAATTCATTGCTCACTTCAGGTTAAGTAACGGATGCACAGCGGCTAGGCGCTGTCGACCGCGACGCGCCTATCAGAGCATGAGGGGAAGGAGGATTTAGGGACGCCACCGGTTGCAAGTTCATATGCAAAAGTATATTCATTAAAGTGTCAAAATCATGTCCGCGAAGAACGAAAGTAATAACTTAAAGAAGGAAGTTTGTGCTACTTTAAATCTAATTAAGGTCTCTGGTGTTACCAGATTTCCTCTAAAACATGAATATTGAAACTGGAACAATTTTATCTGATCTACTTCAGATATGCGATATATCTGAAGCTTCTACCATGAAGTTTTATTGCCCTATCGTAGTGCAACCAATATTTCCAAGCCTTTCCTATTCCTCAACCGAATTGACGCTTGAAGAGGAGGACACGCAATAGTCCTGGAAAGTCGACTAGCATGTATACAAAGTAAGATTCTTGTTTAAGTACATTATAGTGTAAGTGATAAGTAAATACAAGAAAACAGTGTTGCAAAATTTAAAAAATACACACAGACACAAATTATAAAATGTTTTCATTATTTAACAAATAATGAATAAAACTGAGAATATTCAAATACAAAGATTATTACTATTTATTAGGAATATACTGTGGTTGAATTTAATAATAAATACACAAAAACCTCTTGACTACAAACTTTCTATATTTTACCCTTATGTACATTTCAGTTACAAAGTAACCATCCTCAGAGGGATAACATACAAAGTCTTTGTATGTTATCCCTCTGGGGATGGTTACTTTGTAACTGAAATGTACATAAGGGTAAAATATAGAAAGTTTGTGGTCAAGAGGTTTTTGTGTATTTATTACAAAGATTATTGATTAATTTTTATTATTTAAAGCTTTTCTTTGGTTAACAGTTCCAACATCGTTATAGCTAATTATTATTATTGAATTATTCAGTCCTGGTGATGTTGGAGCTATTTACCAATGAAAGGTTTTGGATAATAAAAATGAATAAATAATTCTTGAGTTTGTATATCCTCAGTTGTTTTGATATATATATATATATATATATATATATATCACTTTCACTTATGTACTTAAACAAGAATCTTACTTGGTATTTATGCGAGTTAACTTTCAATGACTGGCCTTGCCATTATCTTCGGGCATACTGAACAGGGTTGTTGTAGACTGCGAGCTGAGTGGATTTCCCGTTGACCTTGGTGTACCGTTATGTTCTATTTTTAGATTCACTGCACTATGCGAGTTTTTAAAATTTGTTTTGGGGTTAATGATATTATTTTTATTTTTATAAATTTCTAGTTGTTCCCAGATTGTCATTTTGAGGCCTTTTTGAACCTTTTTTTTATTAGGTGTACGTTTTTTTAATATGGGGAATGTGTGTTTGTTTTTGATGGCGTGTGTGGCTAAGTTTGAGTTATAAATTTCAGGTTTGATGTATGCATTGAGGTGTTCTTGATATCTGTCTTTTAATTTCTTTTTTGTTTGGCCTATGTTTGACCCAGACTGTAATAAAATATACATAGGCAAAACAAAAAAGAAATTAAAAGACAGATATCAAGAACACCTCAATGCATACATCAAACCTGAAATTTATAAGTCAAACTTAGCCACACACGCCATCAAAAACAAACACAGATTCCCCACATTAAAAAACGTACACCTAATAAAAAAGGTTCAAAAAGGCCTCAAAATCACAAACTGGGAACAACTAGAAATTTACAAAAATAAAAATAATATCATTAACGAACAAATACAAATAAAATAAAAAACGATAAATTATTCATTCTAATAGACAATGTTAACCCCAAAACAAACTTTAAAAACTTGCATAGTGCAGGAATCTAAAAATAGAACATAACGGTACACCAAGGTCAACGGAAAATCCACTCAGCTCGCAGTCTACAACAACCCTGTTCAGTATGCCCGAAGATAATGGCAAGGCCAGTCATTGAAAGTTAAGTCGCATAAATACCAAGTAAGATTCTTGTTTAAGTACATAAGTGAAAGTGATATTGTATACAAGAAAACAGTGTTGCATAACTACAAATATATATAAAGTTATTATTGTTAATTGTAAATAATTTTTTCCACCACTAAGTGCAATAATTTTACCTTATGTGATGAGGTACTTTTCGGTCATTTGACCATTGTCGAATCACTGAATTAATTTTTCAGTGATTCGACAAAGGCCAAGTGACCGAAAGGTGCCTCCATCACATTAAGTAAAATTAATGAACTTAGTGGTGGAAAAAATTATTTACAAATAATAATAATAACTTCATAAAGTCAGTGTAACGGAAACATAATGGACAACGTGAAATATCACGATATATATATATATATATATATATATATATATATATATATATATTATTTATATTATATATATAAATATATATATATTGTTTCTATTATATTATATATATTATATATATATATATATATATATATATATATATATATAAAGAACGAAAGTCAATATACAAATACAAGAATTATATTTGAATTTACAATTCAAAGCTTTTCGTTGGCTAACAATACCAACATCATCAGGAATATTAAACAATTGTTTACGATATTTATATATATATATATATATATATATATATATATATATATATATATATATATATATGCATATATATATATGTATTTATATATTTTCACTTTCACTATATGTACTTAAACAAGAATCTTACATTGTATGTATGCGAGTTAACTTTCAAAGATTGGTAGTATCTTCATTGTCGAGCAATATATATATATATATATATATATATATATATATATATATATATATATATATATATATATATTCTGTGTGTGTGTATACTTGAAATATAATCGTTGATTCATTTAAAAATTTTATTTTAAATTTCAGTTGTAACTGAACCTGTAACAAAACAATAATTGTAAGACCATTAAAACGGTTTTTGTGTTTTATTAGCTATTACATATTTATTTTGTAATAATTTGAAAGTAGTATGTTAAGAATTAAACTACAAATGTTCTTGTATTATGCGTTTCCTTGAAAACCCTTTGATTAACCAGACATCTCTTCACTACGATCGAGTACAAAGCTAAATCAGGTAAACGTCTTAACCACAGGTATACAGCTATTTATGACTTGGAAGTAGGGGATGCACCCTGTACACGCGATGCCATGAATATATATATATATATATATATATTATATATTTTATTTAGCAGGGGTTCGTATGTCCTTTTCTTAGGTCTACCTTGCTTTATCTTTCTTACAAGGCGGTGGAGTGGGTATACAGCTATTTATGACTTGGAAGAAGAGGATGCACCCTGCACACGCGATGCCATGAATATATATCTATGATCTTTAGCAGGGGATCGTATATGCTTTCCTTAGGTATACCTTGCTTTATCCTTCTTACAAAGCGGTGTGTGTAGTAGGTATACAGCTATTTATGACTTGGTATAAAGGGAAGCACACTGCACACGTGACCTTCTCTAAATCCTCTATCAGGTGTTTTATGTCTACCTTAACCTTCCATGTATTTACAACCCTTTCGTACTTCGCGTAAGGTACAAGGTTGTTAGTTAATACAATTTTATTGTAATCAAATAGAAAACTCATTTGTACATAATTTTTCGACATAGTCCCCTTGATTTTCAACGCACTTGGTCCATCGTTTGCAAGCTTCCTGATGTCCTCATAAAAGAAGGTTTTTGGTTTAGTTGGGAGCCAGGAATGATCCGTTTCTTTTAATGCCCCTTAATGCCTCTTTGGGTAGACCAAACTTGTGGTAGCAAGAAGGGGTAAGATCGGGACTATAGGGAGGATGAGCCAGTACTTCAAATTTTAGTTTCTGGAGCATTTCAGCAGTACGTGGACTGGCATTGTCGTGCAACAACCAAACATCTTTTGACAGCATTCCTCGGCGTTTGCTTCGAATTGCAGGGTTTAGCTTGTCAGTAAGCATCTCACTGTAAGATACACTGCTTATAGTTGTGCCCCTTTCGTCATAACGTCCCAGTACTGGACCTTATGAGTCCCAAAACATTGTAATCATCAGTTTTCCTGCGGACGGTTGTGTCTTGAACGGTGAATTTGGTTGTTTCCATTCTATTCTCTGCCGCTTATTCTCCGGCTCGTAATGATGGACCCATGTTTCGTCGCCAGTAATGATCCTGTCTAAGAAGTTGCCGCATTCGTTTTAATAGCGATCAAAAAGTTTTTAGCAGTGTCCCAGCGCATTTGTTTATGCAACTGTGTGAGTTGATTTGGGACCCATCTTGCACAAACTTTATGAAACCCAAGTCTGTTGTGGATGATTTCGTAGGCAGAAAAGTGACTAATTTGCAGCGATGTGCCACTTCGTCAATAATAACTCGTCTGTCTAAAAGAATCATTTCACGTGAGCGCTCAATGCTTTCCTCATTTTTGGCGGTAAACGGTCGTCCGGCTCCTTCATCGTGCGTAACACCTGTGCGACAATTAAAAAATTTTTCAAACCATTTGTATTCACTCCATTGTGGCAATACATTGTTCCCGTACTCTACCAAAAATTTTCGATGAATTTCGGCCCCTGATACACCTCCGACCACAAAAAAAAAACTAATCATTGAACGTTGCTCTTCTTTGGTGCTAATAGAAAGCGGAGCAGCTATAATAAACAATACGACAGCTATAACGAAACTATCTTAGAATCTTGAAACATGCATGTACATAACTACAAATAAACAAAGCATGCATCATTAACGCAAAACGACAGTACTACCAACATAAACAAAAATATACTTATTTGCACATAATAATTGACTTACCCATGAAAGTCATACTTGTCGATAACTTTAAAATCCGAAAAACAGTTGTCCATATAATGCAATGGCATACTAAGAGAAATTAAAATCGTGTTTTCATGGTTCGTGGGATTTTACTTCAACTCTCCGGCAATGTTAGCGCAAAGGAGCTCTTTCTTGACTTTAAACCAATAAAACGTTCAAACGAGATTTACAAGTGGTTACTCTGAAGGATTGGGTCGAGGGGCAAATGGAGCTTTCTAAAGATGTTGCAGAAGTTACAACACAAAACAATGCACAGTTTCTTTAGAATTTAATTAGCTAACCGGTTGCCCGACTGTTCCAATTTACCTACTACTCCCATGTTCCTGTATTTGAAAGTTTTTGTGAAATTTTATTATTTTTTTTGTAATTTGAGGCTGCCTGCATCACTTACCTCGAATTATGAGAACTGTGTCGGTAGTATAAATAGGTTGGCTTTAAAAATCCTTTGAATATTGAACATATGACAAGCCGGTTTGTATATCAAATCAAGTTTATTTATGTAATGCGACGTTTCGGCAACTGATTTATTGGCCTTATCAAGGCTGTAGTGCTGTGAAACACAAAGCCTTTACATTAAATGTTTAGGTGTGTAATGTGAGGAGGTAAAAGATCAAACCCCCCTACACATTAAATGTAAGGACTTTTAGTCCTTGTAGTGTTTCATAGCACTGCAAGCTTGATAAGGGCAACAAATCAGTTACTGAAACGCCGAATAAACTTGACTCGATATACAAACCTTGTCATATGTCCCATGATTATCTCGAGGTCTCAAATGAACATAAATAGAATCCTTTGAATAGTTCAATCCTTTAGTTGTAATACGTAGAGTTAGCATTTCTAGCAAAACTATATATTTAATATACGTTTTACATCCATGAATATGTTTATATTCACAAGTACGAAAGGTTTCTTACTAAAGCAACCTGTTTACTTTAGAGTTTTATTGTTTTAAATCCTTCACAGAGCTGTTGGTGTATTTCTTTCATTGCCTTTGTTTTATCCTTAGTAGTTGACAAAGACTGAGTGAACTACAATTTTTTTATGTTTATATATTTAAAAAAAACACATTCTAAACAAGTTAAAGTAATTACACGTACAAACACACTGGATAGTGTTTACTGAATATTTCTTAATGAAACAAAGCACAGAACCTTCCAGTGCATTCGTAACGAGTGTTCACACAAGTCCGTATCTGGCTTCAGTATTCTTCCAGTGCTCGGACTGTAAAGAAATCAAACAACGTACAAACACACTGGAAAGTGGTTTCTGAATATTTCTTATTGAAACAGTGAACTTTAACAACCCTAATTCTGTAAGAAGAGGAGGTTTCAATTAAATAAAACTAGTGGATTCTGTCCACGACAACAATACAGATCCAATACACAAAATCGCGTAGCGAGACCGAAAACGTTGCCTTGGTACGCCTTTTCGAAAGTTAATTTCGATAAATTCGGAAAATCGTTATTTTACTTAATTCGTGTTTTAAAAGACGTCAATGTGTTCATGAAACGTAGACAGATCACAGACCATTCATGTTTTTACAAATAGTCGACGTTTCGATTTTCTATCCAAGTTAAAAATTGGTTGATCCAATATTATACCATAGCTTACAATTTATAAAATGCATAACAATACTTTAAACGAATAAGACAGGTTTCCGTTGATACTCCAATTTTAAAACTGAAAAAAGGACCAAAATAACCTCCCTCTAAAGGACTCGTAAAACTTTGTATATTCAAGGTTTCTTTATAAAACATAGCCAAGTGTTTCGCCTGGTTAAACAATAGCTATATTACAATTTGATGACAAAGTATCCAGTTAGATAGGTTTGTATAGCTGGTCGCTCGTAAGCTGGCGCGGAATCGATCGATAGAAAACCTGTACTACCCCTATTCAAAAACATTGGTTTTTGCAGTGCGCGTTGCATCAAAGGCCATCGTAAAGAAAATGCAGGCGTTGCGGTCGTTTATAAAACTGATATAAGCAAATTTGTTTAAAACGTTATGTAAATGATCTGGTTAATGTGACAAAATAAATAACATAATATTTACAGCGGCCTTTTGGCCTTGTCAAATCTACATTATTGTAATATTAATACTAATCCTTATATTATAATGTCTGTGGAACGGTATTTTGCTTCCTCTACCCTTCCTTCCGCCAGTGCTCGCCCTTCGATGTCGCGCGCCAGCTTACGTGTGAAAGTAACAATGTTTATTAATCAAGTTTACTAAAGTAGACTAATCGGTTGACGTATCTGTGTGCCGTTCGAACTGATCACTTACTTATTGTAGTTACTGACAGAAGATGGAGACAGTTTCACAACTCAACTGGTTACCGTTCGTTAGAGACGTATCAGTGTGCCGTTCGAACTGATCACTTACTTATTGTAGTTACTGACAGAAGATGGAGACAGTTTCACAAATCAACTGGTTACCGTTCGTTAGAGACGTATCAGTGTGCCGTTCGAACTGATCACTTACTTATTGTAGTTACTGACAGAAGATGGAGACAGTTTCACAAATCAACTGGTTACCGTTCGTTAGAGACGTATCAGTGTGCCGTTCGAACTGATCACTTACTTATTGTAGTTACTGACAGAAGATGGAGACAGTTTCACAAATCAACTGGTTACCGTTCGTTAGAGACGTATCAGTGTGCCGTTCGAACTGATCACTTACTTATTGTAGTTACTGACAGAAGATGGAGACAGTTTCACAACTCAACTGGTTACCGTTCGTTAGAGACGTATCAGTGTGCCGTTCGAACTGATCACTTACTTATTGTAGTTACTGACAGAAGATGGAGACAGTTTCACAAATCAACTGGTTACCGTTCGTTAGAGACGTATCAGTGTGCCGTTCGAACTGATCACTTACTTATTGTAGTTACTGACAGAAGATGGAGACAGTTTCACAACTCAACTGGTTACCGTTCGTTAGAGACGTATCAGTGTGCCGTTCGAACTGATCACTTACTTATTGTAGTTACTGACAGAAGATGGAGACAGTTTCACAAATCAACTGGTTACCGTTCGTTAGAGACGTATCAGTGTGCCGTTCGAACTGATCACTTACTTATTGTAGTTACTGACAGAAGATGGAGACAGTTTCACAAATCAACTGGTTACTGTTCGTTAGAGACGTATCAGTGTGCCGTTCGAACTGATCACTTACATATTGTAGTTACTGACAGAAGATGGAGACAGTTTTACAACTCAACTGGTTACCGTTCGTTAGAGACGTATCAGTGTGCCGTTCGAACTGATCACTTACATATTGTAGTTACTGACAGAAGATGGAGACAGTTTCACAACTCAACTGGTTACCGTTCGTTAGAGACGTATCAGTGTGCTGTTCGAACTGATCACATACTTATTGTAGTTACTGACAGAAGATGGAGACAGTTTCACAACTCAACTGGTTACCGTTTGTTAGAGACGTATCAGTGTGCCGTTCGAACTGATCACTTACTTATTGTAGTTACTGACAGAAGATGGAGACAGTTTCACAAATCAACTGGTTACCGTTCGTTAGAGACGTATCAGTGTGCCGTTCGAACTGATCACATACTTATTGTAGTTACTGACAGAAGATGGAGACAGTTTCACAACTCAACTGGTTACCGTTTGTTAGAGACGTATCAGTGTGCCGTTCGAACTGATCACTTACTTATTGTAGTTACTGACAGAAGATGGAGACAGTTTCACAACTCAACTGGTTACCGTTCGTTAGAGATGTAACCGTTCTTTTAATAATCACCTAACCTGATACTTTGTCTCTATTTGGTAATCTAGCTATATTTTAATGTGGTATATTATTACATCCTGTTTTATTGAGCTTATAAAGTTTTGCGAGTGAGGTTAGTTTGGCATTATTTCAAAATTTTGCAATTTTGTGTGTGAGCGACAAATTTATCCCCTCCCTCTTACTACCGAAGACTAAAATATCATCTTGTAGTTTTTTCCTTAGTGTAACCGACGCCTAAGGGCGTGTTCTGTATCTTCAATACTTTGTACTTGCAGGTACTTTTTCTCTGGGAATACAACCAGAGTCATGTTGTTTTTATATTCGAACCTGAACGATTTTCAGTGAAGATTATATTTTACTTATATTTTTTTTTAAATGTGTGTCGCCTAACACTAAGCCAATAGACCGGCATGATTTTACAACACTCTAGTATTTGGTATTGCAGATACATTTAAAAAAAATGTAAGTTTAAAAACGAGTGCCATGTCACTATTCAGTATTGGGCATAGATTCTCTTTCATCCTTGTTCCTAAAATTACTCTAAACACATCGCCAAAGGAATCAAAAATGGCGTCGTGCTAGATGATCTTGATTTTCTCCCGCTATAGGATGGCGAACAGTAGGAAACAAACTGACGGCAATTAAAAACTTAGTCCGTTCTTGTGGTTCTTCTCTTCGTGCAGGCTGAAGTGGCATCCATGTTAGCATCAGACATTCTACATTAACACTTGGCTGTAATGTACCGTACAATCTCGGCAATCTCGATCAAAACCGTGCCTCACTTTTTTTGTCGTTTTTACATTTCCAATTAAACCTAATTAATTTCGGTTTTCTCTACTGAACGTTTGGGTACAGCGTGAAGGGTTGGGGTGCGCTAGCCACACTCTTGCGGTACTTCCACTACAAAACTAACATGCATAATGACATGACTACCATAAGCCGTTATAAACCCTTGCTACAAATATTTACACAACCTTTATGTAAAGTTCGCTAACCCGGTATTATCAGAAGGTTACAAGTATACTTAGCTAGGAGGTGTAAATATTTTTAGCTAGGCTTTATAATTGTTTTTTAAATAGGACATTGGTTCAGATATGTAAATCTTGATAAGCAATCTAATTTCTTAGATATAACAACTGCCAGAAATGTTGATAAATCTAACCTCTCTATATTTATGTAACACACATGAACTAACCACTTATTTCCAGTCATTTTATTCATCTGAATGATAAAAAAATGGCACCACTATACAGTTTATTATATCAAAATGAATCAAACAGAAAAAGAATTATTGTGTACATTCCTCGGTTCTATAGCATTCTTTTTACGTACACATTGATGTAACGGACGGACACTACCTCGTCTCTCCGATAGAGAGTAGGTAAACTTCAGCTGCATAAGAACCCTGTTCATGTCAGCTCTAGTTGTAGTACAGTGAACTCTCTGTAATCCGGTCCTTCCAGTAATCCGGCCCCTCCAGTAATCCGGCGTTTTCGTCAAGGACGGAAGATGTAAACATAGTCAGTATGTAAACATAATTTGTGTATTTTCACTGCATGTCAATGTCAGTGACTGAGTGACTTTCACGCCGCCCGATTCTGGTTATGTAACTCGTGATATACGAACTATTTCGAGCCGTATGTTGTTGCAGTAGTTGTGTACAGTGACTGTTACTGAAGGGCAAGTGTACAATGCCGTTGCAGTGTAAGTGGAAACAAATTTTGTTTTTAACGTTAAAGGTAACCTTTTATTGTAAAGTATAGAACAGTACATTCATTCTCGTGTCATCATTTAAAGTACAGTGCAGGACTATTATTCTGTATTTTATTTTTGGGCAATACACATAAATATTGTTCAATGTACATTGTGTCTTTAATAGACCCTCCAGTAATCCGGCAGTACCCCAGCTATATGTCTGTCGGAATAGAAAGAGTTTACTGTATATACTACTGTAACCTGAAAGAGATCTAGAATCTAGAGCAGGGGTCTTCACTAGGATTTCTTAGAGAGGCAAATAGTTTGCACGACGTTTTCCTCAGGGCCGCTAGTACAAGTGGCATTCTATAACTTACAAATATTATGCGCCTATAACATAAGTTTGTTAAGTCAAAAAATAATATTCTGCAACTATTTTGCAAATATAAATGTAGGAAAATGTATTTTACTCCAGAGATATCTGAATTTGTTAATTCTTTGAAGCTAAAGGGCGAAATCTTTCACAGCTCTCTAATATGGCATCTGTGTTAGCAGGTTGGGAAGAAACTGAAATTCCCAAAATGTTTGTAACGTTCTCACTCGTTAACCTAGATCTGTACTTGTTTTTAATGAACTTCAGTTTACTGAATGTAGATTCACAGACAGACCAATGTAGATACAAAAACACATATTTTCTGAGCACAGTCAGTTAAGTTAGGAAATTTGTCCTCTTCAACTGCATTCCTAAACTCATAGCGAGCTTTATCTTTTTTTTTTTCATCAAAAATACCAATACCACCGAACTGGTGTTTTAATTCCTAACCCACTGAGGGCCGCAAAAATTGATCTCAGGGCCTCGTGGTGAGGATGCCTGCATTAGAGACTGCTAAAAGATTAAGTCTCTCCAGGAACAACACACAAAAAATTGAACTTTGATAGCCCTTAGGCTACGAAAATGAAAAGAAAAGATTATTACGTGAAAAAATAAAATTATTTCTTAAAAGACTATTACGAAAGTAATAGAAAAGGGTTTTGCTCGTCTTTCTAGATACATTTTGTTTATTTTTAAAGCAGCCAAGTCATTCTCGATTCTACAGCCAAGGTAGGATTTTACAGACGAGTTGTAAAATCCTATCTGAAGCGTTACATTGCAATGAACTTTCAAACACAAGATATTCCGGGTGTTTTGGTGTATTGAAAGTTTATTGTTTCAGTGAATTATAAGTTTTGCAAATAATGTTCACATTGCCCATTTATGTATTTAAACAATAGGTAGCCGTAGAAACTTATCAGCGATGGTTATCAGATATGTCTCTGTGCCAAGTTTCACTTTCTTGCGCTACGCTGCGCTACCAGTCATCTGTAACCGTGTCACAACTGCTAGTTTTTATAAAGAAAAATGAAAATGAGAAAGTCTTTTGTTCACGCTCTGTAAAGATACCATCTTCAAGATTCACATTTGTGTTTTATCAAACGGCGTCATTGTTAAATTGTTTTTTCTCACATTAGCAATAAGGTGTAGTAAGTTTATGGTTTGAAGCAATGATTTAAAGTCACATTAAAGGCTGTGATAATATTAGTAGGCATGAAATATTTTGCCTTCGTGTAACCATTTATGTGTAAAATGCATTTTAATTTATATAATTTCCGAAGAACGGGTTTAAAGTTGGAAGTTTTGCAAAGTGAATAGATGCTTTTAGTGCGTTATTCCACAAAACACTGAAATGATGCGCTCGTCTGGTACAGCACTGAACTATTATGTATTACCCATTTAAAACACATTAATACATACGAAGAAAGTTATGATGGGTTTGGAGCTTACCTGCATTGTTTGAGTTTGTTTGATATTTAATACTCCTGTACGGGTTTGTAAACGTGTTTAATGCACTAATTGTGCAGTAAGCTGAAAGTAATCGTTATGTAAAGAATAGTCATGAATCTTTGTAGTTTTTGGGTTGTAAATCTTGAGGCTTATTGAAGTGACTACTTCTTATCGCTCGGTATGACTGTATACTTTTGCTCGGGATTGATTCGATCGCACCCGTCACGAGACGGGCGATATACGAGTATATAGATATACCTTAACTTGTGTTACTCTCGACGGATACGTTGCGGCAGGAGTTTAGTTTTAATTTACCATATAAATATATATATATATATATATATATATATATATATATATATATATATATAATACGTTTTCTTGTTTAATAATCTAAAACAACATAGGTTATTCAAATACAAGAATATTTATTAATTTATATTCAAGACTGCTTGCTATGGGCTCGCCATTATCAAATATATTATCTGAAATATTTTTACAACAATTAGATAATAAAATAAATTAAATTATAAAAATATATGATAAAAATGATTATTGGCTTCGCTATGTAGATGATGGAATGTATATATCAAGCAATAATAATATAAATTTAACAAATATTTTGGATAAAATCAATACAATTAATAATAAAATCAAATTTACTTATGAAATTGAAACAAATAATAAAATAAATTTTCTAGATTTAACAATAATAAGAAAAAATGAAAATTTTGAATATATGATATACCGTAAACCATCTTTAACAAACTAAATTATACCAAATAATTCTAATCATCCATATAACAAAAAAATGGCTGCTTTATATAACTTATTATATAGAATGCATAAAATACCCATGAATGAAGAAAATAAAATAAGAGAAAAAAACATAATTTATCAAATTGCATTAAAAAACTGTTATAAAAAGAAAACTGTTGACAAACTTAATTATAATATTTTTAATAAACAAAATAATACTTTAATTTGCAATAGTAATAATAATACAATATGGACTTCATTTTTATTTATAGGTAATGAAATAAGAAATATCACCAAATTATTTAAAAATACAAATATCAAAATTGCATACAAAACTAATAACAAAATAATAAATTTAATAAATAACAATAATAAAACAATTAATATGCATGAAAAAGGTGGTGTTTATAAATTACAATGTGAAAACTGTAACAAAGCTTATATAAGTCAAATCAAGAAAAAATTAAAAGAAAGATATAAAGAACATTTGATAGCCTATATTAATCCAGTGGAAATATAAATCAAATTTTGCAAATCATTGTATTAATAATAAGCACCAATTTCCAAATATTGAAAATATGAAACTTATAAAAGAAATTAATAAGGGATCAAGAATGAATATATTATGAAGCATTCGAAATATATAAATACAATAATAATAACAAATTAATAAAAGAACAAATACAAATACATTCTAAATTTTATACTATATTCAATGTCTATAATGTTACAGCGACAAAATAAATTTGGCAATTTGTATAAATTTAGCAACAATTCTATTTCTAATTTAACATATGATTTATGCCTATAGCTTACATTATTGTAATTTTCATTCCTGATGATGTTGGTACTGTTTACCAACGAAAAGCTTTAAATATAAATTAATAAATATTTTTGTATTTGAATAACCTATGTTGTTTTAAAATATATATATATATATATATATATATATATATATATATATATATATATATATGTATATATATATATATATATATATATATATATATATATATATATATATATTAATGTATGTATATTTATCTTTATATAAAAATGTATATTATATGGCTATGGAATATTTAAATGCAGGATATACGTATATAATATGTACCGATTTGAGGACGTAAAATTAAAAAATATATATTTATAATTACACAAAATTATATAAAAATGTGTACATAAACAGTATATATAACTTATATGAATATTGTTTATGTCTGTATAAATATATATATTATACCTACATAAACAATATATATTTTTATCTTAAATAATTTTTTTATTGTGTATATAAATATGAATGTGTATATAAACCATCGACATTATGTAGCCTACATACATACATACATATATATATAATATATATATATATATATATATATATATATATATATATATATATATATATATATATATATATATTATACCTACATAAACAATATATATTTTTATCTTAAATAATTTTTTTATTGTGTATATAAACATGAATGTGTATATAAACCATCGACATTATGTAGCCTACATACATACATACATACATATATATATATATATATATATATATATATATATATATATATATATTATACCTACATAAACAATATATATTTTTATCTTAAATAATTTTTTTATTGTGTATATAAAGATGAATGTGTATATAAACCATCGACATTATGTAGCCTACATACATACACACACATATATATATATATATATATAGGCTATATATATATATATATATATATATATATATATATATATATATATATATATATATTATACCTACATAAACAATATATATTTTTATCTTAAATAATTTTTTTATTGTGTATATAAACATGTTAGTGTGTATAAACCATCGACATTATGTAGCCTACATACATACATATATATATATATATATATATGTATGTAGCCTACATACATACATATATATATATATATATATATATATATATATATATATATATATATATATATATATATATATATATATATATATATATATATATTACCTACATAAACAATATATATTTTTATCTTAAATAATTTTTTTATTGTGTATATAAACATGAATGTGTATATAAACCATCGACATTATGTAGCCTACATACATATATATATATATATATATATATATATATATATATATTTATATTATACCTACATAAACAATATATATTTTTATCTAAAATAATTTTTTTATTGTGTATATAAACATGAATATGTATATAAACCATCGACATTATGTAGCCTACATACATATATATATATATATATATATATATATATATATATATATATATATATATATATATATTATACCTACATAAACAATATATATTTTTATCTTAAATAATTTTTTTATTGTGTATATAAACATGAATGTGTATATAAACCATCGACATTATGTAGCCTACATACATATATATATATATATATATATATATATATATATATATATATATATTATACCTACATAAACAATATATATTTTTATCTTAAATAATTTTTTTATTGTGTATATAAACATGAATGTGTATATAAACCATCGACATTATGTAGCCTACATACATATATATATATATATATATATATATATATATATATATATATATTATACATACATAAACAATATATATTTTTATCTTAAATAATTTTTTTATTGTGTATATAAACATGAATGTGTATATAAACCATCGACATTATGTAGCTTACATATATATATATATATATATATATATATATATATATTATACCTACATAAAAAATATATATTTTTATCTTAAATAATTTTTTTATTGTGTATATAAACATGAATGTGTATATAAACCATCGACATTATATAGCCTACATACATATATATATATATGTATATATATATATATATACTACATTCTTTGTAGTACATATGATTTAATTTTGTAAAAGTATTTTATTAGATAATTATTTTTCCTGAAGATGCTGATACTTTTTTATCTGCGAAAAGCTTTGAATAAATATATTCATTAAAAGTATTCTTGTGTTTGAAATATTTTAAATTTATTAAATATATATATATATATATATATTTTTTCCACCATTAAGTGCAATAACATACATACATACATATATATATATATATATATATATATATATATATATATAGGCTATATATATATATATATATATATATATATATATATATATATATATATATATATATATATATATTATACCTACATAAACAATATATATTTTTATCTTAAATAATTTTTTTATTGTGTATATAAACATGTTAGTGTGTATAAACCATCGACATTATGTAGCCTACATACATACATACATACATATATATATATATATATATATATATATATATATATATATATATAATACCTACATAAACAATATATATTTTATCTTAAATAATTTTTTTATTGTGTATATAAACATGAATGTGTATATAAACCATCGACATTATGTAGCTTACATATATATATATATATATTTTACCTACATAAACAATATATATTTTTATCCTAAATAATTTTTTTATTGTGTATATAAACATGAATGTGTATATAAACCATCGACATTATGTAGCCTACATACATATATATATATATATATATATATATATATATATATATATATATATTATACATACATAAACACTATATATTTTTATCTTAAATAATTTTTTTATTGTGTATATAAACATGAATGTGTATATAAACCATCGACATTATGTAGCCTACATACACACATATATATATATATATATATATATATATATATATATATATATATATATATATATATCTTTATATATATAATTCTTCTGTGAGTGTGTATGTCACTGAACTTCTCTTAAACGACTGGACCGATTTTGATGAAATTTTTTGTGTGTGTTCAAGGGGATCTGAGAATGGTTTAGATTTACAATTTTGTCCGCTGGACAATGTTTTTTTAATTAATTTTTAATTTATTAGTAGTTGTTGATTTTGGAATGTTTTACATTGGATCCGACAGACGGCGCTACCATCGCAGTGTCAAATATTAAATATTCAATTTTAATTTTAGTCTGTCCCGACAGTTAGCGCTGCGATCAAATTAAAAAAATGTTTTTTTATCATTGTGTTATTGTAGACCATGTGCTGGATCAAATATTAAATTAAAAGGTACTGAGTGTTTTGAGAAGAGTTTTGAAGTGTGCCTAAAAAACTATACATTTTGCGAATTTAGTGCAGAATCGAAGTGAGTATATTTCTTATAATTTTTTTTATCAAATTTACACGTGCGTTAGTTAATAACTAACCTAACCCACAAATTTATTTGTGTACTATCGGCGTCATTAATTTATGACTGTTTCGAGATTTAAGGGAAAATAAAATAGTTTGCAAATAAAATTTAAATAATTGAATATAAATGAATATATATTAATAAAGTAAAAAAGCATAGAATGAAATATTCGATATTTTGAAATCTGTGTCGATAAAAAATCCATCCAAATAAAACTCAGTGTTAATAAAGAGGCAAATATAAAACGTGAATAAATAAAAATCCATAAAATTAAAGTATAATTTCATAAACAATACATGGAAATTCTATATAGGTTATCTACATAATTATACTTTTATTTAATTGTTTATTTATTTATTTATTTAATTTTCATCTTTAATAAATCACTCATTTTCGTTATGTATTATTTTACAGTATTTTCCTTATACAGAAAAATGCCACGTCTTCGTGGAAGAGCAAAAAACATTGGTCGGCGTACTCGGAACGCCCAATTAGTCCATGATCGTCGGTTAAATAGATCAATTGAAGAACACTCAACGGATAATGTAAATTTAAGAGATCAAGTTGCATGTTCACGAGCAAATGAGAATTCAGAGCAACGCGTTCAACGTCTTCATGCTAATGCATTGAGACAACGAGAGGCACGTCAACGAGCTACCGACGCACATAGAGACCATCACCATCAACAAGTGCAACATAATCGAGCATTGTCACGAGCATCATTTAATCGTCTCGCGTTCGAATATGTTCCTGAAATAGATTATTCGTCACATGCACTAATCACGATAGGTAGTATGGACAAAGAGTGTCAATATTGTCATGCTTTCAAGTATAAAGGTGAATCAACTGGTTTATGTTGCACATCTGGAAAAATTTCACTGCCATCGCTAAATCCACCACCGGAACCTTTAAAAACACTTTTAGCCGGAACCACATCTCAATCGAAATTGTTTTTGCGAAAAATTCGTAAATTCAATTCATGCTTCCAAATGACATCATTTGGAGCAACAAAAATTGTTCATAATGAAGATGGTCGTAATTTTGAATCTACATTCAAGATTCAAGGTCAGGTGTACCACCAAATTGGTTCATTGCTTCCAATGCCTGATGCCGATCCAAAATTTCTACAAATTTATTTTATGGGCGATGAGGAGCAACAATCACATACACGCTGCCTTTACAACCATATAGAGCGGATGGAAGAACGAGAAATTGTGGATAATTTGCAAACGTTTTTGCAAAACAATAACCAATTGATACGATTGTTTAAGACTCTTTCTAACAGACTGCAAAACGACAACTACGTCATTGTCATTAAAGCAGACAAAGTGCCCTATGGAGAGCACGCAGGCACATATAATGTTCCAACTATTAATGAAGTTGCAGTCGTTATGGCTGGTGACCCATGTGAACGTCAAGATATTCGCATACAACGCAGAGATAATACGATGCAAATAATTCAAGACAATCATCGTTCTTACGATGCTTTGCAGTATCCTTTGATATTTTGGGAAGGAGAAGATGGATATCATATCAATATTAAACAAAGAAATCCAACTACAGGTAAACTTATAAATTATCTTAAAATTATTTTATTTTAATCAATAATTTCTGTTAATCTCATAATTATATTTATTTGCAGGTGAAGAACGGGACAAGAAAGTTAGTGCTATGAACTACTATGCATATCGACTAATGATTCGTGCCAATGAAGGTAATGGTATTCTCCGATGCAGACAGCTATTCCATCAGTACATTGTCGATATGTATGTAAAAATCGAAAGTGAGAGATTACGATACATAAAATTTAATCAAGCAAAACTTCGTGCTGAGGAGTACATTCATTTACGTGACGCCGTAATCGGCAACGTAGATGCAACGAATGACATCAACAATATTGGTACCGCATATATTCTCCCATCATCATACACTGGTAGCCCGCGTCATATGCAGGAATATATTCAAGATGCCATGACTTACGTACGTGCATACGGCCGACCTGATCTTTTTATCACATTTACGTGTAATCAAAACTGGGATGAAATCAAAAGTTTACTGTTGCCAGGTCAAACATCGATGCACCGTCATGATGTCACTGCACGTGTCTTTAAACAAAAATTAAAATCTTTGATGAATTTGATTACACATTACTCGGTATTTGGTGAAACGCGTTGTTGGCTTTACTCTGTTGAATGGCAAAAACGAGGTTTACCTCATGCGCATATTTTAATTTGGTTGGTGGATAAAATACGCGCACAAGAAATTGACAAAATTATTTCAGCGGAAATTCCAGATCCGAATGTTGATCCAGAATTGTTTAACATTGTTACTACAAATATGATCCATGGTCCATGTGGCACTCTAAACATGATGTCGCCATGTATGGATAATGGAAAATGTACAAAACGTTTTCCAAAACCATGTGAAACTGATACTATCACCAATATGGACGGTTATCCATCTTATCGACGTAGAGACGTAGACAATGGTGGTCAATCATATGAATTACGTCTGTCAAATGGTGTGAGAGTAGATATTGATAATCGCTGGGTAGTTCCATATTCGCCATTGCTGTGCAAAACCTACAAAGCGCACATAAACGTTGAACTATGCAGTTCGGTGAAGTCTATCAAATACATTTGTAAGTATGTTCACAAGGGTAGTGATAAAGCTATATTTGCTGTTCAAAATGTAAACGACAATGACGAAATAACACGTTATCAAATGGGCCGATACATAAGTAGCAACGAAGCTATTTGGCGCATTTTTACGTTCCCTATACATGAAAGGGATCCTGCTGTTATACATTTGGCTGTGCATCTTGAAAACGGACAGCGTGTTTACAGAAGAAACTGCACTACAACAGGCTTTGACGGCTCCAAAAACAACTCTTACTGAATTTTTTAAACTTTGTAGTCGACAAGATGCTGTTGGTCAATTCGCAAGGACGTTGATGTACACTGATGTCCCTAAATTTTTTACATGGAATAAACAATCAAAGAATTGGGAACCGCGGAAACGAGGCATTCCAGTCCCAGGATTCGCTGATATATTTATGACAAATACTTTAGGTCGATTATATACAGTTCATCCTAAGCAACGCGAATGTTTTTTTTGCGTTTATTACTGGTTAACGTCCCTGGACCGACGTGCTTCCAATATTTGCGAAAAGTCGATGGTACTTCATACGACTCTTTCTTCGATGCGTGTCGTGAGTTACATTTATTGGAGGATGGTAACCATTGGGATCTCACACTTGCAGATGCAGCACTGAGCTCATCTCCACAACAAATTCGTCAATTATTTTCAATAATATTGACAACGTGTTTTCCGTCTGATGCATCTGCTCTGTGGAACAAATATAAAGACTCAATGAGTGAGGATATTTTGCATCGGACTAGAATTACTAATCAAAATCTTAATATTAAATTCTCCGCCGGAATATACAACAAGTCATTAATAATGATTGAGGATATTTGTATTCTTATTTCAAACATGCCGCTCATCCATTTTGGAATGCCAGCGCCGAATCGCCCAGCAGTAGACATCATCAACAGCGATGTTCAACGTGAACACCAGTTCGATAAGACTTCTTTGGCTACTTTTGTTGCGGAAAATGAACAATTGCTTACTGCTGAACAACGAAATGTATATGATCAAATTAACGTTTCAATTGCAGCACAACAAGGTGGATTCTTTTTTTTAGACGCTCCAGGTGGCACTGGTAAAACATTTCTTATCGCACTGATACTTGCGCGGATTCGATCTCAAAATCATATTGCATTGGCCATTGCTTCATCAGGCATTGCAGCAACGTTACTTGATGGTGGACGGACTGCGGATTCAGCACTTAAATTACCTTTGAACGTTCATACAAATCCCGAAGCAATGTGTAACATAAAGAAGCATTCGGGCATGGCTGAAGTTTTGAGAAAATGTAAAATTATTATCTGGGATGAATGTACAATGGCCCACAAGCATTCGCTTGAAGCTCTCGACAGGTCCCTGAAAGATATCAAAAATAATGCTCGGCTTTTCGGTGGTGCTCTACTGCTGCTGTCTGGTGATTTCAGACAAACATTACCAGTCATTCCACGCGCGACATATGCAGACGAAATAAACGCATGTTTGAAAGAATCTTATCTATGGCCAAGTGTCACTAAATTATGCCTTACTATTAATATGCGCGTTCGACTTCAAAATGATCCATTAGCGTCAGGATTCTCTGAACAATTGTTAGACATTGGCAACGGTAAAATTCAATTGTATGAAGATACACAATATATTCGACTTCCAGAGAATTTTTGCAACATGGTGGCTACCAAAGATGAGTTAATAACAAGTATCTTTCCAGATTTAAGACATAATTATACTAATCATGAATGGCTGCGAGAGCGAGCTATTTTAGCCGCAAAAAATTTAGATGTTGACACCATCAATTTTAAAATACAACAGTCATTGCCTGGTGATGAAATTACATTTAAATCGATTGACACTGTTGTTAATCCTGACGAAGTTGTCAACTAACCTGTAGAGTTTCTAAATTCACTAGATTTACCTGGAATGCCACCACATAATTTGCGACTGAAAATTGGCTCACCTATAATTTTGCTTCGAAATTTAAATGCCCCAAAATTGTGTAATGGCACGCGATTAGTTGTACAAAAAAATCATGGGCAACATTCTTGAAGCCAATATTTTGAGTGGAAAATTTCAAGGTGAAGCTGTACTTTTACCACGGATCCCAATGATTCCTTCAGATTCGCCTATACCATTCAAACGTTTATAATTTCCAATCCGCTTGGCATATGCTATGACTATAAATAAGTCACAAGGCCAAACAATGACAATTTGTGGCTTGGATTTAGAAAACCCATGTTTTTCTCACGGCCAATTATATGTTGCGTGTTCCAGAGTTGGAAAACCATAGAATTTATTTATTTATACAACTCAGGGTTTAACCAAAAATATTGTACATCCAATGGCATTACGATAAATTAAGTTTTTGTAAATAATAAAATATATTTTTTAAATAAAAAAGTTTGAGTATAAGCTTTTTTACCTTTAATTAAAACAAGTTTAAGATTTCATTACACATACTCACACGCTATCGATTAGTCTAATTGTAATAAATTTACATGTAATGACGTTAGATATTGTCATAACATTTGAATAATAATTTTCATCAAAATGGTCCAGAATGTTTTACCTTATTAAAAAAAGTTTGAAATTTTCAAATTAAAGACGTGTAGACTTTCTATCTATCTTTTCTATCTTATCTTATCCTAAGACATTTCATTCAAAATGTTTGTTGTCAAGCAACACTCAACAATTAAAAATTATTTTCCAACACATTTCAAACAATATACAAAAAACATTTTACATCTGAATGGACTTCAACAAGTAGTATTCAATCAAGAGATTTTATTGCCACGCTTTTCTCGATGGGCTACTATAAGTTCAGATATTATTATGTTAATAAAATACTGATTTAAGTTTAGTTAATGTTAACACAACATTAATTGACTTTTAGGCGATACGAAGTTCGGCGGGTCAGCTAGTATATATATATATATATATATATAATACCTACATAAACAATATATATTTTTATCTTAAATAATTTTTTTATTGTGTATATAAACATGAATGTGTATATAAACCATCGACATTATGTAGCCTACATACATACATATATATATATATATATATATATATATATATATATATATATATATATATATATATATATATATATATATATATATTATACCTACATAAACAATATATATTTTTATCTTAAATAATTTTTTATTGTGTATATAAACAGGAATGTGTATATAAACCATCGACATTATGTAGCCTACATACATATATATATATATATATATATATATATATATATATATATATATATATATATATTATACCTACATAAACAATATATATTTTTATCTTAAATAATTTTTTTATTGTGTATTTAAACATGAATGTGTATATAAACCATCGACATTATGTAGCCTACATATATATATATATATATATATATATATATATATATATATATAATGTACCTACATAAACAATATATATTTTTATCTTAAATAATTTTTTTATTGTGTATATAAAGATGAATGTGTATATAAACCATCGACATTATGTAGCCTACATACATACATATATATATATATATTATACCTACATAAACATTATATATTTTTATCTTAAATAATTTTTTTATTGTGTATATAAACATGAATGTGTATATAAACCATCGACATTATGTAGCCTACATACATATATATATATATATATATATATATATATATATATATATATATATATATATATATATATATATATATATATACACGTGAATGTTGAGATAATTAATAATTATTGATGAATTTTAACATTGAAAACAATTTTTGAAATGACTACTTCTTATCGCTGGTTATGACTGTATACTTTTGTATAACTGTAAGTAAAACTTTTATAGATTTCATAACGTAAAGATAGGGACTGTCAATATTTCAATTTAATTGTTAAATCTTGCGGGCACACAAACTTGATCTTGATGATAATATTGTAAAACATTTAACTGTTTTATTACTGTCAGAAACTCATACGAGGAATGAAGAACCTTTAGATATTCCCAATTTCAATTGCATTTGACATTTCAAAAGATCACAAGTTCGAGCTGCAGAAGTGGCCATTTACCACAATGCGAACGATACGGCGCAAATATGGACATTCATTTAAGACATACTCCTGCTTTGGGTATACACGCTTCTGAAATAGGCGAAATCTGAATAGCTCATTGTAATAATGAAAATGGACAAACAATGTTAATTGTAGCCGTTTATATTTCACCAAGAAATAGTGTGCGAGAAATAATTAAATTATTACATAGAAACTGGTTGATATATACATAAGAAGGTTCTAAAGTGCTTGGTGAAAATTGGCACGGAATTCTAATGATTTTGAGTGGTGGTTTTAACATAAACTTTACTGAAGATACGTCAAATCCATTGGTAAACTTTTTTAAAGATAAATTAGGTTTAACAATGTCAAATGATAAAAACATAAGTACAACAAGATAAGGAACAACAATAGATGTCGTATTTACAAGATATTTAGCAAATTTTTATTCAAGAGTTTTCATTTCATATATTAGTTATCATAAACCAATAGTTTCATTTTTAAAATACAATGATAATCAAAAGGAAGTAATTATATCACAAATACTGGATAATAATGAGAATAATAATTAAATATTACGCGAACATACAATTTTATTAACGCATATAAAGTCACAACACTCCTTAATTATTAGTTTATATGAGCAGTTTACTCGTAACAGCTAACCGCGTTCAACGTTCGTGACCCTGAGTGACATGTACACAAACTACTAGACATACGCTTCTTGACGGTTCCGACAGCAAGGTGCATAATTCTAACACGTAACTAAGCTCATAGGTTGTTGCAACGTTATTTTGTTTTCCCCTGTCCCACAAAAAGCCACAAGAATTGGAAGTGACTATGTTGGCGTCCCTTTAAAAACTTCCACCACTAAAGGGATTTTTCTCTTTATTTAGGATAATACACCTTATCTCTATTTCATCACACGTTTGTAGACTTTGTGCGCTTTTCCTTTTTAAAACTATTAAAAATTAATTACAGTCGATAAGCAGTTTAGTTATTTTATGTATAAATAATAATAATTAAAAAGCCATGTTCTGTGAGCACTTTAAATAAGCAACTAATAAAAAATTAAAGACAATTCCTACTTAGTCGCACAAAGAAAAATTTTCTTTTTTTTTATGTTTTATATTTACAATTAATATTGATACGTATATACATATGACACAATCACAATAACAAATGGTAAAATAGAAAGCAAGTTTTCTCGTAATATTTGTTCTATATATGGTGTCCGAGTTTTATTACTGTTCGATACTATTTATAAGAATTTTCGTCTTTGAGAAATGCATTTCTAGCTTTGGGGAAGTTGGCTCAGTGCCAAAGGGTTAAATTTTAAACATGATGTTATTCAGTTCGAATCCGACTTAAACCCCTCAATTTAAAAAAATTTAATTAATTAATTAATTTTTGAAAAACTATTAACTTAAATTTTTATCCATTGTAGGTGTAAAAAAAATGTATTTGAGCTTGAGGGGATGAATAAAAAAGTATTTTATTAACGATTGAAAATTTGTACAATATATATTTATATATATATATATATATATATATATATATATATATATACAGTAAACTCCCGATTATCCGTGGAATAGGGTGGCCTGGCAACGCCGGATAACGAATTCCCCGGATAATCTGCTATGAACATAGAACACGCAAAACGATCGATAAATAATCGATTATTATACCATAAGTTACACAAATAATGACCCCGGTTAATGCAATTCACAAATAATCTTCAGAGGACAAAATAAATACAGAAAATAATTTAAAATGTCGATGTATTTGACGGATTATAACATGTACATTTAAATGTCTAACTATTTACAATACGTACATAAGTATATGTCAAAAGTAAGTATGTATGTACATATGTAATTTCCTTTACACATAATACTTTCACTTTTTAACAAAAAAATCTGTCACTTTCGTCTGTTTTTTTTGTGAGCATTGATTTAGCTTTAATGTGCGATCTAAGTTTCTTGAGAACCATTTTGTCGCACAGTGTCTACTTGTGTCAAGTGTGTCACAAAGCCATAAAGATCGATAATGTATATGACAGAGACATGGATAATGCATATGTCACGTCCTAAACTATTTATAGCCGAGATTAGCTGACATTTGTTTACAATCTTATGATACACATTAGGTTTTCGGGCGTCCAAGCATTTTGTCATTGTCTCTTATATATAGTCTGCTCGTCCCTTTTATTTCGCTGGCCCACGTCGGGATGCTTCCCTTTCAATATAAAAATTAGTACGTACATATTTACATATCTATTCCCTTCATCTTAACTTCTATTAAGCCTTATATGTATTTACGTCGTAATTAACCGTTTGGAAATTTAAACACATGAATCTGACAGGAATAAAAATTGGATATTTGTAAAACAATGGCAGACCCCGGATAATCCGCAAA